>OX453310.1:15176769-15776769 GCA_949710035.1 Crambus lathoniellus
TAGGTATCATAAACTTAATAAACTCTAGTAATAGACGGACAGAGTTCGCTTGGTTGTGAGACCGAAAATGACATGAGCTAGTGTGTGTAATTTGTAAACGTGTGTGTGAGTTTTAGAGCTGCCCTCAAGCCCATTTTAGGTTGTCGATAACAATAATGTAAATAAAACACAAACAAGATTTATTAATTCATATGATATGAAGTATACTTCAATGGACATGGGAAAATAAAAATAAAGTCCATGTTATTTAAATTTTTACTTTTTTTGCATTCACAATGCAATTTTTATTATTGAAAAATGGAAAATGGATTTTATTTTCGAAATACTTCATTTTCCATTTTTCAATAATAATGGTCATTTCACTTCAATACGATAAGTATTTACAAAGTTATTGTAAAAATTAATTTGCTTAAAACACTGTTGCCTCGGTTGTTCCCTAGCAATCGGCTTTTACCACGTTCGACGTCATTCTTCCCGACCGCCCGTATACCCCACCGGCCGGTCATACTTACCTACTCGCACAGCTGCACTGGTTGAAATCATGTTTTTTAATAAAACTAGTTCTGGAGTTTTTGGAGTCAAAAACTCCAGGTTTCATCGCATTGCACCAAATTTTTCGATTTTTTACGAATAAATATTTTTATTCTGCGTTTTGATCGAAGTATTCGTACATAGAGGCACAAATACAGTATTTAAATACCTTAGGTACTTAGTGAAGACATGTTGATAATTTTCTTGAATTATACAATATTGTATAAGACTATACAATATTGTATTATTCAAGCACGCATTGTGCCTGTCACGAAAACACTAGCACGTGAAAAATTGAAAATGAAGTATTTAGAAAAAATCGACCCGTCTCACAACCAGCTCCGATGGGACTCGAACCCACGACCTTACGCTATCTTAGGCTGCTCTAACGACTGAGCTACGGAGTTGTTAACGACGACGACGACGACGAATACAACGTTTAACGACTCCGTAGCTCAATTCTCACTTCAATTTTCAAAAAAACGCATTGTGCATGCAAAAATTTAAAAATTTAAATAACTTGGTGGTCATTTTTACGAATCACGAAATTACGAAATTCATTGTTAAGTATTTTGAAGGGCTACGGTAAAAAAAATTAATGACATATTTTAAGTTAAAACGTATATATTTCAAAAATAAATAAATAATTATACCTTTCCCAAACCCATTGATATTGTCCTCTGAAGAGAACAATTTTATTTAAATAATTTCTCAATGTTTCTTTGCAGTTTTGCTTGAAATATTTGCTGCACACCACAGACTTTTGGCGAAGCTCCCAGTCTATTCTATTTATTAATTTTATTTTTATTACAGTTTAAATAAAACTATCAGTGTTCACAAAAACAAACAAAGTTATATTGGAAACCATCGACATGAGTACCTATCGATAATAATATCGATAATTTTTGATCAACCTCTACGTCATATTTTCTCAAGTTCACGGATATAATATCTTTTTATCTAACACATAAAGTTTAAAAATCAGTTTTATTTAGAAAATAGGCGATAAATAGTATGATATTAATGTGTCACTTAGTGTATTTGGGAATATATTCAACTAAAATATGAACTATGAAAATGGTAATTGTACAATCCTATTTACCTGTGAAATTAGTGTTTATTTGGTTTATTGTCGTAAGTAACATTACATTTCAACACAGAACACTACACCATTATTGATTTATATAGTTATAAGAGCCAAATCGACGCGATCGCGATAAAAATCAAAAAATAATCGAGTGGACGCTTTTCATCAAGATGATAAAAGACGCTAAATAAGTCAAATCGGGTTCTGCTGTCATTTTCTTCCAACTCTTTCTCGCACATAGCTTCTGCCGTAAGGACTGGTTTCTCACTCGCACCATTGTCCGTCTATTACCCCTAGTATAAATAAGTTTATGGTAGGTATATACCGTGAAATCTTATATTAGGTTGTGGCCACATTTAAAAATAAAGTTTATCATATTTTATGATTCTTTTTATAAATGGTGATTAAAAGAATAGACTTACAAGTAATGATAACGGCAGACCTTATGTCATACGACATTTTTAGTTTAACTACATTTGTAAGAAATTTTTCATATTTTTTCTTTTATTTATATTAACTTTTCTATTTAGAAAAATGCTGAGGATATGAAAACTTTTGCATTTTACAATAAAATTATTGTGTTGCAATCTTCAAACAACGATACGTCTACATAACGCCTCACGAACTAAAACACAAGAAAAATATGGCACCGAATGACTTTTTTTAAACAGAGAAAAAGGTTACGAATGTTACTCATACGTCAAAAATGACAGTAAACGATATGAAATAAGTGCGCACGTGTGCTCTTATTCGCTCGACCGTTTTTTATACTCCAACCGGTTGTCTAATGGTATTGTTGGTCGAAGGTTTGCAAGGTTAATAAGTTAATATCACATTGGTGTGATTCACACCTTAGGAGGAGTGTCTGTTAGTTGTACCACGGCACGGGTCGGCTGTGGTTCAAAAAGAGATAACTCCATCATAAAGGATTTTTTATAATAAAAAATAAAAATAAAAAAATATTTATTCATTAAGACATAAACAAATATGTACATGATATGAATCGTCAACATTTTCCTACCGCCCATTCAAGACTTTTAACTGACAAGAAGAATAGGCGCAATAAACTTGCCAGCATTTCTTAGGTAACGACTTTTACAAAAAAAAACATATCGTTACTAATACAAAAAATAGCGTAAAGTATAAAAAATACATCATTTAAAACATTTCAAGTGATTTTGCTAAGTGTTACATCAGCCCCCTGATTCACAAATCGTCGGAAAGGCTCCCGACAGCGAAAAGTATGCCCTGTCTCTGTCACTCACTATAGAATAGACAAAGACAAAGCACAGAATTCGAATCCGATTCCGTTTCCGATGGTTCGTGAATCTAGGGGCAGGTCAGGACCATGCATTGCGGTCATTCAAATAATCGTCTACTTCATTGTAGGTATCCTTTGCTGATCAGCGAATCTAATGTAACATTTAAATTTGCAAAGGTAGTTCAATTATATGCTGTGGAATTTTATCAAAAAAGGCTATGCTTTTCCCCAGATATGAGGCTCTGGTTTTTGCTAGCCTAAACTTAGGAACGACAAGTTTATCTTTATTTCTTGTGTTAAAGCACAAAATATATTTAAAGCGATGAATATCGTCGTGCTTTACAAATGTATTATAATACATTTTCACATAAATAATATTTTCATAGATGTATTGTACTGCAACAGTTAAAATGTTTATTTCTTTAAATATATCTCTTAAAGAATCTCTCGATCGAAGGTTGTACATGGCGCGAATAGCTCTTTTTACCTTACTTGCATGTTAGACATAAAACTGTTAAAATAACTGAAATAGATTAACCTTGCCGTTTCAATATCGGTTAAAAGCCTTATCTTCTTAACTGCGAATGCCGCCGAACTGAGTCTACTCGCCAAGGCTTCGATATGGGGATCCCATTGTAGGTAGTCGCGAATCTAATGTGATACCTAGAAATTTTGTATTGTTAATGAATTCGATCATATCGCCATCTAGTCTAATATGAAAATCAACTTGTCTCACATTAGGTAACGAGAATTTTCTTTGAGTTTAATGATAAGTTATTACTATTAAACCAATGTGACACTTTTGAGCACTATTTACTTCGACAGAACAGTCATTACCTCTGTCTACTTTAAAGACTAAAGATGTATCATCGGCAAATAGCACTGTCTCACATAAATTCTTCGCGTAGTAAGGAAGGTCATTTATGTATATTAAAAACAACAGCGTGCCCAATATTGATCCTTGGGGTACCCCATAGTAAAGGGCTTACTGATATTGCTAGCAGAAGGCTTACTGATATTTTAGAAACACCATAATTTTTTAACTTCCTTAATAGCAGTGGGTATTAAAACAATGTGTGTGTGTTTAATATTTATTTATTCATTACTTCAATTTTCGCAAATTAAAATAAATCTGTGAATATTTTGATCAGTAATACGTTTTTTCATATCCTGTTGAAATGTTACGTTATATTTTTCTGTTTCGTTCACATTTTCCGTTGACGTATGGTAAGCAATTTATAAATCTACTAGCAGCGCCTCGCGGTTTTCCCCGCGTGCTTCTGACGCATCTAGAATAACCACAAACACGCTACTTTTTATCCCGGGAACCACATGGGTAAAGCCGCGGGTGGTCACTAGTTTTACTAATAGGTACTATAAATGTGAAAGTTTGTATGTTTGTTACTACATACTCTGGATGAAAGGCACGCAGAGATAGATATGTGGTCTACTAGAATATATCATATTAGGCTACTTATTACCCTGGGAAAATGTCTGATTCCCACGGAAAACGACGTGTACCTAGTTAGTTCACGCACGCAAAGTTTAAGTAAAAAATTAAAATTTCGACTCCCTAAAAAGACTATAATAATAACAATAATATAATTCATTTATTCAAGTACCACAGACTCATTTTTATTAGTAAACTTATTCTAACTTATTTTAACTTTTAGTTTTTTGCATTCACAATGCAATTTTTGTTACTGAAAAATGGAAAATGAAGTATTTAGAAAAAATCGACCCGTCTCACAACTAGCTCCGATGGGACACGAACCCACGACCTTTCGCTTTCCGGGCGACTGCTCTAACCACTGAGCTACGGAGTCGTTACGAGAAGCGTCGAATTTATCCAATACTTCTTACGCACTGTATAGTCAGTGTTAATTTCATCTCATCCAGCAATCCAGCATTCGGTGCTGGATTGCATACGGACAAACATCTCCTGAGGATGCCCCGGGTTGGGGCGAAACACGTGTAGAGTAGTGTGATCGGTGAAGGTGCAAGTTTTGCGATTATTTGCGGAAGAAAGCTACATATATTTATTTTTCACAATGGTTAGGGACTTCCGGCAAGTGACGCCTGATTCAATCAAAAGACTAGAATCATTACAAGTTCGATCACAACACTGAGTTAATTCATGTGGAAAATCTACATCTTTTAAACGTAAATTACATTCCCTTTGGTACCATTCAATTTGCTGAGGGCTTTTTTCGCCCCATACTACATGATTTTGATTAATTTTGATTTCAGGTTTTTTTTTGGTAATATTGTATTTAAATTACATTCCTCTACTAAGGGAAAGTGGTCGGACCATTGAACACCATATTTTACATAAGTATTTTGAATAGATTTTACAGCTGCTTTTGTCACTAAACAATAATCGAGCCATCTTCGTGACCTGTTTGCCTCACTTATGAAAGTAAAAGTGTTTGATGACAGTCCTAGCATATCGACATCAATACAGGACCATTCCTGTTCCGAACAAAATTCAGTCATTTCTTTATAAAATAGTTCGGATGGGTGTGCGTTATAGTCTCCAAGCAAACAGAGTCAACATTACAAGCATCAATAATCGCACTTACCGAGCTCAACACGTCCGTAAAATCCGCCAAACTAGTAATCGGATCCGTGGGCATGTAAACACTAAACACTTGGAAAGATGTATCTTGTAGAACTATTTTAATTGCACATACTCGAAGGTATGGTAAGGTATTACACTGAATGATGGTCACGTTAGTAAACACTTCCCGCCTCCACAGAATCGCGACTATGCCTTCAAAAATCAAAATCAAAATCATTTTATTTGCCTTTAAACATGGTATACATAATGTGGTCATATAAATTACAATAGTTGCCGAACATGTTTAGCCAAATATAATATGGCATGCAAAATATTTTAAAACAAATTGATTAAAAACTAAAATGTAAAATGTATCACATTATTGTTTCTAATAAATATTTATAACTAGCTGACCCAGCGCGACTTCGTTCCCGTGGCCCTACCCCCTACTCCATCCTTCCCCTACCCTACTCTTACCCTACCCTACCCTTACCCTACCCCTACCCCTACCCTACCTTATCCCTACCCTACCCCTACCCTACCCCTACCCCTACCCTACCCTACCTTTACCCTACCCTACTTCTACTCTACCCCTACTTACCCCACCTTCCCCTGCTCCTAGAAGCCTGTGAACGCCCCAGGAGGCTTCTGCGCTTCTGGATGGAGCTAGGATGGCTCGACTAGCCATGTTCACGCATAACGGACCAAATATGAGTCTGCGAAATGCGGAAAAGTGTCAATACCAAATACCAAATACCCCACCTTCCCCTATTTTCTCACCGTTAGAACCTTCCTTGGACTTCCACGAACATTTCAAGACCAAAATTAGCCAAATCGGTCCAACCGTTCACGCGTGATGTCGTGACCAAGGGAAATAGGGATTCATTTTTATACATATAGATTAAACCATCATGTCAAAATGTTAAATCAAAATTTTAAATGTCAATGTCTTACGCTAAAAGAAAATCGTTGATGTCATAAAATGTATGTGTCATTAGCCATTTTTGCAGGTGTGTTTTGAACTGATTTGTATTCAAATCCCTTATTTCGTTCGGTATCTTATTGTAAATCTTAACACACATGCATAGGCAGCTCTTATAATATAGGTCCGTATTCGGTATTTCTCGAAAAACTAATCTATCACCTTTTCTAGTGTTTCTAAGATAAATATCACACGCTCTCTTAAATAGTGACGGATTTTGTTTGACAAATAAACATGATTCGTATATGTAAAGCGATGTCAACGTTAATAACTGCAAGTAGAGGAATAAAGGACGGCAAGAGGTACGAGGTGGAACTCCACATATTGCTCGTATACATTTTTTTTGTGCGACCCTCGCTATATTAGCATGTCGACTATTTCCCCAAATCAGTAATCCGTACCGCAATATAGAGCCTACATATGCATGGTAAACCGTTATCGCAGTTCTTAAATCTGTCACAGACCTGACTTGTTTTAATGCGTAGACAAATTTGTTGATTCTACTGCAAAGATTATCAATGTGTTCTTTCCAGTTTAGTTCCTGGTCGATTATAAGTCCTAGGAATTTTGTATGTTTAACTTCATCAATTTTAATGTTTCCATAATGAATGTCAAGATTTAGATTTTTACGCTTATTAAATTGAATATAATTAGTTTTACATAAGTTAACTTTTAGATTGTGGATGGCTAGCCATTTAATTATTTTTTATATATTATTATTTATGTCAAGTTCATGGTCAGTTACAGTTTTAAGTTTATCAGATGTCACGACAATAGAAATATCATCTGCAAAAGCAATTAACTTTTTATCTGTAGCATCAGCTATGTCGTTAATGTAGAGGAGAAAGAGAATAGGGCCTAGTACGCTGCCCTGCGGTACACCATACTCGTTAGTTCTGTAACACGATGAGTGTGCCACATACTCATTTTTTTCATTTAGGTTGTTTGTAACAACACATTGCTTCCTGTCACTTAGATAGGATTTCATCCATTCAAGTGCTAAGCCTCTCACACCGACTATCTCTAATTTCCTAAGCAGCAAATTATGCTCAACATGATCGAATGCTTTACTAAGATCAATAAAGATAGCAGTAGTCAGTTCCTTCTTGTTAATACCAGTAAGAATCCTTTCTATTAGTTTATATGACGCTAAAAGAGTTGATTTGTTTTTTTTTGAAATCCGTACTGATCAAAAACGAATTCTTTAATTCTTTTAATGATTTAATTACTAATGTATAATTTTCAGATTATTCTTGAATTTGTAGTATAAAACCATTTTACCTAATTGCCAAATTTCATAGTTCTACTAGGTCAACGGGAAGTACCTACCCTATGAATTTTGATTTCCTTTAGAGTCGTCGTATCTTTTTTTACGTAATTTAGAAGTTTAATTTTTTATCAGCTTCAAGGGACTGTAGATCTGAGTATTATAGTTTAAAGAACTCAATAAATTCTAGTCCTTTAGTTACTACACACGTTCCCAAATAAGGGGTCTTGCTTGACAGACAGACGGACAAACAGACGGACAACAAAGTGATCTTCGTTTTTGAGGTACGGAATACGGAACCTAAAAATAGTGGTTATTTTAATTTTGCATACACGTACCCTAGCTATTGACACAGAATATACACCACTAAATTTTAATTAACATAAATATTTTAGGGGATGTTAGTGCCCATCAATATGAACAAATTTCACTATGGGGCCAACCATGGACTCGCGAAAAAAAAATCAGCTGTTCCATACAAAAGTACAACATCGAGTCGACTGAAATGTATTTATAATATTACGTTTATTTTATACCAATCCAAACAGTACCTAATCTTGAAAGTATTATGTACAGAAAATCAACTGTAGAAAGCTATAGAGAAAGGGATTAATTTGTAAGATGATTGTTGTTTTTGAATAATTATACAGTAGTTACCTCAGTCAATAAATTGTAAGCTCCATACAATTAGGTATTATCGTGTAAAACTTAACTGCTTACTTGAACTTAACCACCGTAACCACAGTAGCACCACATGCTCTTATTTGCCCAATTATATTATATCATGCAAATCTCACCTAGTAAGTAATTAAAGCCGTAAAAATCTCATTAATAACTGAGAATCTAATACTGAGATTCAGTACGTACGACCGTACGACAGTGGTAATAATGAGATTTGAATTCGCATGAAAAATCGTTCCAAGACACTAGTAGTTTTTTTAACCTGTGCTAAAGACCTACAGCAAAAAGAACTGATAATCGAACTGGGTGCCTACCATCAACTTTAAGACAGCGATTCAAAAATAGCGCGATGCAGAATAGGTTCCTAAAATGAATTGCTTTCTTTCGTACTATGACCTTCTAAAAACTGGATCGCAAATGAATTGCTAAATGTGTATGACCGAACGATGTGTGTCCTTATTTCTTCTACCCGTCTCTTTCACTCGATTCTGTCATGTCCGGAGAGTGAAAGGGACGGGTATAAACTGCAGGTGACATGTTAGCTAGGCCGAGTTATAAGTCAAATAAGAGTTGATGACAGCTCAGCGGCTGTGAAATATTGTCATTGAATGATCACTGAATCGCTGTCATTGATATTAAGCTGTCGTGGTACGAATAAGCGAAGTAGATCAGTTTAGGTCCTAAACAAAACCGCAATAGGAGTTGATGGTAGGCACCCTGGCCACTACAAACCATGTAAGTACCTACACAAAACACAGAAAATAAAACAAAAGCCGCGAGTGTTACAAATGCTGCAGTATTAGCAGGAGGTTGAAGTTAAAAGATAGTTTAATTTGACTAAAAATGTCGTGTGACGAAAGAGAAAGTGAAGTTTTACGTTTCTTTTTTTTAAATAAGGTACTTTAAGTTTTAATAGAACGCTGTTTCTAGTAAGTAGCCTTGCTTGTAAGTAACCGACTTCAAAAAAAGGAGGAGGTTCTCAAGTCGTGTGATTTTTTTTATTTTTATTTTTATTTTATTTTTAATGTATGTTCCACTATATCCGCCAATTGTTAACCGATTCTGATAATTCTTTTTTTATCCAATAGACCAAAGTTTCAATTTCGTCCCATGAAAACTTTACAGTAGTCGGTTCAGAAGTTTCTTCAGAATCCTGAAAAAACACATTGTTTTCGTTTGGTAGTTCTTGCTTTACGCTTCAATATCTTCGGGAACTATTTACCAATTTCGATATTTATTTTTTTATTCTAAAGAGTTTAGGTGGTTCCATTGTAACCAAGTTAGGAGCTGATGGTGGAATCTAGGGGAAATTGAGAAAAACTCGCAAACTTTATAGGTACTTTACGTGTTTTATATAATTTTAATATTTTCAAGTATTTGCATCTGCTAATCATGATCTCATGATATAAGCTGGTGATGGAAGGTACAACTCTTCAATGGTTAGGAGTTGGAGGGTATTTTTTTAAATATCGTTAATACGTAAGGATTTGTAGTAGTAATATTTCAGGTTATTTAGGTGAGCTGATGATGGAAGGTGAAACTCCTTAACGCTTAGGAGTAAGAGCATAAGAGTAAGAGTAAGAGCTGGGCGCGGCGAGAGACAGACCTGGTCTGACTGAGTCCAACATGCCGTTAGCGGTATACGAAAAGACTGTATTTGCCCTCACTATAAACAAAAGGAGTAAGAGCATGTTTTTTAAGTACCACATGCACAAATAGACCTTTAGTTGTACTATTTTAAGTAATTTAGGTAAACTGGTGGTGGAAGCCAGTAGAAAGTTAAACTGCATAACAGTTAAGAGTTGGAAGGCGGAGCTTGTCTTGGTGTTCTAATTTAGATATGGACCGCCATCGGACAACAGCTTTATCGTTGCGCTTTGCGGTAGGTACACTTGCTCATTATATGGTTTCTTACGGTAGATTTCTAACACTAAAAGCCAATTCGGTGTCAAGCCAAAAGTAACAAGAAAAAATACTTTGTGAAACAATATACACAATAATAATATGAGTGATGATCGTTGTAACCTATCAAATAAATATAGGTAGGTATAAGGCTTGACACCGACTTCAAACAGCCCCCCTACCGCCTAAGCACCTTGTCATGTCTTAACACATTTGGTATGGCATGACAAGGATGGCACGATGCGTCGTAATCGGTAAGTTTTTCAGTAAGTTCCAAGATTAGTTAGAAAAGGTCGCGCATATTCGTCCTATGAATTGAATGATTCAATTTATTTTTCATTTTTACGTGTTTTGGGAAGTGAGTTTTTGTTTGCAGTATCTTGTTTTGAAGGCGGTTTTTATTTTATATTCTCGCAAAAGGTGAGAAAAGTAGAGTACTTATCCACTCAATGGTTGCTTGCCTCCTGTAGGCAAGTATTTTTACCCGCTCCAATGGTTTCTTGCCTCCTGGAGGCAAGCTGACAGCTAATTAATTAATTGTGTCAAAACACTCTCTGTTCCTATCCAACTTATACCAATCTTAATCTAGACACCTTATTTTAATCGTAGAACAAGAAATTGGTCCAATTTAATAAAATTTTGTCGGATTATATTCGATTGAAGTTCGCCGACTTGCTTTGGGATAAAGGTGTTTTCGTCTTGGACGAGCTAGAATCTCTCGTTGCACTCAGGACTCCGCTTTTATTCCTTCGCTTTGCTCAGGAATTAACTCGTAAAACCCTCGCTACGCTTGGGAGTTAAATCTGGAGTCCCTCATTTGCTTTGGATTCAATATCGCGCCTGTGATATAAAACAGTGCTTCATCCCCTTGGTGTATAATCTACTATTTAATTCATTTTTCGAACAGCACCTATTGGTGCCGCAACTGGAATGCTTTGGTGCGGTTTGGGTGGTGCGGTTTAGATTAGTGCGGTAACTGGAATACCTCAAAAAAAGAGGAGTATGGCGCAATACGTATGTTGGTATAGCTCCGTCTTTTAATCAACATTACTTTAATATTGCGATAGAGGCTAATGGTAAGGAGTCTCAGGTATAAGTTTATCTTGAAGAATAATACTAAACATAACTTTCATATAAAATAAAATCAAATTTATTTATTCATAACAACAAGAATAAAAATTTGCTTTAATACTGAGCATTCATATTCAAATCTACTAGATAGGTACATATATAAAAAAACTGACAAATCATAATAAGGTAAAAATCCCGCTTTTCGTAACATTTATTAAATTAAAGAAGTGGTATACTTCTATCCCCTGTTTTTCACGTTCTGGTAAACTTCGTGAGCTGTGCCCGCTGCGCTAAGGACACCAAATCCAGTTTTCTGAAATCACATGAATAGATTAATGTCTTATTCTTATGCTGCGGCTACATTAGCGGACTACGGCGAAGTTTCGTTATATCTTTCTCTTTCTAACTAACCGGTAGTGGCGTATGGAAAGAGACAGTCGAGAATTATCGCCCGCTAATGTAGCCGCAGCATTAATTTAAATTTAATTTCTTTAATTCTGTAATATAGAGTTTGAATGTAGGTAGGTATGTATAAGAACTACAGATTAAATTTTTTTCGTTTCCATTATTAAACCTTAAAATTAAATACATACTTATATACAATAATACATACAAATACACATACATAAACAAATATAAATACATACAATAATACTTCGTGTACATTATTAAACCTTTAAATTAAATTACTTAGATTGATATAAATTGTGAGAAAAAAAAATAACTTTACTCACGATGGCTTTCCCGATCTGCTTGACGGGTATCTTGGGCTCGGGCGCGGCGTGTCCCCCCGCGAACAGCGCGAGCATCGCTAGAACTACGGCGAACAGGGCTGCGAACTTCATGGTGATTTTATTAAAAAAAAACAACTAAGTATATTAAACAAAAGACAATCGCGTATGGCGAGGATGTAGTGAATGTGCCATGAAGAACTTGTAGTGCTTTTTATACAATTCAGTGCTTTATTAGGGCTTCGTTGTTTTCCTGCTACCTACTGGACGCAGATTTCCCCATCGTATCTTTGTACGTCATACCACGAATTTGCCCTGAACATGTAGGAATACCTATGAATCAAAAGTCGAAGGAGTTACGTAGTTAAATGAAAGTTTGGATCAATTTTTAATCAGTGCACAAATTTTTAAGACCGACTCAGAATCGGTAAGTGAACAACTGAACAACTTTCTCCTAGAAACATAAGTCGAAATGTGACAAAAAATGTTGACTCCTCAGACAAATGGGATTGATCACGTGATCGATTTAGTATGGGAAGTCTGAAAATTTTTGTTGTATTCGACCCATGTCTCTAGGAGAAAGTTGTTCACTTACCGGTTCTCTTGAAAATGAAGCAGGATTAGAAAGAAAACCGGTCAAGAGCGAGCCGGACTCGCGCAGTGAGGATTCTGTACCATCATAAACTTAAATAAATATAAAGTGAAAATGTAGCATTTGGGATTTGCGACGAGCTTTTGACCGATAGTGGAATTAATATAATTTTTGTTGATGATTTTTGAAAAAGTTTACCATAGAGACATCGTTTTATTTTCCTGTAATCTTTACATAAACTTCTATCACATAAAATAATTTTAGATTTTTCTCTAGTATTATATGATCTGAGTTCTCCATGCAAACTTCGGAGCTTATGGGGTGGGGTATTATTTTTCATCAAAAGTCGAAAACTAAGAAGAATGTTAAAGAATGTGCAAGCAGCGCTCTTTCATATGATACTACATATGCCCTAGTAGCCCCACTTCGAATTCCCTCCCTTTCAGTCTCTGTTACAAAAAAAATATATATTTGCATTAGTAGCTCTCGAGATGTCCAGTTGTGACAGACAGACTGAGTCTCACCATAAGGGTTTCTTTTTACCATTTTGGTACGGAAACCCTCAAAATCGATCCGTCTCACTTCACAAGCACAACTAGCTCCGATGGCTATGGAACCCACGACCTTTCACCTTAGTTGCTAATCATATCAACTGTACAATAATACAAATAGCAGAATCTCTTTCCGAAACGTACAACTTCGAATGCTGCGGGATAGTTATAAAAAATATAGATTTAATTGTAATTTGTATATATAGAACCCCTACATCAAACATATCAGTATTTTTTGATAAATTGGACGAATTACTGTACAAAATAAACAGGAGACAAAAAAATATAATAATCTGTGGCGATTGGAACATTGACATCTTAAATAATAATAAAAATACACAGACATTAATGAGCATCATGCAAAATCACAACTTACTTGTACACATCAATACACCCACAAGAAAAAAGGCATGCCTAGACTTGATAGCAAGCAATTTGAAAGACGCTACGGGATATACAAAAGAACTTGCACTGTCAGACCATAACAAATGTCAAATTCTCGCAGCACATCTAGCTAACTACAGTAAAAAACTACAGTGGTTTGAACTCCAAAGAGACTTAAGCTGCGAAAACAAAAATAAATTCCTATCACATATAAATTCTTTGACATTTAATAATGTATTTGAACAAATTGACCCTAATGAAGCTTTTAACGAATTCCATGACATGTTTTCTCTCTTATATTATCTGTGTTTTCCTGTTACTAGGATAAAAAAAGACCTTAATCCTAAAAAAACTAAATGGATTACAAAAGGACTCAAAAGATCCTGTATAAAAAAACGCAAATTGTACCACAAATATATAAATTCTAATAAACTCCATAAAGAAAATAATAAAAAGACATACAAAAAATATAATAAACTACTACAAAAATGTATGAACGCTGCACAAAGAATAAATAATTCTAAATATATACTCGCCGCCAAAAATAAATGCATAGCGTCCTGGAAATTAATAAATAATAATATCAATAAAAATCCTATTCAAAATGACATAAAATCAATTAAACACAATAATGACATTACTTATGACATAAATGACATAACTGAATTATTTAATGACTTTTTTATTGACATTGCACAAAATACCGGTAATAAATTAATAAATACAAATAAAAATAGACTAAATAACAGTATATTCTTGTACCCCACAACTGAAAAAGAGGTACAAAGAACCATTATGGGGTTAAAAAACACAAAATCTGTAGGATACGATGAAATCAGTACCGAGATTCTTATAATGTGTGCGTCAAAAATATGTACTCCATTGTCATATATATTAAATTTATGCTTGGAAAAGGGCATTTTTCCAGACAAACTTAAGTTTTCCATTGTTAAGCCGTTATTTAAAAAAGGTGATGATAGTGACATGAGTAACTACAGACCCATTACTCTCATACCTGTAATTTCTAAAATATTTGAAAAAATTATGGCAATCCGCCTTTACTCCTTTATTAATAAGCACAACATCATAAATAAACAACAATTTGGCTTTCAGGAAGGTAAATCCACATCACTAGCTTGTTTCACATTAATTAAAAAAATTGTAGAAGGAATTGATGATAGGATGCCAACAGTAGCAGTATTTCTTGACATGTCAAAAGCGTTTGACCACGTGAGCCATGAAATACTGCTAAAAAAGCTTCATGATTACGGTATAAGGGGAATAGCACATAAGTGGTTTGCCAGCTATTTGTCAAATAGGCAACAATGCACTGAGACAACGCGATTAAAAAATCAGACGCAAATCAAAGCTAAATCAAAATATCGAAAAATAACTAATGGAGTCCCCCAAGGCAGTATTTTAGGCCCATTGTTATTTATGCTATATATAAATGATCTTCCAAATGTTACTAAAAATTATTGCTTTCTATTTGCGGATGACTGTACACTTCTATTTAAAAATAAAAATATTGACGAACTTGAACTTGACATTAATAATACACTTCATGACATTATCATTTGGATGAATAAAAATGACCTTAAAATTAATATATCTAAAACTAAAGCTATTCAATTTCGTACATACAAAACAAATAAAATAAATATTGACATACATTACAATAATAATAAAATTGACATCGTAGACAGTACAGTATTTTTAGGTATAAAATTAGACCAATACTGCAGTTGGAAAAATCATGTAGATACTGTTTGCACTAAATTAAACAAATTTGTATTTGCGCTGTATAGAATCAGGAACATTGCCTCTCTTCAAATTGCTTTACAAGCGTACCATGGATATGTTTCCTCTCTACTGCGTTATGGCATAGTAATATGGGGTAACAGCGTAGATTTTGAGAGAGCTTTCATAGCACAAAAAAAGTGTATTCGCGCCCTAGGCGGGATAAAACAAAGGGAATCTTGTGAACCTCTCTTTCATAAATATAAAATACTCCCCTTGCCATGTATTTACATATTGGAACTATGTCTTTAGTTAAAAAGCACCCAGAATACTTTACAAAATGTAACCATTTAAAGTCAAATTATAGAAACTCTAGAAAACACCAACTAGTCATACCAAATTGTAAATTAAGCTTCTATCAAAAGAATTGTTTCTATATGGCGATAAAAAATTTCAATAAGCTACCATTTGACATTGCTGATCAGCCACTTAATATATTTAAAAATAAATTGATACAATGGCTCCAAGAGCACAACTTCTACTCCATTCGTGAATACATGGAAAGAAAATGACATGATACGATTTACATACCTAATTACTATCTAATCTGACATTTTTATAATACAGCGACATAAGATGATAAGACATAAAATGATATACTAATGTGACATTTCAATCTAATTTAATTTTTTCTATTAATTTTAATTAGAGTTTGTTCCTTTTGCATTATTTTTAAATTGACTGATTAAACATCGACATCTTCTTAATCCATACTAATATCCATACTAATATTATAAATGTGAAAGTGTGTTTGTTTGTTTGTTTGTTTGTTTGTTTGTTTGTTTGTCCGTCTTTCACGTCAAAACGGAGCAACGGATCGACTCGATTTTTGGTATGGGGATAGTTTGGGAGCTGGAGAGTAATATAGGCTACTTTTTATTCCGGAAAATATATAAAATAAAAATGATTATTTTGTATAGAAAATTGATAAACTGTCGTACTATACAAAACTGTCATTTCTTCCATAGCCGCTTCCAAAGAGGTATGTCAAAGAGTATTGTAATCACTGACGTTTTAGCCGCTTTGGATTACCTACTTTTTAATAAGTGACATTTGTTGCAGGCAGTGTATAAAACTTCTTCGCGATCATTTATTTTCATCTGTCTATCTAATAGATGTTGGTGATACGAAGTTTACCGGGTCCACTATAATTAATATGGCAAAACAACGTTTGCCGGGTCAGCTAGTATTATATAATTGACATTTGCATGCCTACTAAATTAGGGTAGATTATTGTTGATCCATCTATACCATTGTTGACCACCTCAATGTGAAACACAATTTTTGAAGCAAATAAAATGTTTGAGTTTGAGTTTGAGTTTGAGTTTCACTGTCCGGGTGAATGCTTTTTTTATTTATTTTTATAGTGAGGGGAATGCGCACGGTGTGTGCGGGCGGTGGTTATGTGAGACTCGCCTACCGCTTCCTGACCCCCCATCCAGCGACTGGATGGGGATGGACTCGATGGGGGGTCAGAGAGGGGGAATACCCACTAAAGCCTTCACTACGTGCTCTCACCGCCGTCAGTAGGGGCCGCACTGTGGAGGGTCCGATGTGGCAATCTCCTCCTGCGACCCGACGGCTGGCCCGGCTTCCCGGGCCCCTACGCGGCGGGAGGAGGCCGAGCAAGCGAGGCCATCCCCCCTGACTAGGGAGAAGGGACCGCACGATCCCGGCAACAGCTACCAGGCCGTCACCCGCACTGCACCGACCAACACCCACTAAAATGGAATGAGGTGCGCAAAGCGCCGCATCCTCCGTCCACCCGCCTTCTTCGGAGCTGATCCGCATGAGCATCCTGCTCGCGGATCCGCTCCGATGCCTCCTTCTGCGAGATGACATCCTCGCAAAAGGAGACTGCCGCATCCCAGGACCTGTCGCTACCAAGCATGGCACGAGCCATGCTTGCCAGCGAGAGGTCTCTCCCTACCACAGCGCACAGATTACTACGCTGCGATGATGACCAGACAGGGCACTCCTGAAAGGTGTGCTCCGCACTGTCCACCCCAGCGCCGCAATCGTGACAGCAGCGTGTGGTCCGGGTAATGCTAATGGTAATGGGTGAAGGTTCGATTTATTCTAATAGGTAGGTACTTCATTTTCAATAATAAAAATTGCATTGTGAATACAAAAAAAGTAAAAATACTTAGGTAGCTACTTTATTATTTCATAGAACAAACTAATTAGTAAATGTTACTTTTATATTAATAAATTAATAACTTACTGCACTAAAACATACTAAACACAACAAAGTAATCCACATTACATAGTGCGTAAGTGCATAAAAAACGTCACGCAACTAGTATGCATTTTATCACTTCAAGTCAATAAGCATTTTAAGAAGATTTCCGTGGTGGTTTGAAAATCCCACAACGTCTTTCGCGACGTACCTTTATCCATGAGTAATAATAATTTTGCACTTGCAAGCAAGGCATAGAACCTTTGCAAATTACGTTAAATTAAGTTACGCCTGTATTTTATAGGTTAATAAAAGTGTGACATGGTTCTAAAATGTTGCATATAGTTACCTCGTTGCATCGCTAAACTTTTTTAGTTCACCAGTTGCAGTCGCATGAACTAGTATAATTTTTACTTGAAAATGAAAGTAATTACTTTGATATCTACTGTGATAGCTATGCTAGCTCTATAACGCGAACGGCGAACCTAAACTTATTCCAAGAAATAAATGCAAGAAATTAATAAATAGACCTGGGTGCCTACCATCAACTCTTATTGCGGTTTTGTTTAGGATTCGTACCACGACAGCTTAATATCAATGACAGCGATTCAGTGATCATTCAATGACATTTCACAGCCGCTAAGCTGTCAAGAACTCTTATTTGGCTTATAACTCGGCCAAGCTAACATGACACCTGCAGGTTATACCCTTCCCTCTCACTCTCCGGGCATGACAGAATCGAGTGAAAGAGACGGGTAGAAGAAATAAGGACACAAATCGTTCTGTCATTCACATTTAGCAATTCATTTGCGATCCAGTTTTTAGAAGGTCATAGTACGAAAGAAAGCAATTCATTTTAGGAACCTATTCTGCATCGCGCTATTTTTGAATCGCTGTCTTAAAGTTGATGGTAGGCACCCAGCTATCAAGCAAGTTTAAACTTTTTAGTGGTTATGGTGCATGAAAATTTTAACAGTTTATTAATTTGAATACTTACACAGTTTATTGTTTTTTATCAGTAATTCTAATTACCAGTAGGTATTATCCTTAAAGTTTCATCGTTATTTAATTCATCTTATTTTATATAAATTGATACCTATATTAATATTACAAAAGAACCTACTTACCATATTTTAGTATAAGTAAGTAATTGTAATTTTATTTTTATATTTTTTTTTCATATGTACCTTACAAACCACTACCTACTGTAAACCCTAATGCCAGATTTTTTATGAAATTGTTAAATAAAGCCCAAAAAAAATTATTATAAAATATCTTTCATTTTCCAAAACTTGAGATTTTTCAATTTTATTCGAACCGTTTCGAATAACGACATTAAAAAACGATAAATATAAAACGATATTTAAAACAGGAGTTTTTATCACTGTGATCGAAATTAGTATAAATCTTCAAATTTACGAAGTGATTAATGGTAAGTTCTTCAAGAAGTTTTAGATTTATGTGTAATATCTTAGAAAGAAGACATATTTTTGGTTTATCTTGCATATTACTTTTTTCTTCATTGATTTTTCTTTGTTATATATTTGTTCGGGAATATTATTCCCTCTAACCGTGACGAGGAAATAAAATTTGGTTTTATTATTTTACAGACTTACTAAAAATGTGCAAAACTGATTGATTTAAAAAAAATCTGCCGACATATAAAAGATGCCGGTATTGTAGTAAAAAGATAAATGATAAGCGTTCCAAGATCAAGTGTAGCAAATGTGATGTTCCCTCATGCGTAACACCTTGCTTCCTGAACTTTCAGAAACAATAATCACCCTAATTTTACACTTTTTCTTGGTCACTTATCCTTTGATTTGTAGAAGCTTCATAAACATGTAATAAAAATAACGTTTGGAGATTTTTTTTATTTTTCTTACCTTTCTAAGTCCCCTTAGTCTAAATGCTGCGTTTTTCATGCATTTTTCTCAGCATATCCCTCTAAATACTGGGATGTTAACGGGCAGAGGGAATATTTTTACCACCAGTAAAAAAAATCTTATTTTTTATCTTATTTTATGGTTTGGGCATTAAGGCGCTACTCGGAAAAAATATGGACTTTTAGATAAAAAACTTTAGGACGGTTAGAGTTGTTATAAATCTGGTAATAAGATATATATTTCTTCATACCTTTATCTAGAATCGTATAGTTTTAGAAACACGATTTTATGATTTTGCCTCGACACTTTTTATTTTCGAAAATACCTCAAAAAAATACGAAATATCAAGATTATTCTTAAATGGGGTAACATATACTATTGAAAATTGGTTTAATTAGTGGACACCAATAATATTTAGGATCGTATAGAAGCATTTTTTTGAAATCGCTATAGTTTCTTAATACGAAGTGATTTTGTGTTTTTTTTGCGTAATCTGCAAAATCTGTCTCGCTCCCGCGCGCGTCGTTTTCTCATTGCTATCTCGCTTTAGCATAATTTTTCCGAGTATCGCCTTAATAACTATGTCACAGAATATCAAGATTGGAGTACCTATCTTAGCATCCGTCGCTCATCCTACAGAATGCAATAATGCCACTCAACTGTCAGGCGGTATTTCCGTGAAATCTCGGCAGAAGTAGTATTATAATAATATAACGAGAATTTTCACGATACGAGAAAATTTGTGATACAAAGACCCTTTATAGTAAATGTAGTCTGGTATAAAGATGTTTATGGGTCAATGAGTAAATGTTACTAGTAGCTAAGGATCATTAAACAATAATGTTTCACTAATTAGTTTCACAACAAGTGTTTACTGTTAAAAACATTTTTTCTTTTCATTGAAGAGAAACTTTTTGTTCTTAATCAAAAGTGGTAGCTTTTTACAAGTAATTTATTAAAATAGAAACAATAAACAATAATGTAGATTGTAAGGGTAAGTTGGCAGATGCTAACTCTGTATGTTGTAATTTTATTTCGGTTCGATGGAACTAACATATTTTTCTGTAAAACAAAGTTCCTAAATAAAAGAAAAATTAAAAACTACATTATTATAAAACAAAGCCGCCCGTCGCGTCCGTCTGTCTATATGCGATAAACTCAAAAACAACTGCACGGATTATTTATTTATTTATTTATTTATTAAACTTTATTGTACAGTTACATCAAGTAGAGTACAAAAGGCGGGCTTAACGCTAAAAGCATTCTCTACCAGCCAACCTTTGGGAAAAACGAGACAAGCGAAGGCGGTACAAATAAAATAATAAAAAATTCTGATTTAAAAATGAATACAATTACCTAATATACGTTTAAAATACTATAACATATAATATAACATATATTTATATTTTATATTTATATTTTTAATATAAATATAAAATATAAATAGATATAAAAATACTTATATACATACATACATATATACATGAAAATATATTTTACATACATACAAATAATTATAATATATACATAAATAATACACAGTGAACACAGAAAGGAATGATGACTGATATGATATTCCACTTCATGTGCGTAATCCTGCGAGAAGAACAGCGCGAGCATTCTTTTTGAAGGAGAACTTGCTTAGAGATCTCCTAATAGAGTCTGGGAGACCATTCCAAAGACGGATAGCTTGCTGTGAGAAGGAATCGGACATATAGCCGGAGTGGAAGAGAGGGGTAGAGAGAGCTAAACAATCGGAAGAGCGGAGTTGACGGTCATGAGAATCGCAGAGGTATGAGAACTTGCATTTCAAGTAATCAGGTGTAAAAGGATTATTTAAAATAGAGAATAGCGTACAAAGCAACCTTAGTTGTCTGCGCTGACGGATGGGAAGCCATTTAAGCTGCGACCGGTATGCCGAGACGTGATCGAATTTGCGAAGGCAGAAAATAAAACGGATGGCATAATTAATAAGCCGGTCGAGCTTGTTGAGAAGATCCTCATTTAAATTAGAGTAACAGACATCAGCATAATCAATGAGTGGGAAAATGAGAGAAGTGACAAGAGTGACCTTAGTTTTGATGGGGAGAAAATTTCTAAAATGATTTAAGAAGCGGAGGGAACATGTGACGACTCGACTCACCTCGGTGACTTGCGTTGTCCAGCTAAGCAAGGAGTCAATATGCAGGCCGAGATTCTTGATGCTGGAGCAAAAGGGAATGGCAGTGTTATCCAGCACGATAGGCGGAATCAAGTTGTAGTTTATTTTAGCAACTTGTTTGGTCCCGCCAACAATCATCGCCTGGCATTTTGATGGATTCACTGTTATGCCGAACTCTGTCGACCAGGTGCTTATTGTATGCAGAACACTGTTTAATTTCGTGACTAGCGTGTCGACATCCTCGGCTGGCGCCTGCACATAAATCTGCAGATCATCGGCGTAGAAATGGTAAGAGCAGCTCAGCAAGAAGGAGAGGGAGTTAATAAAAAGGGAAAACAGGAGAGGGGATAGGATACCACCCTGAGGGACACCAGCACAGAGGCTATTCCAACGTGATACTTCTGGTCCCACGCGCACTGCCTGTTGGCGACCGCGCAGATAGTGAGAAAACCAGTCCAGCGAAGATGAGGAAAAATTGAGAGACTCGAGGATAGCGAGCAAGATGTCGTGATCGACCATGTTAAAGGCGTTAGAGAAATCAATAAGAACTATGTAAGGGGCTATGCTTAAGCCGTCTCACACTTATAAGTTTATGATAATTGATAAGATGGAACGATGATGATATATGATAAATAAAACCGCTCCGTTAGAGTGTTAAATTGTCACTGATTTATTGCATTATAAAATTGAGTAATTTACAAATTGCACGCGTTTACGAATCGCGGCGTCAACGACCCGACCTACTAAATATTATGCTTATTATGAAAAACTATGTACGATGGACAACAACTCGTACATCCTGCGCCTCCAGGAGAAAGGACAAAATGACATTTAATAGGTTGCTAGGAAATATACTCAAACATCCATACAAAATATAGTAGTAGTTTCTATGATAATTTGATAACTACTCATATTCAAAACAAAGTACACAATTAGGTACCAATATAAATTATAATCCAATGTTACTACAATATTATGCTACTTGATATTATGCTAATGCAATTGTATAATTGATGATAAAATAAAACTAAGAATATAAAGTAAATAGTAAAGTAAAGTGCAAACATTAAAGATAAAAAACACAACATAAGTGCAATAAAGAAATGATAAAATGTAAATGAACAATTTTTTATTCATCCTGAATGTCAAACCGGATCGAACGATTTGTCAAAGGCGAAATAGAGGTAGCCTTATCAATACTTAAAACTGATTGTCTTATTTCACTAGGCGTATTTTTAATACCCGGTGCGTTATCTACTACTTCACTAACTTCGCTTTTACGCGGCACATTCACAAACACTTCACATGCACTAACACTTTCATTTGCTGACGTATAGGCGGCGGCGGCGGCGGCTGCGGTGACAGCCTCTCGCGGTCCGCGAGAAGCCTCCGCGCCCGCCGCACGACGACGAAGCTGGAACCATCGAACCCCGATACAGCCGGCAGTTAGGATGATCAGGCCGACAATGATATAACCAAGACTGTAATGATGAACGTCGTGTATACGCAATTCGGTGTTTGATTGTTCCTTTACTTCCGCTATCTGTGCTTTTAATAATTCCCAACTTTTCTCATTATTCTCAAGCTTCGGTAAGTCAATGGCTGATGTATTCATGATATCATTTAGAACGGAGAAACGCGGAACATGAACCTCTTGATTGATATTAACTTTATTGTAGTAGTAATTATGTGAGTGTATTAGGAAATCATTGCCCTTCAACGTACACATAGGGCCTAAGTGAATGACCCCGCTACCTGTCATAGCCTGTGACGTAATTCCAGCTGGACAAATTATGCGCACGCTGCATTGCTCGCAACATGTAAACAACCATTCATTATCAGCGTGTAACTTGATCCAGCTCTCTTTACAAGTTGATACCTGCGACTTGCACGGCGATGAATCACTGCCGCCGTCAATTAAAATAATATCACAAATGGATTGCTTTATTTTTGTGCTGTAGATAGGGCTATTTAAATAGCATAGAAGTTTTTCTGTAGAAAAATGTTTACAAGCTTGGAGATCTAAATATGATAAGAATATAAGCGAGTCTTTATTAAAGTTGAATCCTATAAAAGGAAATTTCGGAATCAAATGATAATATTTTTCATCTCTTTTTTGAGGGATGCTGATGATCTTGTCCAATTCAAATACTTCATTATTTAAAATGGGTATTTTTATTTCAATGATAAGAAACTTGTCGGTAACTCTCGCGGCAACCTTTAGTAACTTATAAAAATGAATGATATTTGAGCCGTCTAATGGTAGTACGAGATCCCTTTGTAATCGTCCTGATATTATATTTATTTGTCTCTGCAACAGCTCTGGCGACAGAAGGTTTGGATTGATACGACCTTCATTGATATTAGTCACCGTACTAATAAGGGTTTCTTGAATACGTCGAATACTCGATATGATAACATGTGCTGCTAATGATGAGTACGTCACGTAATTTGCTTGTGACGTAACAAAGCGAACCTTGTTTAATTCTGAAGTAACATTATTTAAATGCTGTTGTATGAGCGTAAACTGCTTCTGCATTACATTTTCATGTCTCTTCAAGATGTTATACTCAGCTTCCATTACGATGGTCTGATTATGAAGAAGAGCTTGGAAATGATTCTCATTTTGCTGAATATGTTCGATGTCCTTTTGATATTGATCGGCAAATCTCTGGTCTAGGATACCGAAGAATTCATTAGCAATGTAACCAACACCATTCACTAATCCCCTTTTCACTCTTCGACTTCCTTGATTTCTTAACAGCTGATTGTAGTGACTTATTTCATCGAGTTCATGTTCGAGTTGTAAAATGACACCTTGATTGTCGTCGGACGAACAACCTTTCTTGATGTGATTTAAATATGCTTGTATATTATTTAGACCGTCCCAATAACTAGTCATGTTATAGTATATAACGAGATTCCACTCATCTCGTATATGCTGAATTTTTGATATTTTGTCAAAGTATATGCTCTGACTGATATTAATTGGCGTGATAGTAAAATCCTTTTGTGTTTGTTGTAGACTAGGTGATATAAAAAATGATAAAAACATGAAAAGACTCAAAAAGAAATTTTTCAGGTTCGCACGTCTGGGGCGAGTACGACGAGATACGGGTGATACTGGGGGTTCATTGTGTCTTGGAGATGATGATGACGTCGGTTCTTCACTGAGGTTTCGAGATACTAAGGGTACTAATTTGATAACGGGTCTTTTTATGATATTATTTTTTGTTTTTAGTGATACAACCCTGATTTGACCGTCTTTTCCCGGGTGTACCTCTTGGACTCGGCCCATAGCCCACTTCCCAGGAGCGAGATTATCTTCCTTAACCAACACAATGTCATCAACCTCGATGTTTTTTCTAGCTGTTCTCCATTTTGATCTTAACTGAAGCTGCTGTAGATAATCTGTGGACCAACACTTCCAAAATTGCTTATTGATGGCCTGGATAAGCTGCCATCTTTTTGACAATGATATTGATTCGGGCTCTGTTTGAGGTCGAGAAAGCAGTGTGCCACCTATTATGAAGTGTCCCGGGGTAAGTACGGGATCTTCAGGATTTTCAGTCAGAGCGCAGAGTGGTCTCGAATTGAGGCATGCTTCCACTTGGTGTAGAACAGTGATAAATTCCTCATATGTGAGCTTCTGATCGCCTATTACCCTTTTTATATGATATTTCATGCTTTTTATGGCTGATTCCCACAAACCTGAGGCATGGGGGTAAGAAGGAGCGTTGAAGTGCCACTCAATGTTCATCTCTGAGATGTTGTCAAAGAAGTCCTTGTTGATAGTGGCTTTTATCTCTAGATATTCCTTTTTCAACAGTTTGTTTGCGCCTACGAAATTTGTTCCGTTGTCGCTGTAGATGTGACTTGGTGCACCGCGACGAGAGCAAAATCTTCGGAACGCAGCGAGAAAGGCTGGTGTGCTCAAGTCCGAAACGAGCTCAATATGTATAGCTTTCGTCGATAAACAGACAAAGATTGATATATACCCCTTTGTGGTGCGGACACCTCGACCTTTATTGATCTTGAGGTCCACGTGCCCAGTGAAGTCGATTCCACAATGAGTGAAAGGTCTGGATGGCACGACTCTAGGCTGTGGTAAGTCGGCCATGATAGGTTGATATTTATGCTGACTAAATCGACGACATCTGACACAGCTTCTTAACTCTCTTTTAACTGTCGACATCCCACTAATTATCCAATATTTGTTGCGGATAAATGCAAGTGTAAGCCGCGGTCCACCGTGCAACGTAGTGATATGGGCTTGGCCTATGATAAGCTGAGTGAATCTATTATGACCACCCAATATGATAGGATGCTTAGCAGACCAATTGATGTTCGAATTGTTCAGGCGACCGCCGACTCTTAATATTCCATGCTCATCTATAAAAGGATTTAAACTTGCTAATTTGCTGTTCTTATGTACATGACCCTTTTCTCTGATACTTGATAAATCTCGATTAAAATCCATAACTTGAACCGTTTTAATGATAATATTATAACAATTATTTATTTCCGTCGGTAATAATGCCTTATCTGTTGATACGTTACACCGGTTTCGTATTGCATTAATGAAACGTAGCATTCTTGCCATTATTCTTACAATTAAGGTGATTGAACTGTACTTATTTAATAATTCAATTATAAGTTCAGACTGACTTTGATATAAAGCTGCATTTACACTGTGGGCGATTTTCTTTGTTTCTATAGTAGGCTCTTCGTATGACTGATCTTGGATGATGTTTTCTGATAACGATGATAAAAGCCATTCTGGCCCTTCCCACCACAAGCGGTGCTCTGATAACTGTGTGATTGTGACTCCTCGGGTGGCACAATCTGCTGGATTGGATTCTGATCGTACATAATTCCAGTTTGTAGACGGTATGATCTCCTTTATTTGTTGTACCCTATTAGCAACAAATTGCTTCCATCGGGATTGATCACCGTGAATCCAACCTAACACAATCATGGAATCGGTCCAGGCGTGAATGTTGATATTTTTACTAGGTAATGCATCACGTACTTTAGCCATCAGCTGTGATAATAACAGTGCGCCACATAGTTCAAGTCGAGGGAGCGACACTGTTTTACTTAGAGGTGCTAATTTAGTTTTCGCAGCTAATAAACGCGATGTGTACTCGCCCTTATCATCGGTCGTGACACAGTATATGGCGCAAGCGTAAACTTTTGCCGACGCATCACTAAAGCCATGTAAATGATATTCGTGTTGAATATTACCTAAATAACGAGGTATATTTATATTGTCGATGTTTTTAAATTCGTTGCGCAATTCAGTCCATTCTTGAATGATAATTAATGGTAATTTTTCATCCCATGATAAACCAGTGACCCACACCTTTCTAAATAATAACTTGGCTTTGATTGATAACGGTGATATCCATCCAATGGGATCGAATATTTTCGATATATCTGATAAAAATTCCCGTTTGGTATGATATTTAAGTTCAGATGTTTCAAACTTGTTATTATAGGTAAATGAGTCAGAGGATGGATTCCATTTCAGACCTAAGGTTTTCCGTGATTCAGAACAACGGAATTCAAAGGGGCTGTTTAACTGACTGCATGATAAATCCTTGACAAGCTCCTCCTCGTTACTAGACCATTTACGTATGTTCATCCCGGCCCCACGTAAAAGGTCAATTAATTGTGTTTGGATTTCCTTCGCAACTTCCAAGGAAGCGTGACCACCGAGATAGTCATCCATATAGAAACAGCTGTTCAGAGCCTCAGCGCCGAGTGGATATTTTTCGGCGTCATCTAACGCCAGCTGTTTAAGCGTTCTCATCGCCAGGAATGGTGCGCATTTGGTTCCATACGTCACCGTCGTTAAATTATAATTTCGAAGTGGCTCATCACAAGACTGTCGCCAAACAATTGATTGAAGGTTTTGATAATCATTATTTACAAAAATCTTACGGAACATCTTTTCTATATCAGCTGTCATCACATAGCGATGCTGACGCCAAGTTATGATAAGGGATTGCAAATCAGCTTGTAGGTTGGGTCCTTGCTCCATGACGTCATTCAAACTCAGACCTGATGACGTTTTTGATGACGCGTTAAACACTACCCTTAACTTAGTCGATGTCGAATCTAACTTGAGGACTCCGTGATGAGGTAAATAGCAAGTAGGCCCGTCATCACTGGTGCTGGGCACCATGTGTCCTAAATCCTGATATTCTTGCATAAAATCCTTGTAACTGTCCGAAAACATCGAACTGTTGGCCATTTTACGCTCCAGTTGATAATATTGTGCTATGGCCTTGGGTCTAGATGAACCGAGCTGATTCTGAAAGTCAGGTTTCATTGGAAGACATACTTCATACATGCCGGTCTCCAAGCGTTTTGTGGTTGATAAATAAAAGTCTTCACAAAATTGATCACCTGACGAAATATTTGTCTGTGAAGTTGATATTTCTTCTATTTCCCAGTACTTTGATAAGTCTGAAACGTCGTTAATAACTACATTACAGTTGAACGTCTTAACATTTCCTGATAAAATCCACCCCAATCTAGTCTGCTGTGCAATAGGAGACTGTGGTGGGCCCCTGATAAGTCCATCCATTAATATTTGTGAATAAACACTAGCATCTAGTAATAGATCGATTGGCCCGGAGATGTTGTAATCACGATCCGCTAAGTTAATATGTTGCAAGTGTGACCATGATTTTTTTGTAAAAGTATTGTTTGGCAAGTTATTAATAACTCTTGATATAACTAAAGCATCTGTTGTAAAGCTATAATCTCCGTAGATAGAATGGCACTCAAAATTAACTATCCCCCTGCTTTGCTTGGAACCATGACCTATTCCGGACACGGATGCGTGATATTTATGTCGTTGCAATCCTAACATCTGTACTGCATTTTCCGATATTAAAGAAATCTGTGACCCTTGATCTAGTAGGGCCCGTAAAGTGATAAAAGTGCCGTTATCTGCCATGATCCTTAATAAAACTGTAGTCAGCAATATTTCTTCATTTTCTCCCGCCACATAATTTACATTATGTTGTTTGATATTTTGTTTATCTGATAAATTATTTTCGGGACGCGTATTATTGATATAAGCTTCATGCAATAATGAATTGTGGTCACCCTTGCATTCTTTACAACGTTTAATTGATAAGCATGGATTGTCGTAATGTTTGTACAAACAGTTTTTGCAGACTTGATATTTTGATATTATTTTTAACTTCGCATCGGGTGACATGTTAATGAACTTTCTGCATTGAAATAAATCATGATTAAAATTACAAACTGGACATTTCGTTGATCGAGTATGATAAGTTTTGCCCTGATATTTATCGCGATTATAGTTCTTGGGCGAATAAAATGATGACCTTGGGTTGGTTACATGCTTTGATGACGTTGATGGTAGAGTATTCTCTCGCTCTTTCTTATGCATAGGCTCGAGAGCAATAAACTTAGCCTCCAAGAATGATATAAACTCCTGTAACTCTGGCAATTCACGGGGAGCCTTTCTTGCCTCCTTGTAATCCTTTAACGTTTCGCTGTCTAATTTCTTGGACAGTAAATGGACGAGTAGGGGATCCCAGGTGTTAGTATCCACGCCTAAGTTGTGGATGGCGTGAATACACTCCACGGACGTGTCGTGCATCCTTTTGACCTCATAGGCTGACTGCTTTTGGATGCTGGGTTGGTTTAAAAGCATCTCAATCTGGGTAGTAAATAGTAGCTGTTTATTTTCATACCTATGTACTAGGATATCCCATGCCGTGATATAATTTTCGGATGATATATGGAGATGTTGTATAAGTCGCTTCGCTTCACCCTTAACCCTCCCCTTCAGATGCTGCATTTTTTGAGAGTTCGTGAGGGAGTTATTATTGTGAATAGCTTCATTAAAAAGGTCGTAAAAGGTTGGCCACTGAGTGTATTTTCCCGTGAAAATTGGAATCTCTAGCTGCGGAGTCGATTGATGATTATGAGATGTAGATGATAACTTCCGGTTAAGCGCCCGTTTCATACTCTTGAATTCTTTTTCGTACTCAGCAAATTCCGCTTCATATTCTAAATCTTCACCTTGCAAAATTTCGTCTATATCCAAATGTAAGGTCTCAATGATATTCCAGCGGCTCTGTGTTTTACGGATCTCATCTTCAAGTTCCCATTTTTCTGTTATTTCGCCAAGGTTGATGCCGTTTGTTAACCGACTGAAAGCTCTAAAATTAGTACGTTGTTTTGATAATAACTGGGTCACCTTTTCATGAAGTGGAGACACTGTAGGTTTGTCTTGTTTCACAACACCGGATGGAGTAGCTGTAGCTTTGTCTTGTTTTTGATAACACTGCAGAGACTGTTGAAGGGCATGATACATTTCTTTAGATTTCTCATAATGATTTTCCTTGAAATACACCACATTTTTGTCATGGAGCCCCAATAATATATCTTGGTGATTTTGCTCGAATTCCTTCCAGAGCTCATTAAGTGCGTTTTTTCTCCGTTGTAAATAGTCCGGCGTTTTCCTACTTGCGGGATCCTTACCGAAATTAGTTTTAATAGAGATGATGGAATCAATGATTTCATCTTGACGGGTCAATAAACCTTCCATGATGATAAGAGATAATCAATAAAAAGGAACAATCTTACTTGGTTCAGTAGCTGCAGCTGCGATGTGATAGTAACCTGGTTACGAGCAAACCTCCTGGTCGACTCGTATATGATGTGCTAGTAGCGGGCTTCCGCTGACGATGATAGGGATGGCAAGCCTCCTGGCCCGCCGAACGATGATAGGGTAGCAAGCCTCCTGGCCCGCTGAGCGATGATAAGGTAGCAAGCCTCCTGGCCCGCCGAACGATGATAAAGTAGCAAGCCTCCTGGCCCACTGAACGATGATAAGGTAGCAGGCCTCCTGGCCCGCCGAACGATGATAGGGTAGCAAGCCTCCTGGCCAGCCGAACGATGATAAGGTAGCAAGCCTCCTGGCTCGCCAAGTGATGACAAAGTAAACCAAAACGCTTCACTTTAACTGTAGGTATGATCACTAGTTACCGATCTATTCACTTCGACTTTTCACGCACAAAACCAAGTGTAGGAAAATAACTAATTAATAGTATATTTGATATGGTCCACACAAGGTCCTGCCTTTATCAAAACCGCGCGAAAAATCAAAAGGCCGAAGGACCAAAAAAAATGTAAGGGGCTATGCTTAAGCCGTCTCACACTTATAAGTTTATGATAATTGATAAGATGGAACGATGATGATATATGATAAATAAAACCGCTCCGTTAGAGTGTTAAATTGTCACTGATTTATTGCATTATAAAATTGAGTAATTTACAAATTGCACGCGTTTACGAATCGCGGCGTCAACGACCCGACCTACTAAATATTATGCTTATTATGAAAAACTATGTACGATGGACAACAACTCGTACAAACTATGATCGTCACCAGCCGACTCTCCATCCCCAGCCTTATATCCTCAGTAACTTTAAGCAGTGCTGTTGTGGTGCTGTGACCAGGGCGGAAGCCAGATTGGAAGGGAGAGACGAGGCAGTTGGAATAGACAAAAGAGGATAGCTGTTTTTGAGCAGCAGCTTCAAGGATTTTAGATAGGAAAGGAAGGATGGAAATGGGCCTGAAGTTATTTAATAGTTGAGGAGAGGAAATTTTAGGTAAAGGAGTGACGTAGGCCTTGCGCCAAAGGTGCGGAAACTGACCGGACTGGAAGGAGAAATTTATGATGTGGACTATTATCGGAAGGAATTGTTCAAGGACACAGAGAATCATTTTCCTGCTGATGTCATCACACCCAACTGCTTTAGATTTAAGAGACTTAATGATCTTGGTGACATATTGATTATCATGCGGTTTTCACAAATTGATAGGGTGATTCTTGGGGATGGCTTTAGTGTATATTTGAAATATAATAACAAATATTTACTTGTATTTTTTATAAAACAATTTACGAAAATTTAAATATATCTACGTTTTACGACCAATTACTAATTTGTTGTTTTAAACGTTTTCGGTACCTATCTCCAAACATTTGACCCAAAATATTACATCAAATCGTGGGCGTGGAAAAGGTACAAGAATAGCTGAATAATGGGATCGCTTATAAACAAAAGGTTATTTTAGACAATCTTACAGACTCTTAAGCTCAAGTGCTTATTAAGTTTTCATAATGCTTAAGTACTACCCTTTCCACGGCTCAAGTAACCGCATATTGCTAGATTTATTTCCTGTCAAAATAATAGTAGGCGTTAACATAATTTAGAATTGTAGAGAATAAGACTTTGTTACTGCTACTGATGAATTTAAAGGGGAAAGGTTATAGAGTGAGTTTGTTTGTTTGTTTGAACGCGCTAATCTCAGAAACTAATGGGCCGATTTATAAAATTCTTTGACCATTATAAAGCTACATTCTTCCCAAGTGACATAGGTTATATTGTATCCCGATATTCCCTCGAGAACAGGTACCACGCATGTAAAATCGTGAGGACCTGCTAGTTATGAATAAAACTAACTATATGTTTGAAATAAGATCAAGGTTAACTTTAACAACAATTTATTTTATGTTTTTAATATCACTGTTATTACTTTACATTTAATAAAAAGATAATTTGATAACACTTTCTAAAAGAACTTAACTGTAAGTATATTACATTTCAACACAATCACATAAAATAAACAAAATCCTTACTTATATATATATATAATAAATGCGTCTCTGTCTGTCTGTGTGTTACACAATCACACCTAAACTACTAAACCGATTTCAATGAGTTTATCTACTAAACGTACCCTCGAAGGAGACCATTATTTTGGGCGAAGGCCTAAATGGGCACATTGGTGAGAAGAACCATGCTTTTCAAAGAGGACACGCCTTTGGAACGATTAATGCTCGTGAGAAAGCTATTCTTTCAAACGGAACGTTATTAATATCAATAAAAGCAGACAAAGATTGTCGCAGATTGATTACATACTAACAAATTGAGCTCATCTGAACCGGATAACTAACTGCAAGGTAATCCCGAGAGAAAGCGTCGTTTTTTAGCACCGCAATGTTGTGATGGATATGTTGTTCAAGAAAACAATTAAGGAGAAACCATCTCAAACTCCAGAGACTACGAAATGGTGGAACTTAAAAGGAGAGACGATTCCGGATTTTGAATTCGAATTAGACGTTGACACTATATAAGAAAATCTCAGCAAACCCATCATAACAGCTGCAAATATAACACTTGGCCGTACAAAGGCACAAGAAGTGCAAAGTGCAATAAAACGTAAAAAAGATGCCTTTAGGTCCTGTCAGTCCACTAAATCAGAAGAAGATAGAGAACAGTATAATAAAGTGTAGAAGGAGACCAAGAAAGTTATAGCGATTGAACGAGGCTAACTCTCAAAAAGAAATACATAATTATACAGAGAATAATTGGATACCAATGTATTTATTGGGCTTGAATAGACATAAAACCTTCGTGGTGTGAGATTTTCGAATGAAACTTTTTTCACATGATACAGTATTAAATGTCGAAAATCCGAGTAATCTTTGAATACGAGTTCCGACACGGAACTAACGTGGCAGAAACGGGTCGCAATATCAATGCTGCGTCTGGCGAGGAGACTGCTAATGAACGCACTGTGCGTTTTTGGTTATTAATGGAAATTTCTACTTGAAGAACGAACCACGTGGCAGACCGCCCGAATTTATGGAAGCCGATCCAAGTCAAACTACCCAGGAATTAGCGGCATAGTTTAACGTTATATATAATTATTGAATTATTTACATCAAAGCAATGAGATAAAAAATATGAAATTTATGTTTTTAATATCACTGTTATTACTTTACATTTAATAAAAAGATAATTTGATAACACTTTCTAAAAGAACTTAACTGTAAGTATATTACATTTCAACACAATCACATAAAATAAACAAAATCCTTACTTATATATATATATATATATATATATATATAATAAATGCGTCTCTGTCTGTCTGTGTGTTACACAATCACACCTAAACTACTAAACCGATTTCAATGAATTTTGGTACAGAGATAGTCTAGAGCCTGAGAAAGGACATAGGCTACTTTTTTTTCCTGAAAAATATCACCTTCCCGCGGGATAACGTCGTATAGTACACGCGGGCGAAGCCGCGGGCGGAAGGCTAGTAGATAATAAAACAATTGCATTTTTAAAGTTTGCCAAATTATCTTAATAACCTAGTAAATAGAGACTAATTAAGGGGGGTTCTCTTACAAGTGGTCCGGTAGTTCTGAATTTTTGATATGTTGTCTTCGAAAACAGGGGCGGAGGGCGAGGAATTGTGCATTTTGCATTTTAAATACTCACTAACCATCCTAGACAACATATCAAAAATTCAAAACTACCGGACCACTTGTAAGCTAAAATCCCTCTATTCACTGGACTATAATGCCGCCTAAAGAATAATAATTTAACCGTCGATCAATCACACAACATTTGAAAATTAGCTGACTTATGCCCGTTTGCACTAAACTCGGGTTGAGCGTGTCATAGATAAGATACATCTTAGATTAGAAACAGCCTAAAACAGCCGAGCTAAAATTTTTGTTTGCACTGACAGACTACGTCGTAAATTAGTCATCACCTTGCTAAAAGAATGAATGAATGAATTCAAATATTAATTGTTTATGGATTTTAAACCTGGCGAGGTAAAGTAGGTCACTGGATATTTTTTTGGTTGAAACTTCTCATTGATTCCTTCGTAAGTTAAAAGGAGACAAAAGCTAAGGCGTTGTCTATTTTATTTGGTAGGAGTAATTCACCGAGAAAAGAAAAAGTCAACTGAGCTCAACTGTCAGGAAAAACATAAATACAGTGCGCAACCTTTTCTGTTCCGGTGGCCAAAACTAGAACTAACGAGTTTTGTTTTTAATGTCATTTTGCTAATACTTTCATGTTTTGCTGCTAAACATAAGCGCCGCTGTCATGGGAACAGAAAAGATTGTCGATTTGTAATGTTTTTTTTAAATAAATGATGAATGACGTATGTCACATGTGTTGTGTCTCTATCTAGCAAACAAGAATACAAAAGCCACAAGCTTTTCTGTTCCGGTGACAGCCGTGACACAGGAGTCACTTGCAATACGAAATTAGCTGTCAAAATGGACTGTCGTATGAAAACTGTTTTAGTTCCAAAGATAATCACCAGAACAGAAAAGCTTGTCGCACTACTCTTTGCTCACAATGCCACAGACAATAATCACTGATATAGGTATTTCTTAAGCCTTAGGTGCTCGATATTGGGCCCGTAAGTTAAGAATAGCCAAAAGTGCATTTAAGAATGTCCTAAGGTTAGTGCAAAGCAATTTTTTGTTAAGAATTTCTTAAGTTAGCTAGGAAAAGACTTAGGCGATTTTTAAGTTTAGTGCAAACGGGTGTTATTGTTTTATTAATAACAAACAATAGTAAGAAGATAATTACCTCAAAAATAACATTAAAGTAACTTCACCAATTTCCATACCGAAAATGTAATAACTTTCTTATTATATTTTAGCCGACTCATGGCAATTTTCACCTAAAGATTTACTACATTTTATTTATTGTCGCATTGTCGCCTCCACATTGTATGTGCATTGGCTCTATGCAAAATAAAAACAAAGCATTTTACATAAGATACTATGCATAAAATGAAAAAGTCATAGTATGACGAATTAGAACATTAAACTTGATTTATGATAAGTGATTCACGGATCAGTAGGCTCAAATGAACTCATAATTTGCCGCTTAATTACGCATTTCAAATACATCAAACTCCGTCTAAGTGTCAGTCAACCCTCTCGACTACGCAACTGGTTTATAATTTATTAAGTATACATCTATATTTAGCTGAAGGCAGTACAATACATTTTGTTGCCTAAAATCTGTTAATTCCCATATGTCAACCTCACCTGCCTGCGGTACTGACATCTCGTGCGACCGAAGTTCTGGCGTATCCAGACTACCACCAGAGGAGTAAATAATACGTAGTAGTTTTTTTTACCCTGTGCTACCACTATGTTATAGATCTAAATACTTATACTCAAATATTACATCCGACATTTGAGGGTCTTTCTAGCCTTATAAGGGTGGGTTTTTGGACGTTGGATGGCAATCAGTACTGAATACTGAAGAATTAAGATGGAAAGGTTACAACATGCATTGAGGATAACGGCTAGGGAGTCGCCGCGAAACGACGTGCAGACACATCGCCTTAAATCTGCGCATAGTGTGCTAGGGCTACCGAGGCAAGGACAAACCGGTTAAAGAAGTTAGTCCCATTCGCTACTTTGAATGTTGGAACCTTCGATCAACAATAACACTTGTTGATCGAAGGTTGGATAAAGAGCTTGCCTCTCTCTTCACTCTAGAAAGGTAAATTTTGTCTATCTACAAGAAATACGTTGGACTGGATCAAAAGCTCGTTATAAATGAGAGGGCTACAAACTTATGTACGAAGGTGCGAAGCATGGTAGAAATAGTGTAGCAATATCTGTAAAAGATAAACACCTCGACAACATCTTAGAAAACAACAACGAGAACGATAAAAGAGCTCTTAGATTGAGAAGTCATTAATGTGATATCAGCATATGGCCCCAAGTGGGTTGTGGCAAAACTAAAAAAGGCAACATTTGGACTACTCTGGAAGACTATCTCCTAAACGTACCCTCGAAGGAGACCATTATTTTGGGCGAAGGCCTAAATGGGCACATTGGTGAGAAGAACCATGCTTTTCAAAGAGGACACGCCTTTGGAACGATTAATGCTCGTGAGAAAGCTATTCTTTCAACTGCTGCAACATTCGACATTTCTAATTGCCAACTCGTACTTTTCAAAAAAAAATCGGAACGTTATTAATATCAATAAAAGCAGACAAAGATTGTCGCAGATTGATTACATACTAACAAATTGAGCTCATCTGAACCGGATAACTAACTGCAAGGTAATCCCGAGAGAAAGCGTCGTTTTTTAGCACCGCAATGTTGTGATGGATATGTTGTTCAAGAAAACAATTAAGGAGAAACCATCTCAAACTCCAGAGACTACGAAATGGTGGAACTTAAAAGGAGAGACGATTCCGGATTTTGAATTCGAATTAGACGTTGACACTATATAAGAAAATCTCAGCAAACCCATCATAACAGCTGCAAATATAACACTTGGCCGTACAAAGGCACAAGAAGTGCAAAGTGCAATAAAACGTAAAAAAGATGCCTTTAGGTCCTGTCAGTCCACTAAATCAGAAGAAGATAGAGAACAGTATAATAAAGTGTAGAAGGAGACCAAGAAAGTTATAGCGATTGAACGAGGCTAACTCTCAAAAAGAAATACATAATTATACAGAGAATAATTGGATACCAATGTATTTATTGGGCTTGAATAGACATAAAACCTTCGTGGTGTGAGATTTTCGAATGAAACTTTTTTCACATGATACAGTATTAAATGTCGAAAATCCGAGTAATCTTTGAATACGAGTTCCGACACGGAACTAACGTGGCAGAAACGGGTCGCAATATCAATGCTGCGTCTGGCGAGGAGACTGCTAATGAACGCACTGTGCGTTTTTGGTTATTAATGGAAATTTCTACTTGAAGAACGAACCACGTGGCAGACCGCCCGAATTTATGGAAGCCGATCCAAGTCAAACTACCCAGGAATTAGCGGCATAGTTTAACGTTATATATAATTATTGAATTATTTACATCAAAGCAATAAGATAAAAAATATGAAAAATATACAAGTTTTACTTGCGTTGCCTTGTTAAATCGGTACAGAAATGAAGGAATATAAAAGTGGATTCTTTACAATAACCAAAAGCTAACATAATTTTGGTTTGTTTGTTTGTTGTTGGACGTAATTAGCAGATAATTTATTAATATATAGTGAATCTCCAGAAAACAGAATTGTACAATCGTTTTACTGGCGGGCAACGGGATAACGACTCTTATTTCAGTGTACTGTTAAGTACTATTAGTACTAATAAGGTGTACTAGTACTTGGCTCGGATTGTGCTAGTACACTGCGAACCGAAAAGTGTCCAATTAAGCACAAGACTAGACACTTTTAGAATCATCATCATCATCATCATGTCAGCCGAACGACTGAATGAATACTGCGTGTTTATATTTTTTTTATGTCCCATCAAGGTATGTCATCCCGTTTTTGTGTTTCTAAAAATGTAATTAATATTACAAAAACATATGAAAAGGTTTCAGTAAATGAGAAATAATTGGGACGAGTTTCATTTTGTGCAAAATATCGCCTAACCGCTTTTGATAAGGAATTGTTTTTAAATACAAGAATCAATACTAGAACATAAAGTCGTGAATTTAATTGATCATTAAACACGAGAGAGGCAAGGACTGCAATTTATGGGAGTGCTCTTGCCCACTCGTAAATACCGCCATGGTTTACTTAAACCCCTCTAAACGTGTTACGTATGGCTATAAAAGCGTGTTAAGATATTGAAATGTAATAACATACCAAACCATGAAACATAATTTATTACTTGTTGATATATTCGTACTTACTTCTTAATATCTATACCTACTAATATCATAAATAGGAAAGATTTGATTTACTGTTTGTTTGTAATGGATAAACTTAAAAACTACAGGACCTATTCCAAAAACTCTTTCACCATTAGAAATGTATACTCTAGGGACATAGGTAGGTATCGATATTCCCACGGGAACGGGTACCACGCAGGTAAAACCGCGTGAAGCCCCTAGTCAGTAACTATGATGAAACTTAAAATTATGTACCTTTAATAGCTTTTAGGCACCTTCAATTTTGTTTCGTTTGATAAAAAAAAAATATTAAAAAATTTTAGCAAAAAAAAAACAAAAAATACAAAAATTTCGGTCGTGGGACCCCCAAGTGCCCCCGTATATAATTACCCTTTTAACAATTCTCTTTTTGTGATCCCCGACCGAGAGAGAAATTTTATTTTTTCACTTTTTAGATTTTTTGTATCAGGGATTGTTCAAAATTTAAAATTTTATTTTTACTTTATTCTATTTAAATTACATACAAACGTTTGTAAGTAATACCAATTATGCGTGTCAGACAGATATCTACAAAAGCTAACCAAAAGAGCTGATGGCCTTAAAACGTCTGAACAGGGTGCCTACCATCAACTTTAAGACAGCGATTCAAAAATAGCGCGATGCAGAATAGGTTCCTAAAATGAATTGCTTTCTTTCGTACTACGAAAACGAGTTTCTTTCGTACTTTCGCTTCTAAAAACTGGATCGCAAATGAATTGCTAAATGTTAATGACCGAACGATTTGTGTCCTTATTACTTCTACCAGTCTCTTTCACTCGATTCTATCATGCCCGGAGAGTGAGAGGGACGGGTATAACCTGCAGATGTCATGTTAGCTTGGCCGAGTTATAAGTCAAATAAGACTACATGACAGCTTAGCGGCTGTGAAATGTCATTGAATGATCACTGAATCGCTGTCATTGATATTAAGCTGTCGTGGTACGAATAAGCGAAGCAGATCAGTTTAGGTCCTAAACAAAACCGCAATAAGAGTTGATGGTTGGCACCCAGATCTTCAAATTATACCTAGCTATACCTACTTAACCATCTCGTATATCATTATACGATTTGCCTGCGAGTCCTGCGACATATCGATCACGTCAGCTTTCGAACAAAACAAACCGCATCAAAGTCGGTCCATTCGATCAGGAGCTGCGATGACAGAGACAGATACCACAGTGTATAGATACCCAGTTCTAACTACCCCTTTTTGAAGAAAACAATACTTTTAAACTTTTATAGCTTTATTTGTAGTGATTTGATTGTTTCTTTAATTTGTTTCTGTTTCTTCACAAATAAATGAGTAAAATGTCAGACCTACGAAAAGAATAAGGGATGAGGATGAGGAAGAAGGGTGGAATTTAGTGTCAAGGGAGAAAAAACAAAAAACTCAAGAGAATTTGGAAGTTTACCTAACAAGTAAAGAGAAATTACCAAAACAATTTGTAATTGCGAAACTATTTAAAAGTCTCGATTTAATTGACATAAACAAATTTAAATACCTTAATCCTTACAAAATTCGAGTTGACTTTTTATACGAAAAATGTATGGAAACATTAATCAACCGCAAGGACTTCATCAATAAAGGTTGGAATTTTCAAAAAGCCTTTCAAGTCAGTTACTCAAGGACGTTGACATGGACCTAACCTATGACCTAACCGACGAGGATACACTAAAAAATATAACGTGCGTAAATGATGTAGTGCCATCATCTGCCATGCGTTTGAAGCGAAGGTCAGCGACTGTTGAGTGGGTCCCGAGCGAGACTGTACGTATTAGTTTCAAAAGTACTAGTTTACCACCTTTCATCTATGTGGATAAACTGCGGATTAAGGTGGATCCATGTGTGTTTCCGGTATCTCAATGCTCCAAGTGCTGGAAATTAGGACACACACACTCAAGGTGCCCCTTCGACAAAGTTGTATGCCCAAAATGCTGTAGTCATCACGAACATTGCGATACACTTGTATATCGATGTGTAAATTGTCAAGGTAATCATATGGCGTTGGACAAGTCATGCCCGGCTTTTCTAAAGGAAAAAAGGATTCGTGAATTAATGTCAGAATGTACCGAAAAGCCTGTACTATGTATGTACCGAAATCACCACAAATACATGAAAACAATTTTTCTAGCCGTTCCAAGTTGAATTAAACAACAAAGCGTTTAGCCAAAAAGTAAAATTAACAATTAAAAGTTGCTTAGAATGGATAATTTTAATTATAGTTGAGAATGTTTCAGATTGGCCTATGTTGAAATATATTTTAGACTATATAAATGGCTGATACTACTAAAACTGTAAATTTAAATATTTTACATTGGAATGCTCAAAGTTTACGTCCAAAACTAATAGATTTCGAGAATTTAATATTGCAAGAAAAGATTCATATTGCTTCAATTTGTGAAACATGGTTACATCCAGAGTTTGCTCAAAAATAAAGACTATAATGTTCATCGACTTGATCGTGATGATTCCTATGGAGGCATTGCGATATTAAAATCGGTTCGCATAATTAATTGCGGTAAAATAAAATGGCTAAAGGGTTATCGAACTTCTAGTACTTGTGTGGATGAAGATAGAGCGTCTCAACTACTTAATAGTTTAACTCCAGATTTTGCAATACCTGATAAACCCTTTTTCTCCTCATGTAATCCTAAATTAGAATCTAACATTTCCCTCATAGAATTAAGTAACAGTATCTCTGATAAAAAATACTACACCGGGGTGTGATGGAATCTCTCACTTAATGATAAGAAATCTCCCTGAAAACGCAATAGTAATCTTAACTCGTATATACAATATGATTCTCTCCTCTGCTTTTGTCCCACGACAATGGCGAGATATTCAAGTGATAATTCCAAAAGCAGGACAAGAACAAAATAATTTTAAGTCATTAAGACCTATTTCACTTATGTCCTGCCTGTGTTAACTCTTTCATAATATTATCAATAAAAGATTAGAGTGGTATTGTGAGAAAAAACATATACTATCCCCCAGTGTTACAGGCTTTAGAAAAACAAAATCATGTCTTGACAGTTTAAGTAGTTTAGTATCCCGTATTTTAATAGGTTTCACACATAACAGACATACCGTTGCTTGCTTTGTCGACATAAATAACGCTTATAATAATGTCCATATTCCATTCCTTATTTCAGTGTTGGACCGTATCGGGGCCAGGTCAAATTTTTTTAACTACCTCTGGAATTTCCTTAAGGACCGCAATCTCAAAATGTTTATTGATAACAAAAAAATAGAAAGGAAAACTAGCACTGGCTTAGCTTGGGGACCCTCTATCACCTTTACTTTTTAATTTAGCTACGATAGAAATTTGCTTTAATATTAAAAATGTTTACATATCACAATACGCAGATGATCTAGTCCTGTATGCGTCTTGCGATAACCTTGCTGTTAGTACAATGGAGCTTCAGTCAGCACTAAATGTATTAGTAACATGTTTAGAGCCCATTGGTTTGGAAATATCTACACCCAAGACCAAAGTTTGTGTCTTCCAAAGAGGTTTCAGAAAAGACTCAGTAATATTACAACTAAATAATAATAGATTAGCTTTAGTAGATAATGTAAAAAGGCTTGACAAAGCATTAAGATGGACCAAACAAATAAATGAATTAACTAAGCGAATCACAAACCTCAAAATATTATAAAAATATTACGCGGTTCAGGATGGGGGGTACATCCTATTCACTTAAGGAGAATTTACATTAGCCTGATCCGTAGCAGACTTGATGGTAGTTTTTTGTATGGCAATAGTAGCAAAACTCAGCTCGAGAAGCTCAATAAATTACAGAATCAATGCTTAAGATTAGTTGGCAGCTTTATTAAGTCTACTCCAATTCATGTAATGGAAAATGAACTTGCTATCCCCCCATTACATTTAAGAAGGATATATATTTAGCAAGTAAATGTTGGTTCAAATGTAAGTCTTTTGAGGAAAATGACAACATTAAGCTTCTTAATGATCTTCAAACTTTAAAAAATAAGCCCTTCTGGCGACATAAAAAAGTACCTGAACTTTTACAAGTACATGAGAAGTTTAATGACTTACCTATATACCAGGAAAAACAAATGGGTATGTATTCTTTAGATTCATAGGTAAGCAATATGGATCTTTCTGTATGCTTAAAAACTAATGTGGACGGTGTAAGTAAACCAAAAAATAAGTATTTGAAAGAAGATCTAAATCAACTATGTGAGCATTCCATATTAGATAAGTACCCTGAATACTACAGAATTTATACTTATGCATCCAAAGACAGTTGTAATATTGGGGTTGCATTTGTGGATCCACAAAATAATAGTTGCTGTAGAATAAAGATATATTGCAGAATTTCCATAATGCACGCGGAACTAATAGCCATATATATATGAAGCGTTATCATATTATGCAAGTTCATGCAGCCACGAGAAAATTGTCATTCTGACTGACTCCAAGAGTGCCGTGCAACATCTGGCTCGCTGTACCTCGAGCTGTCGAGGAATGCCGATTGCCTATTCAATACTGCAGTCTATATTTATCCCGAAAACACTAGTCTGTGTCGATCCAGTGGATCCCAGCTCATGTTGGTATCATAGGTAACGAACGTGCGGATTCATTAGCAAAAGCAGCAGCCTCCATTGGTGTTACTAATACCAGCTGCGTACCGTATTTTACAGATCTTTTGAGATTGCCAAGAGAAATGAAAAGAGTACTTTGATGAGAGATCTCTCTCAAAAGGAATATGGTACAAAACAATTCAACCAAGTTAAACGTGGTTTGCAGATGCCAACATGATTAGGGAAAACACTATAACTGCACTCAGACTGCGTTCCGGTCACATACCGTTAAACAGTATTGCTTTTAATTAAAAAAAATTAATCACCAAGATGTAGTGAGTGTGGCATCATCGAAGACGCCCATCATATCATGATGGAGTGTGAACGAAACGCATTTGAGAGATTACAATTGTTTATAAGTAAAAATTATTATTGTCAGATTGGCTTTTTAACCGACTTCAAAAAAAGGAGGAGGTTATGTAACAGTATATTAGCAAACCCTTTGTCAAAAACCGCCAAATTTTTGTATTATGTCACAGAATATAATGGTACTTATGTGGTACAGTGTGGTCTAAGTCGTAGATAAATAAGTTTTTGTTATATTGTGCTACCTATGAGGGTGGCATTTCCTAAGGAAAAACCCTCGTTTAAAAATAAAGATTAAAAAATAAAATAAAAAATGAACGTCGTAGAAGCTACGTCATCGGTTCGCAAGCCCTACCTGCGGGAGACCTTGGAAACCATACTTTACGAGTGATAATTATTGATAAATCTTATAATCGCTACAATCCTTTAGGTCCAAGCTTTAAATTTGCGGGTAGCCGCTAGTCATATAGATATAAGTATCATACGTTTAAGGCGATGATTCCCGACCGAAATAGGCACGCTAACGCTTGCTCAACATCGTAATGAATTCATAATTAATATAAATAATGTTTTAGGGTTCCGGAGCCGAATGGCAAAATACGGAACCCTTATAGATTCGTCATGTCACGTCACGTCACGTCATTCAGCCACTTTATTCCAAAAGTATTAAGACTACACAGTTGAAACTTGGTACCTAGGTAAGTATTTTTTTTCATCCACCTATTCGTGTGGGATGTTCTATAGATAGGTCTTTAAAGTGGGTATGGAACAAAAAACTCCACAGTACAGAAAGAGAGTGTACAGAAATAAAAAGTGGCACGACGATAACATCGCCGCGATCCTCTTGCTTGTGGAGATGGCCCCTAATGTGTATCACGTTTGCTCGTTGACAAACTTGTCTGCGTACCCTTATCATTTTTATGCCAACCTCACCGCCCTATGCCTTTTTGATGCGCGAAAGTTTGAGAAAGGGAAGGAAATTTTGATGAATCACTTATACGAAACACGGCGGATACGATACAAAAGCAAACTTTAACGTTCGTATTTTTTTAGGCTAACGGAAATGAGTTGAATAAACGAATCTAACTTCCATAATGGGGACTCCATTATGGAAGTATCTTCGTTTAGTCAACTCATTTCCTACAGCGCTGTGGTAATAATCCTGCCTTCTAACCAAGAGATAGTAAATTGGATCACCATTTTTAGGGTTCCGTACCCAAAGGGTAAAAACGGGACTCTACTACTAAAACTCCACTGTCCGTCTGTCTGTCTGTCTGTCACCAGGCTGCATCTCATGAACCGTGAAAGCCAGACAGTTGAAATTTTCACAGATGATGTATTTCTGTTGTTAAATAAATATTTAAGGGGGGCTCCCATACAACAAAGCGTGATATTTGCCGTTTTCGTGCCGTTTTTGCTCGCAATTAATAATGGCAACAGGTAGATGCTTGAAATATTCACAGAATATTTAGTTGTATATTTAATTTAATTAAAATAAAACAAACACTTAAGTGTGTGTCACGTTCTTAAGGGCGAGTAATAAGTATTTGAGGGATTCGAAAGAAACATTTTTACAAATATTTAACAATCGATTAAGATGAAGATGAAACAGCCCATAGATTAAGATTTTAAATTATTTTTATGCATTGACAATGCTATTCACAATTATTTTTATAAAAAAATAAAACCACCTTCTAAAAAAACACATCAAAAAAGTAAGAAATAATTCCTCACCAAATAAATAACGTAAGTACTTTGAAGTCGGGCGTGAAACATGTACAATTTTTTGTTGTTTTTGTTAAAACCCGCCCGACTTCAAAGTACTTACGTTATTTATTTGGTGAGGAATTATTTCTTACTTTTTTGATGTGTTTTTTTAGAAGGCGGTTTTATTTTTTTATAAAAATAATTTTTTTTTCACTCTTTTTAGTGCATCGTGCAGGCAATTTACGTGTTTTCTGGTAAATAGGTATATGATCAAACTCAAAACCTCCTTTTTCGAAGTCGGTTAAAATACTTTGAGGTATCCCCTTTTTAACAAATCAAGAATCATCTAAATCGGTTTATAAACAAAGGAGTTATGCCTAAAGATACGTATTAAATTCCCATAAAGTGGTAACGATAACGACAGTATTTTCAAGATTTCCTGAAAACTACTGAACCGATTTCAAAATTTCAAAAAATGGGACCAACTTGGAAACCAACCTGATGTAATAACGTTTGAACCATTTCAATCGGTTTAGCCGTCTTCGAGTAATCGGTGGACATACACAAAAAAAAAAAAGAGAAAAAACATACATACAGACGAATAGAGAACCTCCTCCTTTTTGATTTAGAAGTCGGTTAAAAATTGTGATACTAAAAACCACCAGCCCGGCAAGTAGGTAACTTTCAGGATAACAATACCAATCGGCGGATTCACGACCGAGATTCGGCCGACCGAGAGAAAAAATTAATTTTTAACGTAAGTAATTCTGTCATGTACCTACTCGTTTAACATTCTACCTCAGCTGATAACAATGTGAATACCGCGGCGTAACAAAATTACCTTCGGAAGACATTAGAGGGGTGCGTCATGACAGAAGCGAGGTGATAAGCGAATTATCCATTACCCTTTAAGGCTTCGTTCAATATGTGAAACGAGGTTGAATAAAAATTTAATATTCAAGCTCCATATTGATGTCAAGTTAAGCATTTGTCAAATTTATTAAAAGCACAGTCAAGTATTTTGGCAATCTATAAAAGTGATTTTATGGATGTTATAGAGAAAACACAACCTTTAAGTTCTTAAGGTTTTTTCTCGAAATCTGTAGAATTTGAGATTATAAATTATTTTTATGCATTCACAATGTAATTTTGTAAGTAGGTATAGTAATTTTGTAAAAATGTGATAGTAAAAAACCACCGGATTCCCGTAGGCGCGGGTTCGAATCCCGCCTGAAAGCTACTTACAGGGCTCGTGGTTTTTTACTATCACATATTTTCTTTAGAATTTATTTATTAAATTTACTTTATTCGATAAAAAGTAAAAGTTTGTATCACTTTCTTGAATTTGTGGTAAGTAGTAGGTCCTCGGGTACTTATAGTAAGTAATCGTGACTACTTATATCACCAACAATTTTGTATAATGTCAGCTTTTAAAACGAAAACATTTTAAGGCTTTTGACAGAAACAAATAAAATTACTTACTTCATGAAGTGTACAGAGAAAATACATAGAAATAGAATATACATAGAATATACACAGAAAATATACAGCTCAATAAATTTTACGCAAAAAAGGACTGATTGTTGGAAAATTTCAAACACTGTTTGAAGAAGGTAAAGAACGTATCAAATACTATCTCTTCGTGTAAACGTTACGAAATTACGTTTGTTTTGCTCCGCTCTGACTTACTTACCTGTATATTCATATTGTGTAATAATAGAAACGAAGCCAAATCTCATAAAATCCTGGGCAACTCACGAAATCCAAATCACATGACTACCCTTACCTTTTATTACCAATGAGATATTCATAAATTATAAAATAATTTAAATAGTTCATTTTATAAAATATTGTTGAAGAGTTTGATAGAAACTTCTTAATCTTATTTTATCGAAGTATTTTGAGCACTTGAACACGGAGAACCATACTAATTATTTATGCTTATGAGTTTGTGTTCCAAACAAATTGCGTTGAAACATCACTATTCTAGGTAAGTATTGGTTATTCATTTGGTTTTTTTTTTCTCCTTAATTCTTAGTTCTTTCTCCTACCTCTACTAAAAGTCAACGGAGATGGGTCCGCAAGAATTCCCAGAGGTGTGTAGTTATGAGAATCTCTTTGAACCCAAAGTCATTAAAAATTCTAGACACGATTTATTCTGGGGAAACGGCAAATATTTTATAAAGAAATATTCGATCTTTTCTTTAATGTGAATATATTTGTGTCATTTTTCTTTAATGTGAATATTTGTAACGGTTTTCATGGTTTTTTTAATCCAGAACGGGGTAGCACTTAGCCTTCATCACACCTGATGTTAAATGATGATAAGGCTGAAGGTGGAAACGCACTAGTCCCAGAATCCTCAATTACTGTGTAACTGGCTATCTTATCTATAGCCGGAACACAAAAATGCTGAAAACATCGTGTTATGGCGTCCGACTTAGATAAGATGGTGGTAGCTAGCCAAGCGGACTTTGAACAAGCCCTACTTACAATACAACCAAACAAACCGAAAACAATAATATGTACCTCATGTCATGATAGGGACGTCTTGGTCTAATACGGTGGTGTGTGTGTACCACAAGACAGAGGCGGTTAAAATGTCATGTTCATACGTAACAAAGGAATATAATAAGGGTGAAGAATGTGAATATTTATTTTAAGGCGCTAATCAAAAGAACTATCCTAATTTCATAATTATATTAAATCAGCTGCTACCCACGTGGTAGGTACCTACCCGGTCCTGTGGGAACATAAGGACCAAATATAGCAGATGTCATTCAAAAATTATATATCTTTTTACTGGTAGGTATAATAAAATTAAGGTAAGTGAGTACTTAAGGCTATAATTTAATCGACTAGCAAAAAAGATGGTTTCATCAGCTATATTATATTATCAGACAAAGTCATTTGATCAGTACTTATCTATAAAGTGACCAGCAAATATAACTCAATTGATCAGCAAAAATAAATATTTATCCAGATATTTAAATTTGGCAAGCCATAGATTTTTTTTTATCTGCAACAAGCAGATACCTAACTACTTCTGTGCATCTGAAAAAACACGAAAATAAAGGAGATTGCTTCGCTGTAGATACTTCGCGATCATAGCCTTCGATTTTTAACCTATCGCATGCCCTGCATGACCGTTTGAATTGTGCTCCTGATCAAATATTATAATAGGTTAGTTTAAAATGTATTTCCAACATGATGGCTGTCCAGCTCATTACATAAGAAGTGTTCAAGACTGGCTAAATGAGAATTATCTAAAATCTAAATTAATATTATTACACAATATATTATATGAGTCGGTATATATTAATAGTACTAAATACCTAAGGAAAGCATTGTGAACATAAACTATCAGATAGTAAGTAAACTTGTTTCGGTGAGTGCTCAGGAGAGGTGTTGCTTGCAACTCTAAGGAATTGCAGTTCTTTCACTTTGTTTCACTAAAAGCTTTACTAAAGATGTATGCGATTGCACCTGCGCAACTTAAGATAAACTACAATTTTAACGTAGGCTATTATCGGATTACCAATTTAATAAAACTACTTAGTAGGTAGACAGGGTAAAATGCCCAGTTTCCGGCCACTTACTTTCCCCATTATCAAGCTCTGTCGACGGATCAAGGTACTACCCCTAGCATGAAAAACGACCGTTATCGTATTCAAAAAGTAATACATACCGTCCTTTAAAAACTGTCGTTCTGCTGTCAACTATGTATTGAATTTCAGTTCCCTAAGCGTATATTCGACGTTAGGTTTTGCTATCAGTTTGCTGTCAGTCATGATTATTTTCCAATCACCAATCAAAATGAACTATTCATATTTGCCTTATATTTCTCTATAGGTATTGATTGGTTAATGTACGCCAAATGAGGTGCTACTCTGGTTTTCATACAAAATAATACGATCACGATAACGGTTACCATAGCGACAGTTTTTCGTGCTAGGGCTACAGGCATAAAGCTCGACTTAATACTGAGGTAACTGGAGAGTGCAGTACGAACAATTTTTTGTGACCACAAATTACACAGTGGCTGTCTTCCGTCTCACCTACACTTTAAAAAAATACGTATGGTCATATGAGACAACTGACAGCGACTACATACTAAATGTCAAATTTGCTGGTGTTCACTTTTTTATTTAGGGTGAGAACTCCAGTTACCTCAGTATTAAGTCGAGCTTCATGGCTACAGGTGTAGTATATTTCTTTTTAAATTTGTGAAAATACTTAAGTAGGTAAGTATATAATTAAAATTCATTTGTTATATTCGGCCCGCCATGTTTTATAAAAATATATATCATAAACAGGTGTATAGTCCCAGTGTCCGGCTACCCTTGTCTAGTTTCGCGGCCGTTTATGTCCAGTAATCCGGCCATGTAAAATGTTACTGTTTCTGCACTTATTGTATCCAATTCAGTTTTTTCAATGTCAATTTTTCCTACAACTCTACTTGTGAATATTGTGGTGAAAGAATTACTTACACTATAGGTATTATTATTAAATACAAAACAAAGGTATACCTAATGCCAGCTATTTTTAACGAGAAAACTTACCCTATTAGCTTTATAAGGTAGGTAGAGTGTTTCGGTACGTACGGCACTACTGCCCGTAAGTTCGTTCTGCATCTTCTACGTACAAAATGTAAGTATCTTATCTTCTGTATTAATAAACATTAATACTAGTATGAAAGGGCTTTTTGTGATTTTAAAATTAAATGTTTTATCTATCTTTCTTTTAGAAATCAGGCTTGAAAAGGTAACGCGGACAATTTGAATTACATACTACAAAATATGTTTTTTGCAAGCTGTCATTTTAATAATAGGTAGGTACTTACTTACAGCAGTAGGTATTTTAAAATAGATGGAAATCGTAGATTCATTGATAGGTAATGAAAATAATAGGTACCTGTCTATGAAATTGCCGTTTTCTATGGGGAAATTATAGGAAGTTAGAATTATCATACAAAGATTTTTTGGGGATTTCTTGGACATGTGAACTCCGAATTCAACGAAACTTTAGAGATATGATCAGACAACATTAATCTGACTATTGCCTATAATCTCATTTAAAATACTGGCTTAGATTTAAAAAAACCTGTTCGAAGCAGTCAAATTGACGACAACCAAAGAGGACTTTGAAGCATTTACTTATACATACATAATAGTCAGTTTCGAAAATGTTAAAGTTTAACATTACGACAATACACTATTTTCGAAACTGACTATTAATTTTGATATTGATTATAACTAAAAAATTAGAGATCAATGGACATGTGAGAAAAAAACGGCAATTTCATAGGTACAGACCGATTATTATGTATTTTAATGGTGAGAGATCTAATTAAATGACAAAGAGCTAATCACAAATTATCAAAAAATATTATAAATCCAGAGACTAGCAATGATCCTTTTGGTAATTTTACGTAAAAGCAAATAACAAACTATACGGACTAATGTAAAGGAAGCGATATTTCACAGATAAACTTTCAAGAAATTAACAAAGGTTTTTGCTGAAAAGCAATTAGATGCAATGGCCAGCTCTGGTTTGGCATTATGCCAGTGAATGGTATTTGCTTCTATATTTTATGGAAATACCTATATGAAAATTAATAATCATAAACGATAATAATGATAAACGATAATAATATATAAGTTACAAGCAAAAAGGCCTAATATTAAAATGCTGGCAAATAGAACTATTCAATTCGCAATTATTTTATGCTTGGTCTGTACCTATGAAATTGCCGTTTTCTTCTCACATGTTCATTGATCTCTAATTTTTTAGTTAGTAACAATATCAAAATTAATAGTCAGTTTCGAAAATGTTAAAGTTTAACATTACGATATACCTACCCTATTTTTCTCTCTTATCTTAGCTGTAAGACTTTAAACTTTTCTTTTAGATATTTAAATCGGTCCACAACGATCGGCGGCATAAGCAATTGAAAGCTTAATCAGTAGTAGTTACCTAAGTTAATTTTCCGAGATTACTTTACTCCCTACTTTTCGAAGAAAAAAGTCGAGCGTACTATAGTGATTGGAAAGAAGGGCATGTAATTTAGTGTCTGGATTTTTATGCCAGCTATAAAATAATACACCACCGACCCAAGTCTTACCTTTGTTTGAAAAATACGACCGAAACCTTTTTCATGATTTATGTCCAAACGCGACCGTATTGGTGATATTGTTCAAACTGTTGCGGACACAATAGCGAATATGTTAACTTTAGGGCACGTTCACATTGAAAGCTGTGAACTAGCATCTACTGAGGAGCTATATTGTAGTTTAGTAGGAGCTTAGGTGGACTTTTAATCTGCATAGTAGACAGAAATAACAATAAATCGCATACTAAGGTCCTGGTTACATTATAGGCTAAGGCCAAAATTTATAGTGCCGAAGCTTCGCTTTGTATAATAGAAGTCACTGCTAATTAGCGCCAAGTTGTAATTCGGTTCAATTGCATTTGCTCTGGAATCGCTTACCGTTCCAACGCTAATACCATTACCAACACCAATTTATCTGTCTTTCAATTTATTACCGGCGGCATCGAAATTGTGCTATATTATTTCTAATGACAATTTGTACCGATTATCCCTTGCAATGCAAACTTAGTCTTGAGCTTTTATTTTGAGATAATGTAATTTTCTCTGGCAATCCAAATAAAAAAGGAAATTATAAATTCTCACAACATGAAATCCGTACAACGCCGCTTTTGCACTGCTTATCATACCGACCGACGCCGACGGGTTATACATCAATATAACATAATTATGATCTATATTTATTGTAGCTTATCCTATTCTATACCAATAACATAATATATATTAATATATATTATGTTATTGGTTTTTTGTGACAGTGCTGAAGCTCGATCTACGGAATCTGTTGTCTGTGCGCATAGCTCTTTCTTCTTCTACTATTTGTTCCACTGAAAAACAGCATCATTGCCTGCCCTGCCATATGACACAACCTGAGTGGAGCTGTGCTTTTGGCTGCATTTAGGTATGTGTTATTTTTCAAGAATGTTTGTCTTCATTGCAATTTTTTCGTTAAGTTTTCCATTTTATTCTTATAACTAGCTGTGCCCGCGTCTTCGTTCGCGTGGAATAGTGACTTTCGGCAGCATTTTTAATTTTTTCAGCTAATCAGGTTTTTCGTTTTTTTGTGTATTTATTTTATATAAGTATATTAGTTTAGCGCTATGATACATATTAACACATTAAAAAATTATTTCACATAGCCTTCCGCCCGCGGTTTCGCCCGCCTGTACTACACGACGTTATCTCGAGGGAAAGTTATATTTTCCCGGGATATCAATTAGTCTTTGTCACTTTCTAGCTCCTAAAATATTCACATACTAAAAAAACACGCCGGTCCGTTGCTCCGTTTTGACGTGAAAGACGGATATACAAACAATACAAACAGTATGTCAAAAGAAAGAACTTATCACGCTGAACAACTTCTCTTAAGATGCTATCTCATATAGTTTAACCTGGCTGCTAGGGTTCCACATCAGCTGGCCTAGCATGAACGGTTTTTATCATGCGATATGATATAGCACGTCATGCTGTCTTGCTTACCTACCCCACTAAGGTGGAAGCAAGACAGTATGACGTGCTATATCATATCGCGTGATATAATGATGGTAATGCTAGCCAGGCAGGTGCACCAAGACCTTAAAACTTTGTACGTCAATAGAAAATGCTCATCACATTTAACAATTTTCCATAAGACGGTATTTTTATATCTCTCATAGTTTGGCTGGACTGCTATGGTTCCACATCGGCCATTTCGACCTTCTAAATAAATAATAGCCTACCTATAAGTTGGCGACAACTAATAGCTATATAACAAATAAGTTTCATTAAAATCCGTTCAGTAGTTTTTGCCTGAAACGTGGACAACAGACAGACAGACAAAAAATTCAAAAACTATATTTTTGGTATCTGTTCCGTTTAAGAAGATCCTTGGTGGTATTTTTTTCTATTTCTTTTCTATGTATACAGCCCCTGTACCGGCAAAAAAATATGGATATGGACATGGACTTCATTTGACATTTGATGCCCATATTTTGTGCTTTTAAGGGCATAATATGGGCTTCAAATGTCAAATGAAGCCCATGTCCATACCCATAATTTTTTGCTGGTAGCCCCCTGAATAGAATCGCATACAGTTTTATAATAAGAATGAATTATTTTATTTATTTACTTAATATACTCGGTAATTTTTTTATCACCCCGGATAAAATTAAAAAGATTATTCTGCTCATGAAAACAAAAATTTTTTATTATGAGACCAACACTAAAATCGCAAAAAAAACCAGCTATCCCATACAAAAGTGCAAAAATATTTAATCAAAATGTATGGAACAGCTGATATTTTTTCGCGATTTCAGTGTTGGTCCTATAATAAAAGTTGTTTGTTTTCATGAGTAAAATAATCCCTAAAAATATCCGGGGTGATAAAAAAATACCGTGTATATTACATAAACAGTACCTACGTATTAACACATTAAAAATTTATATCACATAGCCTTCCGCCCGCGGTTTTGCCGCGTGTACTACACGACGTATTTCCGAGGGAATGTGATATTTTTCCGGGATAAAATTAGCCTATGGGACTCTCTAGCTCCTAAACTATCCACATACTAAAAAAACAGGTCGATCCGTTGCTCCGTTTTGACGTGAAAGACGGACATACAAACAAACACACTTTCTCATTTATAATATATTGTATGTCAAAAGAAAATACTTATCACGCTGAACAACTTCTCTTAAGATGCTGTATTTGTATCTCTTATAGTTAAGCTGGGCTGCAAGGGTTCCAAATCAGGAGTACCAGACCTTCGATATTTTTCCGTCAATAGAAAATGTCCATGACGTTAAACAACTTTTCTTAAGACGCTATGTTTGTATCTCATATAGTTTAATCTGGCTGCTAGGGTTCCACATCAGGTGTACCAGACCTTCAAACTTTGTAAACATAAAAAAGTAGCCTATGTCCTTTCTCAGGCTCTAGACTATCTCTGTATCAATTTTTATTCAAATCGGTTCCGTAGTTTAGGCGTGATTGTGTAACACACAGACAGACAGATTCGCATTTTCGCATTTATAATATAAGTAAGGATTATTTAATGTTTAATTTTTTAAGATACATTGTATTTTTTCTTGCATTAAATTAATCTATACATATAATAAAATTGTAGACTTTCCGTGTCTGTACATTGAAGATATTTGCAAAAAAAATACCAGAACATGTTAGAAATAAGCAATAGAGCGTATAAATATCATTTTTTAATTTTTTGTCTGTTTGTCGGTTTGTCTGTTGTCCTGTTTGTCTGTTTGTTTGTGCCGGGTTCACGCAAAAACCACTGAACGGATCTTAATGAAATTCTGTACGAAGCCAACTGGTTACTCTTAAAAAAGTATAGGATACCTTTTGTCGCGTAAAAACCCCTTATTCCTACGGGAAAATACAAAAACTGATTCTTACTAAAATAGATGGCGCCACATGATTATGAAAAAACGTTATATTTAATCGCTGTCTCAATTAATATTGAATCATGTTATTTTTTTGTACCTGCTTCAAAACGTAATATAAATTGAAACCCATCCAGGCCCATATAAAATTATATAAATAATTTCATGTTATTTACGTCATTATAACTACTAAGCAATAGATGGCGCAGGAAGTCAGTAAGATTACGATATATCTCTCACAAAAGTACATTCGAATGATTATATTAAGTAGGGTGAAAGCCCCCTCTGTTGCCACTTTAAGATGTTTTTCTCTTCTTTCGCCTATGGTCTTAAGTAGGTATCTATAAAATATAAAATTTATATCTAAAATTGTCAAGAATGCATATATACTTATACTTTTCTTTAAATTTTTAAACTTCTACAATAAAAAAAAACAAAAAAAATTACCGACTTCAAAAAGTATTTTTCACCTGAAAAGGAAAATATAATATCTTTCATTAAGGTACCTTTTTGAGGTCGGTGCCAGTCAGTTTATTTTTTTAAATTACTTTTTATTTCTTAAGTTTTAGTGTATATTGTACCATAATATACCCACATATCAAAAACTACTAAACCGATTTTGATGAATCTTATTATTATTATACTCTTTATTGCACTCAATAAACACAGTAAAAATACAATTTTAGAAATGGAGTATGCAAGGGAGAGCTTATCTCTAAAAGAGATCTCTTCCAGCCAACCCAGGACGTGTGAGAGAATGAAAGTAGGAGATGCAAAGTGCAAAAAAAAAAAAAAATTGAAAAGAAAGACAAAAACCTACTAAAATAAAAAATTCATATACCTACATACATAATACAATAGTAAAATATACCTACATACATAAAATTATAAAATACATACTTATATAAAATATATATTTTATATAATACATATATAAAATATGATTTTAAATGTTATCAAATGATTTCTATACATTTGACAACTGTGCTAGAAAGTGTTTTTTTAATTTCCATTTAAACGAGTTGGAACTCGGAGAGGTCTGAATGTTTGACGGGAGTTTGTTCCAGAGCATTGCAGCTCTAACGGAAAAGGAGTTATGGAGGAAGTTGGTGTTGCTTCTAGGTAGCTCAAGCATCTTGGTGATACAAGGCCGCCTAGAGCGAGAGGGAGGAGGAAGCATCTGGAAGCGCGAAACAAGGTACTGGGGTGAGTTCGGGTCATTGAGGATTTTAAATAGGGTGCAAAGGATGTGCATATCACGGCGCAGTCGTATTGGGAGCCATTGTAGTTGATTACGAAATGATGACACATGGTCATATTTGCGTAATCCAAAAATAAAACGTATCGCCAGATTTTGAAGGCGCTCCAACTTGTTCAGCTGTTCTTCTGTCACGTCCAGATAGCAAACATCGGCGTAGTCGAGAAGTGGAAGGAGGAGAGATTGTGCTAGCAGCAATTTTGTTTTGAAAGGGAGGAAGTATTGAAGACGCTTGAGGGAGTGAGAAGTAAAGTGAATCCGTTTGCTGACTTCATTAATATGCTGAGACCAAGACAGAGTACAGTCGACAACGAGTCCAAGGTTTTTGACCTTATCGGTATAGGGGATGGTAACATTGTCATAAACAAGTGGAGGAACAGATTCCCAGACGAGTTTGCTCCTAAGTCGGCTGCTACCGACAATCAAAGCTTGACTCTTATCTGGGTTAACCATAAGCCCAAATGAAGAAGCCCAGTCACGAATGGAAGACAGATCTTGATTTAAGGAATCAATAACGTTTGAAACTTCATCAATGCAAAAATGTCTGTAAATTTGTAGGTCATCAGCATAGAGGTGGAAAGGAGAGGAGATTACTTTAGAAATACCGTTAATAAAAATTGAAAATAGCAAAGGAGAGAGAACACCACCTTGTGGCACACCAGCTGATATACATGACCAATCGGAGAAAGAATCATTATGAACTACACACTGGAAACGCTCAGAAAGATAAGATTGAAACCATTCAATCACGGGGACAGAGACGTTAAAAGAACGAAGAGTACCAAGGAGGAGATCAGGGTCAACACAGTTGAATGCACTACTAAAGTCAAGCAGGACCATTGCTGTAAGCCTGGTGTTATCCATCGCACTGCGAATATCCTCAGTTATATTTAGCAGTGCACTAACTGTGCTGTGGGAAGGACGGAAACCAGATTGGTATGGGCATAGTAGGGCATTGGACGAGAAGAAGGAGTATAATTGGTGGTGGACAATAGATTCGAGTACTTTGGATAGGATGGGGAGGATAGAGATAGGACGGTATTGTGACGGCGATGAAGGATTAGCAGTTTTAGGTAGGGGAATAACGTGGGCCTTCTTCCATGATGAAGGAAAGACATTGTGTTGCAGTGAAAAATTAATAATGTGAGTGATGACTGGCACAATGTCCTCCAGCACCGGAAGAATCATATTCAGACTGAGACCATCACTGCCAATAGCCTTTGTGGAGATGGATTTGATACTCTTCGTAACATCTGCTTCGGAAACTGCACTAAAGGTGAACGAAGGGAGAAGAGATGAGTCGAGACTAGACAGAGAAGAGAGAGTAGCCGACTTAGAGTCTGAGTTTAAAATTAAGGTGGGTGTTGAAAAATGTTTATTTAGAGAATTAAGGTCTACAGCGTTCGGACTGGTGTCTGCGTGTTTTCCCACCCCTAATGATCTTAAGAAACCCCAAATATGTTTTTGATCCAAGCTTGCAATTTGTGTGTGGATATAATTGCGCTTAGCATCTCTACACATCCTATTGCTAAGGTTCCGAAGCTTTTTATATGATGACAGGTTATCCGGTGATGGTGAAGTTTTTTGACGGTTTTTTGCCTTGTCGCGCTTAGCCATAACGTTACGAATTGCAGGGGTCAGCCAAGGTGCAGGCAAATGTTTGATCCTTACTGGACGTACTGGAGCGTGTATATCATAAATTTTGGTAAGCATAGACGTAAGATATTCGACCATAGCGTCGATGTTGTCTGATAGCAGTATCGGTGACCAATCAATATCATTCACATCCGACTTCAAACGCTCAGGTACTATATGGCGAAAGTTTCGCAGAAGAAGAACTTTGGGTTTGATCTTGGGAGTACGCACTCTGTATCTAAAAAAGATCAGATCGTGGTGAGAAAAAGGAGCCGTCATCTGCCCATAGGATCCAACTAAGTCTGGATCAGAAACCATAGTAAGATCCAGAAGAGACGGCGCGCAGTTGGGAAAAAAATGAGTAGGAGAGGAAGTTGAAAGTATGTGAAGGTTAAAAGAGGAGAGAAGAGATAATAGTTTCTTAGCTCTGGCGTCAAGTTTTAAGAGGCAGGTGTTTAAGTCACCCATGAGAATGGTATGGTCGTATTGTGGAACAAGATTATCAAGGGTGTTTTCTAAGTCGCTAAAATAATTAATTTTATCACTAGGACTATATAAAGTACCAAGTAGAATCTTTTTGTGGTGAATAATTATTTCTAAGAGCAAGAATTCAAGAGATCCCGTATATTGCGAAGGAGAGCAAGTGACCACCCTGGCAGGGATGTGGCTACGTAGATATATACCTACACCACCACCCCCCACACCAGTGCGATCATTGCGAAACAGGTTATAGCCAGGAAGAGAACAACAAGAAGAAGGAAGAGATGGCTTGAGCCAGGTTTCAGAAACCAGGATGCAATCAACTACGCCGTTGCCAAAGGAGGTCAGAAAATCAGTATAGTGAGCGAGAATACTCTGCGCATTGATATGCACCAAGGATAGGTAATTAGGATTTTTGTCAAACATTCTAGACAGTTTAACTTCCAGTAGATCCGAGTCAGAAATGGATGAGACATTATCTTCAGCACTTTCATAATCGTCAGAAGAACAAGAATAGTACTCGTCATTTAAAATCATGGATATAAAATAATTATATAATAAATACAAAGTATTAAAATAAACAAATAATAAAAAAATACCCTAATACTATGTATAAAAATATGATATAATAAACTCTCCACGTGCCAGAGTTGACTAGGTGATCACTCCATCATAAACTTAAATACAATTTTACAATCAACACAAAAAAAAAAAATTAAACGTAATTTACAACCTATACAAAAACAATCATAGCAAAGAACGGAACGCAATTCGAACACAATAAAGTGCCAATGTTGTGCAACGATAATTAAAAAAAAAAAACAATCTTTTGACAGTACACAGACGGGTGACTTCTGTTCTGTGGGTGACAGTGTGACAAATGTCAATCGCAAAAAATTCACGTCAAAACGTCAAATCAAACCGTAAAATAAAAATACAAACATGAGAATACCTTGCAAAGTAGCAATATTACTAAAAACGTGTTCAAAAACTATGCAGGTTGAAGTAAAAAGAAAAAAGTGTTCATACCTCGCCAATGTTATAAGATAACCCGACTAAGTTAAAAAGTTCGATTATCAAAAGTTAATGTGGACAACAATCACTTCCCTCTTCCTCGCGATGACGAATCGACCGGCTGATTGGGAAATTTGTCTAAAAGATGCTGCAACTCAGTGTTGGAGTATATCTTCTTACGCGTGCCATCAGGAAGAAGAACGTTAACTGTGCCTTCTGAGGTCCAGGACTTGTGCTTTCCAAAATGTTTGCGGACTGAGGCAAAAAGTTCTTGTCGAGTCTTTGTTAGAAATTCAGTCACTGTCACATTGGAACCCTTGAGCGACGTTTTCTTATTCCATACTGACTTACGGCACTGCATAGAAACAACGAACCAGAACAGGACGAGATGACTCTTTTCTTTTAACTCCGAGCCTGAGACAGGATTCAATTGCCTCCGCAGGTGTTCCAGCCAACTGCATTTGGTTGGATAGCACATCCAAAATGTTCTTAAGGACATCCTCATCATTCCCTTCTTTGACACCATGAAATAATAGCACCTTTCGACGAGAAAAAGTATCCAGGCGATCCACACCCAGGGCCAAGATCTCAATCTGAGACTTGAGGATGCCGAGCGTTTTCCACACAAAGGATTTAAATGAAGAAAAGTCAGCTGCCAGTGTTTTCACAGTGGTGTTTGATTCCTTTGAGCCAGGCTGCTGCAGATTTTTCTCAAATTCAGACATCCTGTCGCTGAACATGGAAGATAACTCGTTCAAACTTTTGAGAAGCTCTTGTGCTGTAGTGTCCATGGTTTTGATGGAGATAATGTGTGTGAAGATGTACGAGAAGTCAACTGAGGCACAGGAGACGTTAGTAAACAATCATAAGATTATCTACTATTTTTAATAAATAATTTAAATTGAGAATCAACTTTTTGATGTTTGCACTTTGACAGCTACCCACAAAGACAGTACCCCGAGTGTAAGTTTTTATGTCAAGCAAACGCAAACTATTTCGAATGCGTATTAATGTCAATTTGTATGAAAACTATATAAGCGCGCTACTCGCCGCTAGAGGCGCTAATACAGTTTTCATACAAATTGACATTAATACGCATTCGAAATAGTTTGCGTTTTTTGACATAAAAACTTACACTACGGGCACTGTTCTCAAAGTAAGAATACACCTAATTTAAATCAAATAGAATCATCTCGATATGCCTTTAGATTTCGAGAAATTCGTGGACAAACATAGTAAAAAACATATAACTATACGTATAAACTATTTTTTAAACTTAACATGAGCGAAGGGTGCCGATTGATGTGTTTTTTGTTAATCAAATTTTAAAAGATAGATCGAGAAATCAATACCTACTTAACTAACTTAGATAAAATAAAAGAAACATCTAATTTGATGTTAACTGAAAAACGTTTATTGAATAATATTCCTAAGTCATAAGGAATTCTTACTATTGTTATTATGACTTAAAACTCATTGATAAAAAGTATATATTAAAAAGCAAAAGTTATTAACGAAATGTTTTAAGCTAAGTAAGCACTCGGGGCAGTGGCCAAGACTGAAGTTTTCACCCTATTGATGTAATATTTCTATTTCCCATTTCCACTCGACGCTAGATGTCGCTACAGTAAGTATAGTGCCACAAACATATCTGACCCGGTGACAGTGGTGGTGGAGGAGCCACTAGCAATACAAAATTAACTGTCAAAATGGACTGCCGGCAGTCAACAGTATATTTAGTACCAAAAAATAACCACTGTGTGAAATAAGTTTGTCGCAATGTAGACAAAATGACACCAAATGTAAATGTATTTAAATGTATTTGATTAAAAATTAAATAATTAAATGGTACTTATATCATTACATTTTATACCTGTTACTTAAATAAAGTTAATTACAAGCTCTCACAAATAGAGGAACAAATAGGAAATGTCAAAATACTAGCCTTCCTCCCGCGACTTCGCCCGCTCGGACTAAACGACGACCTTATCCCGCGAGAATGTTATATTTTTCAGGGATAAAAAGTAGCCTAAGGCAGCCATTACACGGTCCATCCAGATCGCGATCACGATTTACTATGTAGATATTTTGCGATCAAGATCGCGATCCGTCAATCAACTTCGTACACAGTCAATCTGGATCGCGATCATTGATTTTGATCCCGGATCGCGATCCAGATTGACTGTGTAATGGCTGCCTAAGTATGTCATTTTCAGCTGCCAAACTGTTCTCATGCCAAAAGTCACGTCGATTCGTTGCACCCATTTTGACGTGAAAGACGGACGAACAAACAAACCCACTTTCTCATTTATTTATTATGGATACACACAATCTCTTTTTCATTTTATAGTAAAAATATGATTGACCTGATATTATGCATTACTAAGTAAGAACTTCTGTTTGAATCGTGAAAGCGCGCATGCTGCTGAGCCGGACCCATACTAAACGATAATACGCGCTCTAATCGCGCGCGGTAAGAGTTCGCTCCACTGGAGCTCCATAGTAGTGGTCGGAGTGGACGTGCCTCGTGCGATCCAAGAGATCAAATAAGATTCACGATCCATGATCCCCAATCTTAGATCGTGGTTGGCCAATCCAAGATGGATCGTTTGGTGTGGTTCAGTCTTATGAACCTCGCGTAGAATAGATCTAGGTATTGCCCGCTAGCAAGCAACGTCGAAGAACGAAGGACGGCTGTTCAAAATAATCATTATCATTATACACTGTTATGTGTGATATATGCATTTTTGCGTATAAAAACAATATAAAAATACTAGCTGTTGCCCGCGACTTCGTACGCGCGGTGTAGTGACTTTTGTGTTAAGATAAGTTATCACAACTTACTGTTAATCGAGATTTAACAGCCTAAACCGACCTAGATAGCGGTTTAAATTTAAATCGAGATCGGTAACAACAAGTAGCTAAATGGGATTTAAAATAAAATCGAAATGCAAAATAAAATCGAAATGGCCCTTTTGATTTATGAAGAAGAGAAGAAAAGTTTATTTTTTTTCTCGCCTCTAAGAGATTTTAGACTTCAGTATTTAATTTGACATAAATTTCAGCTTGATTTCCCACGCATACTTGAGAAAAAGTTTCTTGACAGACGGACAAATCTATGAATGAGGGCTCAACTATGTTCATGCAGCATATTATTATGATAACAACATACCATGTTCATATCCTAGCCTGCTTTAGACCCTTTTAGTAGAGAATAGGACTTCAAAAAGACCATTATGAAATCTAGGCAACAAACACACATAAACTAAACGAACACAAAAGTCACTACACCGCGCGTACGAAGTCGCGGGCAACAGCTTGTACCTAATAAATTTCAATTTCAATAAATAATTTCCGTTGGGACTCGAACCCACGACCTTTCACTGTCCGGGTGAATGCTCCGCATTGCGTATTGCTCATGACTGTACCTACCTCTCTGCTTGTGAATCTGAAACCTACCAAAACAATATATAAAAAATAGGAGGCAGTCATCCTCATGGATACCCTTACAGCCGGCAAGGGTTATATGTCGGACTATTACTGACTAAACACTGCCTGAAATCAGTTGTTACCTGGACGGGTAATTCAGCTTATCGAAGGCGACCACGTCCCTGGAGTGCCGTGGCGCAGGGCGTCACTCACCTAGGCGAAGTGCGCACTGAAGATGACCAGCATCCAGAAGGGCTGACTGGCCATAATATGAATTTAAAACGACTGACGCCCAAAGTGAGCGGGTCGGAAATGAAACGGGATCTTACTTTGAGTGTCCATAAAAGTGGAGCTGCCCCTTACACTAATTAAATTTTTGACTTTCTTAATAAATAGGTGTTTCAGAAGTAGGAAGTAGAACCTTGAGTTAAATTAGCCATAAAGTTCCAAGTTCTTCTCTAGATGTGAATAGGTACATTCAAGTTCCAAAAAACTTCTTCAGTTATCAAATTCATGCATTCATTAGTCTTATGCTCGTAGTAGGTAGCTTTTGAAACTAAAACACTAAGCAGACAACTGCATATAAATTTATACTTAATTAAAAGGGTCAAAATTGTATATACCTTTGACCTACGAGCTACGTCTAGTTTCATTACCTACAACATCAAAGCTTTTATGAGTGGCCTATTCATTACCAAGTTCGAATCAGATAATAATTATATAGTATTATTTATTTGTCAGTCAATGTCATATATTTGTTTTTCGTTTTCTTGTAATAAATAGTTACCATAGCACAATTATGATGGCAACCGATGTTTTATGTTGGCCAAATGAAGGATTAACATGTTGCCTAAAGGATGACTAATAATAAATGGCATTGCGACGCCATACCACAGAATACCTATATAATAGTAATAAGGTACCATACGCCATGATGAATCGGTATGGCAGACCTATCGCACATTGAGCAAAATGCATGTAGACCTTAGGGTGACGAACCTTTTAAATACTGCCACTGTACCTACATTTTCAAACAAAAAGTTTCCGGAGACATTTATTTCTTTGAAAAATACTGAAGTAAAGTTTTTGTGGCTTTGTTCGAAAACATTTTTGTTATTCTTAGCATGTTAGGTACTGGCAGGAAGTAGCTCTCCATTAAATCTCAATTTAAATAGAGTAAAATTAAACGTTTAAACCTACTTCAGATGTTAGTAATGGACGACATCTTCAATGTTCTCAACAATAAAAATTGCATTGTGAATGCAAAAAAAGTAAAGTAATTTGTTCGTAAGTAAGTACGTAATTAATATACCTAAGGGCCTTTTTCACAGTGTCTAAGTAAGATCTGATTAGCTGGTACTTGACAGTTAAGCGATACAAAACTGTCAAGTAAACTGGAAACTACAAATATTAGTCTGTGCTGGAAAGTAGGTATCTCTTAAGGCGAGGATTCCTGACCGAAATAGGCACGCTAAAAGCTTGCTCGGCCGCGCTCGATACACTTCGCGCAGACCCAGCGGCAGCCGGCAGTGAACTGTGAGCTCGCGAGCGGGCGCGAATCGAAAATCAATTAAAATTAAAAAAAATATTATGACGGCCGGAATCCCTCGGCTATTCAAAGACAATTATTTTCAGATGTTTTTCATAACTAAAACCAAGTATAGGTACTGCAAGTAATATGATATTTAAATTATTATTAGACGGATGTTTGGTATTTTATTTGGAAATGAAAAATATAAAAGCCGGAAGCACTAGATAAAAAACTGTAAAATAACATGTCTTTTTTCCAAATTTTGATTAATTGTGGTTTGCGAGGAATCCATAATTTTAAAATACCCTATTTTCGGGAATCATCGCCTTAATCGGACGTTGTGAAACAGGCACAGGTACATCTTACATAAACGATTTCATTTGGAATTGCTTGGTAATATTTGATTGAATCAGGCGTCACTTGGCGGAAGTCCCTAACATTCAGCATTCGGTGCTGGATTGCATACGGACAAACATCTCCTGGAGATGCCCCGGGTTGGGGCGAAACACGTGTAGAGTACTGTGATCGGTGAAGGTACAAGTTTTGTGATTATTTGCGGAAGAAAGCTACATATATTTATTTTTCACAATGCTTGGTAATAGTAATAAATACATGATCGATACTCAATCAACGGTATGTCAACCTTTCTCAAAAGGAAATCACGAGGGAAAATCCCAATAAGAAATAGCAATCAGTTTCATTATTACACACAAACAGGAGCTACACTATACCACCGAGGAAAAAAATACTACTATACTCCTTTTACGATAAGATAACACATAATAAATACTACCAGTAAGCCACCTCTAATAAAAGTTCGGAACGCGAGTCTTACGACTCATATTATTATGTACTCGTATCTCTCTCTCTCTCTATCTTTATCTCTCTATGTGGTCGTCCAAATCAAAAGGGACCTTATTGCGGCCGGCACATACGTCTTTATTGTCGTTGTTTTCCTTCCTGATCAGAAGGTCTAAGTAGCTAAATGTCGAACAGCGCGAAACGTCTAATTAGCAGTAAGTCTCATTAGCAAAATGTCTATGTAGCAAAACGTCCAACTATCAAATGGTCTGTATAGCAGAACATCTATTTAGCAAATCGTCACATTATCAAAATGTCTGGATAATCAGGCACAAAATTCAACACACAAATTACACCGGGAGGGAAACGGACAGGGAATTATAATATGTACGTACGTACAGACTTGTGCATACCTACAGATTCTTTGGTCTATGTAGCTTAAATCAAATCTTTGTATTCGAACAACAGCAATAAAGGCGTAAGTGCCGAGCGCCACAAGGTCCCTTTTGATTTGGATGACCACCTATGATCTGGAAGGTTAAATGAGTTATAAATCGCGTTCAGACATTTTATATTGGAATACCTACTTGTAGTATTTATTCTGTGACGATATGGACCAAGGGCAGACTGCTAAGACTGCTAACGAGTATTCTGTATCTGCCTACTAAGGATCTAAAAGCTATATGATAGTAACGTTCGGTACTCGTCAGTCCCGTTTATTCCGTGCATGATATCGACGGCGACGGCCAGACGTCATAATTTGTACTCTATCAAGGTCAAGATTCCTACTTCCAACTTTAATTTGAAAGCAAGAACAATACAGTCTCTAGTCCCGAGTTCCCGACCTTTACGATATAGGTATTGCTCGTTTTGATGAAGCTAGGCATTCAAGTGGGATAGGTACAAAGGCTTTACAACTTTCAAATATATTCGTTTATGTGGATTGAGGAACGTTTTAAAAGAATAACGTTGAACGTTGAATGAACGTTTTAATTTTATTTTCTTTTTTATTAACTGTGCAGACTAAAGAATATAGTATGTAAACGATGTTCTGTAACTCAGACTACCTACCGTTTTTTACGTTTGCCAGTTTAGCACTTATTATTTTTGCTAGTCACTAGAAAATACATCAAAGAAAATGTTGACAGTCACGGTGGGGTTAGTCGACCAATATAAAGTCGCTCAGCGAGCTATGGGGATACTCGGTGTTTCTCTAAAGGATAGAATTAGGAACAAAGTTAGCTGGCAGAGAACCAAAGTCACCGACTTATCTGGAAGAATAAGCAAGCTGAAGTAGCGGTGGGCTGGAGCCCAAGTCTGCTAAATACAAATGCACCAATGGAGTCTCAATAGAGTTTCGATAGTGTCTTAGTTGAATGGTTTTTGGCATTTCGTATTCTCTTACTGTTTTAGTCCGAAGTCGTTATATCTACACTCCACTGACACTCCATCGAACTACTATTGATCTTTTCAGTAGTCTGCTATCGATTGTATTAAATACAATCGATAGCAGACCAATTCAAATTTTGAATGGAATTGTAATATTGTTTGTGCAAACGGTATTCTCTTTTTTTATATATATAAAACTGGGCAGGCATTTGACCACCATCTTGTTTGTTAACAGGATGTGGCCTAAGATGTTGCATGCTTGTTCAGGAGATGCCTGTTCACTCTGGCCTTGAAGATACCAAGGTTGTTGTTATTGGGGAACACATAGGCAGGCAACGCATTTTTTTCCTTAGCGGTTCGCATAAGAAACGAATCTGCGAAGCGTTTAGTGCGGACAGGTGGAGTGTCAACAACGTAAGGGTGATAAGCTAGCCTGCGTCTGGTTCCCCGATGGTGGAAAGGGGCTGCGGGAACAAGGTCGTGCAGTTCTCTCGCACACTCCCCAAAGTGTATTCTATAAAAAACCGATAGACACGCAACTTTGCGACGGTGACTGAGGCTCTGAAGTTCCGCCGTAGCCAACGCTGAGTTTCCAATGAGCTTCCTGGCACGGTTTTCGATCGATTCCAGAAGTTCTAGCTGATACTTAGCAGAACCATCCCATAGTTGGTCAGGCGTGAAGTACCGCTTAGCCCTAGAGAGGACGCCCAGTTTCTTAGCAGCACACTTTGCAATGGAATCGATGTACTCTCCAAAATTCAGGTTGGATGATAAGTTCACGCCAAGAAGTTGCAGATTTTCGGTTATCGGCAAGGATACACCCTGGAAAGTCGGAGTCAGTTGGAAAGGACTCCGTTTTGCGGTGAATAAACAAGCCTGCGTTTTAGTGGCATTGAAACTGACAAGATTGGCCTCGCCCCAATCGGAGACTGCCTGAAGTGCCAGATTCATTTGCGCAACAAGGGACTCTCGACAAGACTGGATTTCAACATTGGTAGCATTTGCAGTTGGAATATATCTGTTAGTTATGGTGGTGTCATCTGCATACCCGATAGTAGTGTTCTCCAGCAGGTCATTAATATGCAGAAGAAACAGTGTTTCAGACAAGACAGATCCTTGCGGAACACCTGCATTAATGTCTTTTAGGTCGGATGATTGACCGTCCACCACAGCTCGGATTAGGCGATTCCGTAGGAAGTCAGCAATCCAAGTGCAAAGGTTATCAGCGATACCGTATGAGAGAAGCTTGCTTATGAGGCTGCCATGCCAGACCCTATCAAAGGTTTTGGAGATGTCGAGCGATACGGCAAGGGATTCGCCATGTTTTTCGATCGCTTCATTCCAGAGATGGGTGGCATACACAAGAAGATCTCCAGTCGAACGACCGCGGCGAAAACCAAACTGGCGGTCACTGAGGAGGTCGTTGTCTTCGAGGTATGCCAATAGACGATTGTTCAGTACACGTTCCATAGTCTTGCAGAGTAGGTTGTACAATGCTTTGCCTGCGGCTATCGTTGATCTGCCTTTGAATAAATTTAAGAATAAACTGTATGACTTGCTTTGTGTTCAATGTCCTTATAGTATTGATGAATTTTTTGTATTAAATAAATAAAATTATTATCTTTTCGATCTTAATCTTGACATCAAAAAATATGTGACATTGCTTTTCATGACATTTATGCATTTATGACATTGAAAATTTTAATTTTAATTATTTGACGTTGTTTTATCTCAATGAGCTGAGTGTGATTTCTATGACATTTACTTTTAGTGGTTTTCTATTATTTGACATTGTTTTTAATCCTTTTGACATTTATTTATAGCGATTTTACATTAACCATTTGGAATTGTAAATTTATAATTAAAATTTTATTATTAATGCTCAATTTGACATTTCGGAATGAATAATCTTATATTATCAAAACTTATTAAGTAATTATCATTATATTTGTGTGCCAGTGCCTGGTGCGACACGAGGTCTTGCATGTCCTTTTGTTTTACCTTTTTTGTACCGTGTTTGCTTGCAAATAAAGAATTATTCTATTCTATTCTATTCTATTCTGAAATTGGCCTATAGTTAGAAGGGTCGGCACGGCTGCCCTTTTTGAGCACAGGTTGCACATTTGCAAGCTTCCACGATTGGGGTCTAGTCCAGTCTCAAGTGAGAGGCGGTACAGGCGAGTTAAAACAGGAGATAGTTCAGGTGCACAGTTGCGCATAACAATTGCTGGGATACCATCGGGACCACTAGCTTCTAGCAGCATGAGCAAGTAATCCGTCTGGTTTCAGCAGAGGTGGAAAAGAAGGGCGACAGAAATTTAATTCGGCGGCTTTGGCTAGAGACCAGAACTCTCTACTTCCAGATGGGTGGGAAGTAAGTTTGGCTCCAATTCGGCCGATATGGTTAAAACGTGCCCTGCGCAACATTCGTTTACTAGGCTTGGCGGCTCGGTTATAGGCTTTCTTCAGGGTTTGAGTGTCCGGTGATTTGCGCGCTCGAGCATCAGCCCAGGCTGAAAATGCTGACTCTTTCTGCGCTTCGGCGCTGCGACAGTCTGCATTGAACCAGGGGCGAGCTTTACCGCCCGACGGAACATCAAAGTATGGGATGAAATATTCCATACCCCGAAGTATGATCTCGGTAACAGCGTCGGCTCATTTCGACGGATCCTCTGAAGAAAAGCAGCATTGCCGCCAAGGAAAAGATGCAAAGAAATGCCGCATCTCATCCCAATCTGCCAACTTGTATCGCCACACCCGTCTCATACCACTAGGGCCCTGATCGGGTGGGGAGTATACGGATACAGACTTCACCACACAGTGATCGGATGTCCCCAAAGGGGCTGATACCGATATAGAATGCCTGTCTGGGTCAGTTGTCAGCAGAAGGTCTAGGCAGTTCGGAGTGTGTGTGTCTATATCTGCCACCCGCGTAGCGCAGTTTACTAGCTGAGAGAGGTCGTGCGTAAATGCTAATCTACGCACTTCTCGCCCAGCATGGTCGGTCTTCTGGTACGGGAACAACCATTCTTTATGATGCCTATTGAAGTCCCCCAGAATGACTAACTGCGCTGACGGATATCGGGCTCTGGCCCGATCTAGATCAGCCGACTGACTAAGATGGTCTATAAACCTGGTAGTATCCTGGTCACCACTGTGCGAGCGGTAGACAGCGGCGTAGAGAGTAAGCTCTACTCCAGTGTCCGCCAAGGCCCACAGTACTGAAAATTTGGATCCCTCATAGGTCTTGAGACGCTTGAAACAAATGTCATCGCGGACGTACACACAGACTCCGGCATGGGGGATAAACCTATGCGCCAGAGTATACCCAGGGTAGCTGAGGTACGCCACGTCAGCTGGACAGTTGATTTGCGTCTCGGTGAGAAACAGCAGTTGAGGTTTCTCAGTCTCAAGATGGTGATGGACCGAAACGAGACTTGAGTGCAAGCCTCTGATATTAGTGAGGTGCACTTTGAGTGGGAGGGAGTGCAACCGCTGTTTATACTTTTTCCTTTTATTCAGTACCATATGTGAAAAATGTCGGAGTGAAAAGGCAGGAGAGAGGCAGTTGGGCGAGGCATCATGCAGCTTACTCGGGGACTATCACACGACTGACACACTGAAAAGGAGGCTGGCTTGGAGACCGCGGGGACCCCCCCAAAGATGGCCACCTGGCCCTCCCATCCGGTCGCCAACCGGCAAGGTGTAGCTACCTGGGATGTTTCGCGAGGTGGCGGGGCAGCCTTTCACAGGTGGCTTACCCGCTACTTGGGCCCCCTACTTCCTGCGGTCAGCCAGCAGCGGCACTGTGCTTCGGATCCCGCTACCCTCCAAAGACAGACGCCTGGTGTGTCAGTAGTGAGCAGTCACAAACAGTTCGCAGAAGATGCAACTACCCAGACCCTACTCTCACTAATTGGCTACCCCGGACAACGTATCGGAATACGACCTAAGCCGTTTGGCGATGCGACTTAGTCCGGAGGGTGGTGACCAGCCACGGCCGAAGCCTACCACCGGAAGGAATTGCTCATTTGGCACCACCCGGGGGTCACTTGTGGGGTCTCGAGGGTAAACCCACGGAAGCGAGCAGCATTAACCCCCAAACATCACTATTTGACAGGTTGTATCAATGGACTTTCAGTTGTTATTTAGCCATTGAACTGCCATCGAACAACAACACCTTTTTACCACGTTTTTATTAGGTTTTACTAATTTTGCAAACGATTTTATACTAGCTTCCCGACGAGCTAAAGACTTGAAACTTTGAACATAGGTCAGAACTGAAAGGCAATACAATATTATGGTATCATGGAACTGACCTGATGATGGAACCGGAAGAACGCCACAGGAAATCTATGATGAAACCATACAACCCCATCGTGTTTGGGCTCCTCGTTAGAATTGTCTTGACAAGTACTCTGAGGGAAGATGACGTTCAGGGTCTGATGATGAAGCCGGAAGGCCATGCCATTGAAACTCTGTAATAAAACCATGCTACCCCATCGAGCTTTGGTTTGTTTGAATTGCCTTGACAAGTACTAAATAGGGGGACGGAAGGGAGAGGGGAAGGGGATAATAGGAAAAAAGTATAAAAAAGAATAAAGAAATATAAAAATGGACTAAAATCAGCGATTTTTTCTTATCCATACTCCATACTAATATTAATGTGAAAGTGTGTTTGTTTGTCCATCTTTCACGTCAAAACGGAGCAACTGATCGGCTTGATTTTTGGTATGGGGATATTTTGGAAGCTGGAGAGTAACATAGGCTACTTTTTATTCCGGAAAATTATAAAATAAAAATGCTAATTTTGTATGGAAAATAGTTTAGAAAACTGTCATTTCTTCCATGGGCGCTTCCGCGTCTGCGCGTTTCGCATTTTCAAATTCGAATAAGTACTAATGTTTTCCATAGGAGCAAAAAATGTACCTACTGTAACTAGCGCCAAAAATGCCTTAGTCGCGCGTGTGCGCAGACTTACCCGTCACATAAGTAGGCACTTAAAATTTCTTCTTGATTATTTATTTTCATATGACTAATATTGGTGATACGAAGTAAATTTATATAGCAAAACAACAACAACAATTTAAATGATTATTTATTTATTAAAACAACGTTCGCCGGGTCAGCTAGTAGGTACTTCATATTATTATTATTTAATATTGTCAATAACTTTATGTACCTACATAATCAACTGAGTAATTTATCTTACCTAACCTAATTAATACCCTTTACTACGAATACTTGCGCACCCCACAGATACGATCGACTTGACACTTAGAAATTTTCAGTCGAAAAAATATCATTACTAATGGGGGTCATTAGTAATGATATTTTTTGTACAAACGTATCTTATAAACTATGAATTTCCGTACCCCCTCCCTTTGGGGGGGGGGGTCGCAGTTTGGTAAAAAAGCACTGAAACTAGCGCCAAAAACGCCCCAGCCATACGTAGAGTTATTTTATTTCAATTCTTTATTTTTATCTATTAGTGGCGAGAAGTGGATGTGACAATCGTCGAATGAAGCCGTTCACATAATTGTGATCGAACTTCACTTGGTAAGTTCGTTTGATATTCAAAAATTCTGAAGTGTACTAAATGTACCAAAATAAAATATAAAATAAACTTTTAACAAGGCTTTTGTCTGCAAAATGTTGATTATAATATATTTCCCTACAATAAACTTGTGTACCTACCATTATATCTTTGTAAATATCACTAGGAAAAATCTGAAAAAAATCCTAAGGTGTATTCTGGGCTGGGCCACAGATGCTGAATTTGCCATAACAGCAAAAACCCCATAATAGCACATTACCGAGTTATTGCTTGGGGGTGTCCACTTGCCTCCACCGCCCGATGGAGACAAGTGGATGTAAAAATATCATTTTTCTGACAAGTGGACAAAAAAGTGGACGTGTCTATACTGGGGTAGACAACGGGAGAGACAAGTGGACAAAGGGGCTTTCTAATGGTGAAAGAATTAAAAAAATCGGTCCAGTCGCTTTTGAGTTTATTTATTAAGTACAAACAATAAACCAAATCTTTCCTCTCTAAAAGTAAAAAAAATATAACATTTAAGAATACCAAATGTGAAAAAATAATTTTAAATCTGATTATTGCCAAGCGAGTTATATATGCTGTTAAGGTTGACCTCTTTCTATAACCAAATCTTCTCTTTGTCTTATTACAAAGTTTGATGACCTATAACTTTGAATATATTCAAGATAATTCAAAATAAAAACTTGTTTTGTGTAGCTAATATTTCTAAAAACATTTTAAATAAATAAATATCAGTAAAATAACCTTGTGTAAGTAATTTAAATGGAGACATTTTTTCACCCACATGACCCCACAAACCCTAATAATATTATAACAGTTTAATTAGCACAACACTTGAAATGATTTACTCGCGTTGATTTCCAGTAATTAATCATAGGGAGAGGTATGAGAGATGTGCTGACAAATAGGAGTGGATTCATGATTGATAGCGGTCATTAGCCCGGAATTCTTCCTAGTCACAATTTGTATGATGTAGAGAAATTTATGCCTGAACAAAAATGCAAAGACCTTTGTATCAAATTGTTTTTGTGCTCCCTCACTGTTGTTAAAAAATACTGACAAACATTATCTAACAATAAAACATTTAAGTACTGACAAACGTTAGGAATTGTTACATTTTGTTAGGAATTGTTGTTTGAAGTTAAGTGCCCCCCATGCTCCCATACTTATTGTATTTTTTTTTAGTTGTTTCGAAATGTTTCTTAACAAATGTTTAAAAACATTTTCTTACAGCAGCGTGGGAAAGCAGCGTTTGGTAAATCGATATCGAATCAAATTCGTCAATTTCAAGTTATTTATTGAAAAATAATGTGAAGGCTCGAACAAAAATATTTATTTAAGAATACATAGTTTATATGCCATACAAATAATTCCAAAAATGGTCAAGCTAATTTGTAATGTGATACAAATAAAACAATGGACTTCCCGCACGAGGTAGCCTTAAGGGCAGTCTGCACCGGAGCTAACAAGATGAGGGCACTCTGCAGCCTACTTCAGCTCTTCATGTTTTGTTGAAGCACAATTAGACGTACGCTGGGTTGAGTGCCCTAACTAAGACTTAAAAAATATTTAAAATTCACGACAATATTTTCAAACTCGTATTTCTTACAGGCTTAAGAAAAGAACCTATAATTCATCCCAAATACAAGTTTCTGAATTTTATCCACCTATTATTATTTATCAGAAACTATTCAGTGTTTTATCACTAGTTAAGTGAATAATATATATTTAAATTAAACATAGTATTTTTTTAAAGGCTTTTCTGAAATCTAGATTGAAAATTGTGTAAATCAACGGATTAACGGTTGAATTAACATAGCCCAGCCATGTGATGAAATTTATCAATTTGTTACTTGGACAACACCAAGGGCAAAACGGCAACATTAAATACATTAGAAAGAATGGTAACCAACAAATAACGAAAACACCCATAATTATTCCTAGCGTTCTTGCTGCACGCCTCTCCTTTGATAGGGAAATCTTTTGCTTTTGTTCAATAAATTGATGCACAACGTCGCCACTTCTGTTCAAACCACTTACTAGGGTTTTCCCATGCTTTTTCTTTCGTTGACTAAGTTTTTTGATAGATCCCACTACTTTCGTCGTATAGCTCGCACAAGGCCCTGGTGACCCATCAGTCTGTAGTTCCAGAGAACTTTCCATTGTTTGCCGCGCCAAAGGATCGTGCAATAGTAGCAATGGCACAAAAAAGTTTTTCTTCATATCCATGAAGGCTTTCTTGCGCCGTTTCATACCTTCGCCACTATCTGAATCATTATCTGTATCTTCCTTATTTTCCAAGCTCTCCTCTTGATTTTCAAGATTAGGTCGTCTCTGGACTCTTGCTGCCATTGTGCGCCGTCTAAGCCTTTGCCTGGCAGCTATAAAGATTTTGACGTACACGATAGCCATTATAATTAATGGTATAAAAAAAGATCCCAGCGATGAATAAATAACATACCCAGGCTCCGAAGTGAGTTGGCATGGAGTTTCGGGCGAAAACTCATCGGGCCAATCGTTCCATCCTAAAAGTGGTGGAGAACTTATGATCAATGACAGTACCCAAACTCCCGCTATTTGGAATATCACGCGAGTCAGCGTCCTCTTGTGAGCATAATTGATGGGATCCGTTATCGCCCAATATCTATCTAACGCAATCGCACACAGATTAAGAATGGATGATGTGCACGACATTATGTCGCATGTGAGCCACATTTTGCACAGATGTTTTCCCCAAAACCACCTTCCTAAAATCGCGTAAGCCACATTCAAGGGCATCACTAATACTGCTACTGCCAAATCAGCCGCAGCCAATGAGACGATGAAAAAGTTTTGCACAATTCTTAAAGGCTTGTATGTGAACACTCCAAGTATCACGAGAATGTTCCCAAATATAGTGCCAAAAATAATAAGTGTTAATATTACAATTGTTGTTATGGCTTCCCATTCTGGAACCGCTATTTCAAGTCCAAGACTGGTATTGTATGTTATATCTTTATTAAATTCACACCCATAATAATCTTCTGACGTCGAATTAAGAGTTAGATAACTTTCATTTTTTAAGAAATAGAGATAGTCTTCGATATCTTGATAATGATTGTCACTTGAATTAATCGGAGCACTTTTCATTCTTCTTTATTTATTAACGCAGAAACTATTTAGTTCAGATATCATAATTAAAAGAACCATGTCTCATATGAGAAAAAATAGCATAATAATACGGGCAAGATTTACAGACTACTTAAATAAAATTTAAGTGATCATCTTAGACCGACGAAAAACTCGTAAGAAATGGAAGATTCGCGGGATACGGTTCGTAGCAGACTGCGGGGAGAAAAGATTTATTTTCGGGCCACTTAGCAAGTTCTGACCTAGGTTGTTATACCAATGTATGTTGGTAGCAGAGCAAGTCGCAGGTTGACCTGTAACAATTTTGTTGAACTCCACGTGAATATGAGGAATAGGGTATTTTACTGTTGTTGAAATGTAGATATTTAATGATGACGTTAAAAAATATTGCAATTAAGAATAGGTACCAAATGTGAAAAAATAATTTGAATCTGTTTTATAATAAAAGAATTATAGTCTGTTTGATTTTGACTATAGCTGTCTCTTTCTAAAACGAAATCTTCTATGGCGTGACTATGACGCTACTAACCCACTGACGTCACTAAGATAGCGTCCTGTCCTTGTCTAATTATAAAGTTTGAAGTCCTATATCTTTGAAAATATTCAAGATAATTCAAAATGAAAACTTGTTTTGTGTAGCTAATATTTCGAAAAACATTTTAAAGAAATAAAAAAAATCAGTAAAATACCGTATTGCAGCTTTATAGCATTGTAGGTACTATGAGCGTTCACAGGACCCCTCGTGAGCAAAAAAACCTAAATATAACCTCTTCATCTTTATTCTAGAGACGCAGTTTTAATATTAGAAGCAAGTTGATTTATCGAAGCAGATTTTATTATTATGTAAACAATGGCAATACGCTTGGCAAAAAACAGATTCAAAATTTTTTTTTACATTTGGTAGGTATTCTTAAAATTTATATTTTTCACCATTAGAAAGCTGCATTCTTCCTTAGTGAGGCTATATTTTATCTCGATAATCTCACGGGAACGGGTACGTCTACCTACCACGCGGGCAAACCGCGGGTAGCGACTATGCTAAATTAAAACAACTTTAAAGGATCCAAACGCACATTATCTCTAACTATTTAGGATTTTTGGTTTTAAAATAAATAAATAAAACAATTTAATAAAATCAATAACAAACTAAATCAATTTAAATTTGTCCGACCTGATTCGTTCAGCAGTTTCGCCGTGATTGTTCAGAAGTTTTGATCTTTCGCATTTATAGATTAGGTAGTAAGATACCTACTTACAAGAATTCGATCTGCCTCCGTAAAATTCGAGATGTCATCTGACGCCTCCGTAGCTCAGCAGTCAGAGCATTTGCCCGGACAGCATAAGGTCGCCGATTCGTTTCCTGTCTGGAACTCGTTGGGAGGCAGATATATTTTTTCTAGCCATCATCATCAGCCATTTAATGTCCCCACTGCTGTGGCACTGGCTTTTCTTATGGATGGATAAGGAGAATGAGCCAAGACTCACCTCGTGGGCCCAATGCGGGTTGGTGGGTAGGTGGCGAAAGTTTCTTATCCGCAACGAAGAATTTTTAACCGCCTCTGTGGTCTAGTGGTTCACACCATTTCACCATTTCACCACGATTTCAGACCAAGAGGTCCCGGGTTCTATTCCCAGTGGGGGTACATATTGTATTCGGTTTGGTTGGTGGTAGGACTTGTTCTTAGGCCGCCTGGCTAGCTACCACCATCTTATCTACTATGCGATTATTATAAGAATAGGACTGTCAAACGGCATTTTTGATCTTTGTTCCTTTTCTTGCACATCCTACACCCTGAAGTGGAAGCGAAACGCAAACAAATATGGCCGTTTTGACAGTCCTATTCTTATAATAATCGCATAGTAAGTCTGACGCCATAACAATGATGTTTTGGATGAGGAAATTTGATTCTCTACAACATTGTGAACAATCGTTTCTGGTTCAAATGCACCTAAAAAATCTGAAAAAATGCCGATTTTTCAATATGGCGGCGGGGGCGGAAGGCGAAGAATTGTGCATTTTGCATTTTTAATACTCAGTAATCATCTTAGACAACATATCAAAAATTCAGAACTACCGGACCACTTGTAAGATAACCACCTTATTTAGTCTCTATTTACTGGACTAAATGCACTAATACAATAATAAAAGCACAGAAATATGAAGAACAATAAAGTGCTCGCGACTGCGTTCGCGTGGAATAGTGACTTTCAGCAGCATTTTAATTATTTTGCAAATAAAACACATACTTACATACATATACATACAGGGTGATCCATCGGGACGGGTCAGTATGGGAAAGTTTGAAGATATTTGTTCTAAGGTATGTACCTATATTTGTCCGCGATTATCTTGCGTTTGGCTGAACCGATTTTGATGCTGTTTTCAGTAAAGTATTTTGTTACATTCAGGAGAAGGTTTTGGTATTTTAACCGACTTCAAAAAAGGAGGTTCTCGGTTTGACTAAGCCCCATGGATTTGACATTGAATATGGCTATTAATCTCTTTATAGATACGTATGAAATTGTCGACATACATAAAAGGTATGTTGGAGGGGGGGACGAATTTACGACCCATACGAATTTGCCCAACATCCTTTTCACATTTGATGGCAGCTGTATTAGCTTTATCTATCTGGTCTGTGGAACTAGTGCAAGGGCATCAAGTCCTAATAATAAGTAATCTAACCATAGACAATTGATTCAGTGAGCTGAATCACTTCTATCATTGTTTCAATTCGGGAGCTTCAGCTTGTTGAATTGTAAATTGTATTTATCACATTAAAATTGAAAATCCCATTTGTTCTACCAATCGAAGAAATAGGACCACGAATTCCTAGTTGTTCTATTGATAAAACAAGTAGGAATTTATATTCGGGTTTTTGCCATCTGGTGTACAGCTTTTTCTACCTATTGGTAGACGGCGCCTTCTTTTTCCTTTTATGTTCTATTGAACATAAAAAGAAAAAGAAGGCGCCGTCTGTCATCCCTACTCTTTAAAATATCTATAATGTAGACGAGCTTTCGCAACGTTAGGTTTTCTCCCCGTCCCTAGAAAGGGTGTGAGTCCGAAAACTAAACGTACTATGATCAAACGTTGTTCAACTAACAAAACAAATGAGATCTTTTTTCCATATTATGTTCAAATGATAGAAAAAACTGAAGAAAAGATTGGTAAAAACCCTTCCTACTATGGGTAAATTTCTTGTTCCGATATGCGGAGTTACATGCGACATGATCACGGAGTAGCTAAATAAAGTTAATTAGGAGGATTCGGCCCCTAGTAGATGGAATTGTTTTGCAATCCACCCGGGGCTGAATTAATGGCTATAACCCTCAGATTTTTTTTCGACGGAACGCCACTATGTACCAAGACTGATCAGAGGAACGATTGGAATTAAAGAAGCATCACAATCAATTCGATCGTAGAGGTGGCTTTCCATTGTCAAATGTCTGAAATTCGGTTGTCTAAAAATCCGCCAAAATCAATTAAGTGTTTCCCGGAGTGATAACGTGAGTAAGCGCATTAACCCCTCAAGCGTGTTGCGTCGCAATGCGACAGATTTGAAATAGCCGTCAAGTGTGTTGTGTCGCATTGCGACAGAAACGTATAGGGTATATAAAAAGCTTGTCTGTGGCAAAACTACTGTATTTCTATCATAAAAACTTATGTCACCGTGTAGTAGATGAAACGAGACGACTATATAATCAAAGAGAAACGTCTATTAGTAAAATTAATAATACCACAGATATAACTAAAACTATAGAAAAAAAACACATAGGTAATACATGTATCACTTTATTTTTGAAAATATTAAAAAAAACACCGTAAATTTTAGACTATAGAAAATAAATAAATACAAAAATATACATAGTTATCGCTTAATTTTTTAAGATATTTGTGGAATTAATTTTTTTTTCCGTAAATATTATTTAATTACTTATCCTCTTTTTAATTTAACTATATAATATTTATACATAAAACCTACATATTTAGATGGCAAATTTTGTTACCTTTCCAAAGCAGTCATAGGATTTTCATTATGTATTGTGGATCTCGAGAAAAATGAAAAATAGTGGCGATAAGTACGCCGGTAACTTGATATGAATGATAGATTTCAGAATGTTAAAGTGGCAACAATACACAAGCCGAATCTCAGCCGAATGACGTTTTCCGTCTTCGTTGTGTCAAGCTCGCAATTCGCTCGTCGCCGCCCGCCGCCCGTCGCGCATGTTCGTGGCCGCCGTAATGGAATGGAGTGAGATAAACTGACCTCGTTCTTACTATCTCATTAGGACCGTTTTTTAGCAGCAGTGCACCTTCCTGTTGTATTATAAATTCCTTGTTAAAAGTAGATTATTTTGACAGTGTCAATAATAGTTAAATAGTTGTGAGACGGGTCGATTTTTTCTAAATACTTCATTTTCCATTTTTCTGTAATAAAAATCGCATTGTGAATGCATAAAACTAAAAATTAAAATAAGTTGCAATAGTAATTTCATCTTTAGCGATTGCCAAATACCTGGAAAGGTATTTCTTTCGCGTGTGAGGGTAGTAATATCTCCACATTGATGAAATTAACGCTGACTATACAGCGTGTAAGAAGTATTTGATAAATTCGACGCTTCTCGTAACGACTCCGTAGCTCAGTGGTTAGAGCAGTCGCCCGGAAAGCGAAAGGTCGTGGGTTCGAGTCCCATCGGAGCTAGTTGTGAGACGGGTCGATTTTTTCTAAATACTTCATTTTCCATTTTTCTGTAATAAAAATCGCATTGTGAATGCATAAAACTAAAAATTAAAATAAGTTGCAATAGTAATTTCATCTTTAGCGATTGCCAAATACCTGGAAAGGTATTTCTTTCGCGTGTGAGGGTAGTAATATCTCCACATTGATGAAATTAACGCTGACTATACAGCGTGTAAGAAGTATTTGATAAATTCGACGCTTCTCGTAACGACTCCGTAGCTCAGTGGTTAGAGCAGTCGCCCGGAAAGCGAAAGGTCGTGGGTTCGAGTCCCATCGGAGCTAGTTGTGAGACGGGTCGATTTTTTCTAAATACTTCATTTTCCATTTTTCAGTGTCAATAATACTAAGGTATTTTAAACTTGGAACGCTTCCTGACATTTTTAATGTAAGATCGTAACATTCGTAACCTTTTTTTCTCTATTTATAAAAAAGTCAGTCTGTCCATATAAAGGCCTTTATCTAGTACTATTGTTGATCGAAGACTACGTCCGATTCTTATTCTATTGTGCGGTGGTGTCGTGTGAGGCGGGTCGTTACGTTCCCTAAAATATGGTTGAGCGAAGCGATGGTTGGTTCATGCGTCATGCTCGTGAACGGGTGCCACCAGTGGGATGGGTCTGCTCCTGGCTTTTTGTCTCAAAATATGCAGATTTTTTATGTTTTATTGTTATTAATTTTATTTTATCGTGGATTGTATGGCACTGTTTATTATTGACTCTTATGTTCTTAAACTATTCAAAGTTTTATTACCCTTGTTTGGTATTTATATTTATTATTTTACTAGCGGCCGCCCGCGGTTTCACCCGCGTGGTTCCCGTTCCCGTGGGAATATCGGGATAAAAAGTACATAAACCTTCCTCTTGAATCACTCTATCTATTTAAAAAAAAACGCATCAAAATCCGTTGCGTAGTTTCAAAGATTTAAGCATACAAAGGGACATAGGGACAGAGAAAGCGACTTTGTTTTATACTATGTAGTGATTTGCTACGTTTTTGGTTGGTGTGTATTTTTAAAGAAACAACCTTTTGGATGTCTATTTCTTAGTTATTGAAAATTATTTACTGCTATGATTCCCGGGTTTTTATTTTGTTTTTAAATTTAAGATTAATTTGTGATGGAAAGTGACTTTACATATTATATTAGGTATGTTAAAGTCACTTTTCAATTTAACGACTCTGTATGAAATATGACAGGGAGAAAAAAAAAGCCCTTGGCGAGTTACTTGCCGGTTCTTCTCGTTACAAGGCATCCCGCCGTAGGATTTGCGAACCGATAACGTAGCATCATTGACGTTCACAAGTGCTGTATCAGCCTAAAATGATTTTGAATTTTGAATTCTTATTCGATTCTTATCAGTCAAATGGCTGATCTTAAAAACTCCGGATAGAATACGAATAACTGAAATCGGATCTAGTGCGTTAACTACTACTACTACGCCGGACCGTCATTTGACTGATAAGAATCGATAAGAATAGAATAAGAATCGGCCAAAATATTATTCTGTGATAGTGCGCCAGCGCAACCGCTCTAAGTCCCTTTTGCTTGCCAGATAATAATGAAAATAATAATTTTGTATTTAAATGATGCTACGACTAATGACGAGGCAGTATGGTCTTAAACCCTAGCTTGTTCCTTTATGGAACGAACATAAAAAAACGAACGTCATTGTCAATGTCAATGTCAGTCAATCAAAAAGTCAAACAAAATTAAGACGTAAGAACCACAAATTGTGATAATTTTTTAAGACCAATTTTCGTTTTAAAGTTGTGCATTTTGAGCTTTCTGTGGCTAGTTATTGATATTTTTCATTTAAGTCGTTAAGTACACCAATGCTTATTGTAATATAATGGGATGCTTAACTTGGTTAAGAGGTAAGACCTCCACCTTTTATCGGATTCCTCAATAAAATATATTTGTTTATTGTATAACCGTGCGTGTGTAAACCTGTAACTATGCGCAATATACATAAATCTAGTAATTCTCTATAACAGCATTATTTTTGGGAAACAAAAAACAGTATTTCACTTGGACACCATGGATGTTTACAAGATAAATAATTTTCTTCAGATGACCTTAAAGTAATCATCTTGCTTTATTTTGTTGTCATTTGCAGGATTTTAGCTGAATTTATTGAATTTACTAATTGTTTTAACTAATAAAGTAGGTATAACAAGCCTGTCAAATGATGACCCCCATGAAGATGCTATACTGTGGGTAGTCTATTTTTATCCATCTACCTGTTTTTTCCTATGCATAAAAAGTAGCTTTTAAATAATAAACAAACGTAATATTTTTTAAATTCTATTCTAATGAATGTGTGTATGACAAACATTGATATCTTACAATAGCTTTATTACATTGCAAATGGACTGTCTAGTCCAAAATGTATGGACTGAAAAACCCAGAATATAGTTTAAATTATAATGAACGATATATTGTTACATAAATTATAGGCTACATAAATTATCGGTATATAAATTATAGGCCGTCTAAGTTTGTATGAAAAAATCTTGACTAGAAAGTTTTTTATAAAGCACTTATTTTACATACATACCTTACAAGGCATCGAAGTATTCTGAATATAAATATTCTAATTGGAAAATATTTAACCTAATAAAGATAATGATATGATATTTTGTACTTGTTACATGTGTCTTTGTGCACATGTGTCTCATTAATCAATATTAAAATGTATCATAGTTGTAGAGGCAATCATATTTTGAAATATACATTGTTACATTTCAGGGCTCAAGATGACCTTCCCGTTCAAGGATAGAGAATTAAATAAAATAGCTGCATTTTTTAATATGACTACTTTCCTGCTTACCTGTGCGGCATTGGTGCAACCAAGTTGGTTCCGCATCAAAGGACTCCATTGCACTCAAAGTCTGTCCCTGGCACAATTTTTCACATTTGATGATGATGATGATGACAGTGTTGACGATGATGTCCAATTGACCATCCGTCAGAATAGTGTGTTTGATCCTATGAACAAATCTGATTTCAATGGTAAGCAAGTATCCATGCTCATACCTACTTATTATTTATATAACTTCATTCAATCATTTTTACAGTCAAGGAAAATGTATCAGTTATCTAATCATTGAACCAGACCAGACACACCTATGAAAAACTATTAACTTTTATGACTGCTATAATTATGAAATTAACTCATTTACATGCATGTTTGGAACTTTAGAGGTCATATCACTAAAAGCGCTGCTCAAATGTAGGCACTTGTGTCTTGTGTATGATATCCGTTAAAGTAACTGGACACAAAAAGTGTCTATGTCTGCGCAGGGAGGGCTGATTCCATATTCACTGTTAGCTTATATCTCATACAAGACAAAACTAGGTTAGTGAAGCGCCTTATGTAAAATAAAAGTTCTAAATTACTCTATAATTCCTAGACACCAAACAGATGAATAAAGATATCTGGGGGTCTACTGGCAAAAAAAATGGATATGGACATGGGCTTCATTTGACACTTTAAAGCCCATATTTTGTCCTTATAATGGGCTGCAAATGTCAAATGAAGCCCAGATCCATACCCATATTTTATTGCCGGTACAGGGGCTGATTCTAAAATAATAATAGCATCAAGCACTTGTGTTACTGATATTGGGAGAATAGAAGGTATACAAATATATAAGTACATACAAATATTTATAAAACACCCAGATATGGAACAAACACAAAATGCTCAGCACATAACTTTTTGTTGAATGTGAGGATTGAACCCACAACACTTTTCTCAGCAGTATGATCAGTACCACTGTCTAATGCACAAAATAACTCTGATTTGTCAAGTAAAACTATTGTTGTTTTAATTTCAGGTCTACCTCCATGTAGTACACCAGAGATAATCACACTAATGAGAATTCTGATTTTATTATGTTTCATGGTGCTACTGTGTTCTTTCATTGGCGTTGTGATAAATGTCACAACTCTAAATGTGAGAGCAATAAAGTCTTTGCGCAGGAATGCTGTACCAAGCATAATGTGTGTCTTTTGGGTCATAGCTATTGTTGGTGTGTGCTACTATACTACAGTTGTGTTGGGAAATGAGAATAATTCTGAACATAATACAATACAAGTTGATTATGAATATGGATTTTATACAATCACAGGAGCAGGTTAGTAGTACATTTCTTAAGTGGATATTCATTGAATTTATCAAAACCCTAGCCTTCTGTCCACGGCTTCGCCCGCGTAGACTACATGACGATATCTTACGGGAAAATGATATTTTTCGGAATAAAAAGTAGCATAAGTCACTCGCCAGCTCCAAAACTATCCCCATACCAAAAAATCATGTCCATCCGTTGCTCCGTTGTAACGTGAATGACGGACAAACAATCACTCTTTCGCATTTATAATATTAGTATGGATGGCGACCTTGTCGTGACGCTATGACCTTCGACCGCTAATTTATTTGCGAGCCACATAAGCACTGAGTGTTATAAAATGAAAAAAAAAAAAAATTGGGAACCTTTTAGCCGGAGATGACGCATGGCTGTCTATTAGACTAAGCTTTCATTTTGACAAAGCCTCATGTGGTATTCGAATAAAAGAAATCCATTAAGTCTATCTAGTTGGGAGCTTTTAAATACTTAGATAACTACCTACTTGGTATTTTAGTTTTCTCAATGTATTGGGAATTCCATACTAATTGGCCGAAATGGCTACTGTACACGGGTAGAGTAAACGGTACAGTACTAAACTTTCTATACTAATGTAGTATTATTTTAGTACTCTACCGCTCTACTCTACCGTTTACCCTACCCGTGTACAACAGGCTAAAATGTAATACTACAAACCATACTAAAAACCACAAATATCGCAATCTTAGCTGATATGACTTAATTAAAATTCCAGGAACCTTGGCCCTATTGGCGTCAGCTGCTAACTTGTGGGGTGCGCCGCTAGCCAGCGACGAAGATGTCCAAAGGCGTAACCTTATGGAGGACTGGGATGGGTATGAAGCGCACAGCGTGGGCCCGACGCCAGCCGTGCCAACCCTCCCGCCGTACACCCCCAACGCGGACTACGTGCCCGCTATACACAACGCATACGCCCCTCCAGTTCTCGGCACCCAACAATACTTCCCATTCGATGATCTATCTATCCTCCCACCTCCACCGCCTTACACTCCTTGAATTGGACTCCCGCCAATATAATAATCGAATATTTTTACTACTTATAAGGATCTCTTGTATTTCTCACTTTTATTTAATGTTATTATTATTGTTATTATAAGGCTTGTGAAGTTCGAAGTGTGGAGTATTCGTGGTCGTGACCAGCCCCACTTTTAAAAACTATTATAACATTTAACACTTGTACAGGATTATTAGCTTAAGACTTTTAGGAATGTTACGGAACTGATGTGAATCATCCCAAAACGAAGGTGGTAGTAGAATTGGGGCTAGATATTATGTTTATTCATAGTAGACTAATATAGGTACATACCTATTTAGGGGTTTTAAATAATGATCTGATAATATTATGTAATAAAACTGAAAATAACAATAATAGCCAAATATAAGTAGTAACTCTCACAAGAAATAAGTTAATAATGTTAAGAAAAATATTAAAATTGAATATAATTTTTCTATTGTGGTTGTGAGATGATTCCATCATTGAGTACTGTTCACTTCAGTATGTGATTTGCCATTTTAGTGCCTAATCGTGTCGTATTTCACTTAATGCTTTAAAATCGGTAAAATTATGTTTGTATGTTCTATTGTAATTGTATTGTAAGCCTGAGTTATTGCACTTTAGATTTAAGCTTCTATACCTTCATTAAATTATTCGATGTTTGTTTCTGTTTTGTAGAAAAGCCACAATTTTAAAGTGATATTACAAATTCACACCTATTAGGTACAAAATTTTACTTAATACCTGATTTAATTAAACCCTTTTGAGTGATATCGTTAATGTTATAATAACTATAAAATTCTATTGATTGTTGTATGTATGCACTAAACGAATTGCACAGCTAATTGTGTTGTATGTACCTACTCATGATTTTCCATAAAATTACTCATTAGGTATGTATATCAATGAAAGAAGTAATAATGGATTAAACAAATGAAATGTGATAAATCTGCATAATTATATATTTGTAAAGAGCACTCTGTTGTGTAATTTCTTTAAACAGAATCCCCTTTATTCCAATATTTGGACTAAAGTTAGACCTGGTTTTAAATTGATGCTAATTCAGTCTTTCATTTTGAAAATGAAAGTGACAGCACCAGGACTATTTTAGTCAACGTTTTGAAATAAGGGGGAATAAGTTTAAATATTTTTTTACAGAATTAACACATGATGGAGCAAACGTCGATTGGCACATATTGTTTATATTAGGTCATTAAAAAATATATCTTCAGCAAAAGCTTTAGAATGGTTTATAATGGATTATTACATTAATTTTAGTTTTTACTGCAAATATCGAACGAAATTCATCATCATGCATCACCATTTATCTTTGTATCTTTTTAGTTATAATATAAAGCTGTATGACACTACTTATTTAAAATGAAGTTACAGTATTTCCAATAGATTACTAATTTAATTTAGTTTGATATGGTTTATGACAATGCAGAAAAAATTAATGAGCTTTTTAGAGATTGCTAAACTTAATATTTTAATCTAACATCAAAATTAATAACTATGTCGAAATGTCGATAGCAAAGGAAAATTTAAAAGATGAAAATAAAAATAGATCCTGTTGTTTAATTAAACTAATTATGTATTGGCCAGTTGGATGTAATTTGTTTGACCTTGGGGGAAGGGCGCGTGTCGCGAGCGTGTGCGCTCGGATGTAATCCCTGTAGACGCAAAACAATCGTATGTTTACATCCGATGGACAGCAAGCAGTATTACATCTTTTTAGCCAGCGTTTTTGGAATAAGCCAATTTCATCACAATATGCATAATTTGTAGTACTGGTAGCATCCAATATTACTATAACCATGTTACCAAAAATATTAATATGTTTATTAGTTCTTGTTTGTTAATTGTATAGATTTCTTCTAGCCATAAGAATAGTTATTCCCAGTGTTATGTACTGGGAATTTTATTTTTACAACTAAAATGAGAGTAAAATTTTATTTTCGTGTAAGACCAATATGCAATACATATCTATAAATAAAACTTTAGTGCCTTTGATTTATATTTCCAATTAAGTAGTATTATTTTTTTATAGGTTTTTAAAGTCTCTATTTATATTAAGTTTCTTAAATCAAACACATTTGCAGATAGGGTAAAATTAAATAAATCTGAAGATTGGTGTTTTATGGATTTTAATAACATTTTGTATAAAATAGATACCTACTTCATCCTAACCATTGATATTTACAATATTTAAATATGCAATAAAATAATGGATAAAATAAGAATGAGATAAGACCAGAGAATCTTAAAATAAAAGTATGAAAGCTAGCAAGTCTACTGATGAATACCACATATTTATTTACAAACAGTATGAAAAGTCATGGGTCTATCTATCTATGAATTATTTAAAGCTCCATGAACCCACTGTATTTTAATACTAACCACTACTTTGCCAAAATACTTGTAATCATTTCAGTGGGAAAGAGATAATAACAGGTGAAAGTGCAGCATACTCACTGGTATGATAATAGGAATAAACGAGTTTAAATAATTTACATTTAGATGAGGCAATTTCCTGGTTGAAATATTTGTTAACATTTTTTAAGTGGTTGTTAACATGTTTAATGTATTTTGGTGGTATACCTAATTTGGTGACATTTTATTTTATAAAATAGTTTTTTAGGAAACGGGAACAATTTAGCAGAACACATGGTATATTAGCCCTCCTTACATTTGAAGCAACTCGCTGGCGCTGTATCATGACATAAATGTGCTAATGTGCTTGCACAGGTGCCTGGGTAATATTCTGTTTAAAAAATTGCACCAATTTACATATACCACAGAAAACCCTGCCTTTACGATATACTGTTAATACTATATATTAATATTTATTATATTATTAATTATCATCATCATCATCATGTCAGCCGAACGACGCCCACTGCTGGGCATGGGCCTCCCCCAAGGATCTCCACAACGATTGGTCCTGCGCTGCCAGCGGCTTCCAGCAGCTTCTCGCGACCTTGACCAGATTGTCGGTCCACCTTGTAGGGGGCCTGCCCACGGAACGTCGTCCGGTACGCGGTCGCCATTCGAGAACCTTTCCGCCCCAACGGCCATCAGTTCTCCGCGCTATGTGTCTCGCCCACTGCCACTTCAATGATGGAATCCTTCGAGCGATGTTGGTCGTTTTAGTTCTCCTGCGGATCTCATCATTTCTGATTCGATCGAGCAGGGAATTGCCAAGCATCACAAATCATCAAAGTGTTTTATTATTATTTATTATTATATATTGCACATTTGTTCATGTCTCCTCTTTAAAGTTGCCAATTCATGTTGAATAATCAAACATTAATCATTTCTTAAGGCATTTAAATCAAAATGTGAGGGGCGGCTAGTTACCTTCTCAGAAACAATAGGTAATTTTTGAGCAGAATCTTTAGAATGCCCTTCACTCCCAATCTGTGTTGAATTATTCTTATTACTCAAATCATATGATGAAGGCAAGTTTAGATACTTAGTTCTCTCTTTTTCCAAATAGTTAACTCTTTCTTTTAAAGTCATATTTTCATCCTTCAACACTTCTACTTGAAATACTAGCTGTTCTACTAACGAATGTAGGTTCTGACTTAACATTTGAAGCTCTTCAACAACATTTTGTTGGGTCTTTTCTTTTTTCTTTCCATCAACTACATCTCTTATAATTGTTTCCTTTACATTGTCATCATTTTTATTAGATAACATGTGTAGTAATGAATCCGTTTCATTTATAGCTCTGTATATTGCAACTTGAATTTTAGAACTCTCGTAACCTTGAATGTTTTGTAAAGGATCTTTGCCCAAGTTCTTTAGGTGATCCATAGCTTTTTTTACTCGAGCGTATTGTTCTTTCTTAGTTTTTATAAGATCTTTCTGTTTTAAATGATAACTGTGTTGTAGAGTGATTGACTCCAAGGCAACAGATGATGTTGTGGATTTCATAGCGTCTAAAAGCAATGCAGCAGCATTGTGGTGACATTGCATTGCGTCGTCGTATCTATTGTTAATTAAGTGGGCATCTGCTCGACGATGCTGCTGATGAGCCTATAAATAAAACATAAAAGCAATAATTTAATGAATGCATAAGTAACTGGATACAATGTAGGGTGCAATATTTTCTATCTTCATTAAATACAAACCAAATTAAGAGGGTGGGATTCCATGGCAAAAGTATGGCTTTGTTGTCATAAATTAGCTATAGGCAAGCTATAGGCGCAATAAATTTAGATCTACACAAACACAACTACACAAAACGAACGAAATAAAAAGAAACACAGAAAAGAGAAGAAAACTTATATTTCAATGTCACTGTCACTGTCACTGTCACTGTCACTCACTGCTAATATCGTCTTTTTGTAGAACAACCGAAGACATTTAGCCATACTGCCAATTGTTTTATATAAAGCTAGAAACATTTCTCTGGCGCAGCGCAGCGCAGCATCGACCCGGGTGTGAACACTTTACATCCATGTTAGTGTGCGGCAGGGATGCCCCCCCCCCATCCATGTTCAGTGCAAACCTATTTTGGTTGTAATATATGGACTAATCGATTTCAGCAAGCATAAAAAATAACAACAAAACCCATCTGCACAGACACACTCCAAAGCTTTTATAAACCAACACAATGCATAGAGTAAGATACATAAACACAATGACTTTTCGTATATTACTGACAGACTATTTTCTTTGCTAATTAGGTAATAGTATATTTCATTACAAGTGCGGAAAGCCTGTCATTGCAAAGAGTTCCGACAAATGTCTACCCGAGCCGAGGCGCAGCCGAAGGTGAGGGTTGACAGTCGGAACAAGTTGCAATGACGGTTCCGCACGTGTACTGAACAACTATTTTTAATACAGTTGCGAAAAAATGAAGCAATTAAAAAAAATAATAAAACACAATAAACTCAACTAACTAATCGTAAAAGAATATAAGCAGAGACTTTTTTTTGTTTTCTTCACCCATTCTGGGTTGGCAAAGGAAACTATGATCATACAGCCAAGGCTTCAGTAGAATTTTTTTATTGATATGAAATGAAAATAAAATTAAATGAGATGAAATTAAATGAAACCTAACAAAAGCAATCCGAATGCTATAGGAGCGCCTTTCCTTATTTCTCTCTTTACCACATCGTTTTCCATTAAAGCCACATTATTGCACTAATTCCACCATACTAAGTACCTACCACAATAAAAACCAGAAAAAACTAATTTAGAAAATTAAGAAATAAGGTCCCTCATTTTCTTTTCACTTGCGCAAACTCCTATAAGCAGATACTATGGTAAATAGTGCACGTCATACCATATTTAGTAATCTGTGGTCATACAGCCAATTTTATATATTTTTTATATTCATAAATTTAATTTGGCCGATACTAATATTAATTTAATGTATAATTAAAATTAAGTACTTTTAAATCTGATATTGAAACAAATTAGTAGCTTCTTTTTAGAAATATTTTCATGAATCATAAAAACTTCTATGAATTTTCTTTTAGTAAAAACTTCGTGGTTGGTTTTTTCTTTTTAATAGACAATATTTTGACAGTTGGAAAAGAAAACGCACGAGTTCGGGAAAGGTAAAGAAAAAGTTCGAGTGTGTAATAGCCCACATCCCGAACGCTATACGTCCCTGCAATACGCCACTTTTTGAGCAACTGTATTAAAAAAGTATTTTTAATACAGTTGCTCAAAAAGTGGCGTTCGGGATGTGGGCTATTACACACTAGAACTTTTTCTTTACCTTTCCCGAACTCGTGCGTTTTCTTTCAAATATTTCTAAAAAGAAGCTACTAATATGTTTCAATATCAGATTTAAAAGTAATTTTAATTATACATTAAATTAATATTAGTATCGGCCAAATTAAATTTATGAATATAAAAAATACATAAAATTGGCTGTATGACCACAGATTACTAAATATGGTATGACTTGCACTATTTACCATAGTATCTGCATAAAGGAGTTTGTGCAAGTAAGTGAAAAGAAAATGAGGGACCTTATTTCTTAATTTTCTAAATTAGTTTTTTCTGGTTTTTATTGTGGTAGGTAGTTACTTAGTATGGTGGAATTAGTGCAATAATGTGGCTTTAATGGAAAACGGTGTGGTAAAAGATAGAAATAAGGAAAGGCGCTCCTGTAGGATTCGGATTGCTTTTGTTAGGTTTCATTTCATTTCATCTCATTTAATTTAATTTTCATTTCATATCAATAAAAAAATTCTACTGAAGCCTTGGCTGTATGATCATAGTTTCCTTTGCCAACCCAGAATGGGTGAAGAACACAAAAAAAAGTCTCTGCTTATATTCTTTTACGATTAGTTAGTTGAGTTTATTGTGTTTTATTATTTTATTAAATTGCTTCATTTTTTCGCAACTGTATTAAAAATAGTTGTTCAGTACACGTGCGGAACCGTCATTGCAACTTGTTCCGACTGTCAACCCTCACCTTTGCAACTCTTTGCAATGACAGGCTTTCCGCACTTGCAATGAAATCTACTATTTCGTTTACATCTTCAGAAAAAGTTAGGCACAGAATACATACTCCTAGAAGTTAGGTCGCTATAGTGGGGTAGCGCCAGGCGCCATCTAGTACAAATTTTTGAACTGAACGATGAAACGTCAAAAGAAACACTTTCATTGAGCGTTTGATCGATAGTTGTCCAACTTTTTAATCAAAAGCAGATCGATAAACACTTCTGGTACTCCTTGACTACTCCCGTGCTTTTGACTGCTTAGATGTTCCCCTGCTCCTCTCAAAGCTTGCTTATTATGGCTTCGACAGTTCTGCAGTTCGCTGGTTCCATAATTATTTGTGGAACCGCTCACAAATTGTAGAGGTTAAAAGAGATGATGGTACAGTCATCCACTCTCAATGCAAAGCCCTATCCAGGGGTGTACCCCAGGGGTCAATATTGGGTCCACTTTTGTTCATCTTGTACACTGCAGATATAACTGAAAACATAAAAAACTGTCAGTACCATCTCTATGCTGATGATGTTCAGTTGTACATTAGTTTTCATCCCAATGATACATCCTCTGCAGTGGATCAATGATTTAGAACATTTGTCTAAATGGTCTTCCCGTAACAGTTTGGTACTGAACCCAAACAAGACCAAGTATCTAGTTCTTGGAACTAAGAAACAGGTTTCCTCCATCGTTGAACGTCAACCACAAATCACCTTAGCCTGCCAGCCTGTTGAGAGGGTATCTGAGGCACGGAACCTAGGAGTGATCTTTGAGTCTAACATGCACTTCGAGAAGAACACTCTAGAAGTTGTTCGTAACTGTTTTTATCGACTCAAGGTCCTCTATAGGTTTCGACCATTTCTTTCCGAGGATCTGAGGGTGAGGTTGTGCGAGTCCTTGGTGCTCTCAAAGCTAAATTATGCAGATACAGTGTTTGGCTCATGTCTTCTTTCGAGAACAAAGAAATTACTGCAACGTATTCAAAACGCCTGTGCTCGGTTCTGCTTTTCAATTCCTGCCAGAGCTCATGTTACTCCCTTCCTCAATAACTCAAATCTAATGAAGATGGATTTGCGCAGAGAACTACACTTTGCCACTTTACTCTTTGATATTATACAGTCCAAAGTTCCTGAGTATCTTTATAATAAGCTTAAGTGGGCGAAGGATAGATACATAAACTACACGAGATCGTCATCCTACATGATTCAGACGCCCAAACATAGGACTGCAGCTTTTCGTGGTTCTTTTAAGTATTCAGCCTCGAAGTGTTGGAACCATCTGCCTCCTCCTTATCGCACGCTGAAATCAAAAATCAGCTTTAGTAAAGCATACAAAGCCTACTTACTAAATTCCCAAAAACTCAACATACCTAAATTGTGATGCATGCTGTGCTAGGGGAGACTAGGATGTGCGCGCGCTCTGAGGCTGACTGAACGCTGCGCTGTTTACTAATGTGGGTAGACACAACCCTCTTCTCTTCACTAATTTTCACATTGCTACATAAGCAGTTCTCTTTTTTATAGCAAGTACTTGTATAATTTATAATTTCATTGATTTGTCTGTTTTTGCTGTTGTTGAAATGCAAACAAATTATTGTCAATCCTGATTCCTGTCCGAATGTAGTCACAGACACAGACTAATAGGGATGTCACAGATTACCTACTATCTATACACTTGTGCTATACACCATAGAATAATATTACTCACACACAAGGATGTGTCATGTCATGTCATCATTGTGTCTGTTAGCACAGAATAATGCTGTTAGTTAGTATTTTTTATTTTATCTTTATTTTTATTGTTTTATCCGTCCGTCACTGATGCCACTAATGTGCTCAACTGAAAACCAGTGCAGTAAGCCTTGCTTGTTTGCTGCGTATACTGAGTTGGGCACAGTTTTGGCGTCACGCGGCGGTACACAGTGTTAAATGTTAGCTTAAGTTAGTGTCTATGTTTTCGTTTTGTGTAATATACTGTGTACTCGTTGTGTGCGTCAAAATAAATAATTTTTCACTTTCACTTTCACTTTCATAAAGCCATTTCACTGTTTTATCGAGAGTCCTAGCGGTACGCCAAAAAATGCTGCAAATGATGTTAAAGCCATGAAAATCGGAACGATTAATCTTTAGGCCATAAGAATCAATTTGACCCGTAGCCATTGAGTTATAATGTACTAACGTACTAGAGAAGCTATCCCAACCAAACAAAAATCTTGTAGTATTTTTGCTAAGCTAAGAGCTGTTAGCCTCGCGACCAATCGAAAGCGCCCGTGCAGAAAGCGGCAACCAATAGTAGTGCAACCAGACATAGATCAAACATTGCAGATTAGACATAGCTTTTGTGCGTGTTTTCTGCCTACAACATTTTATGAGAATTCATATTTTATTTAATTAATTATTTTTTTAAGATTAAACATTGACATCGTGAGAGAAATACTTACTAATCGAGTTTATTTTTGGGACTTATATACGTTTAAATACATGAATACTATTAATTATTTTACATGCGTTTATTTAACTTGCAGTATAAATGTAAGTTCAATGTTCAAATGTTCAATAACAAAAAAACATCAAACTTCCATCAAAACCTGAACCCAAGTAATCACCTAAAACCTAGTACCTAAAACGTTTAAACTGTCACTTCTGCACCACAAAATAACCAATTTTGTTAATCTATGACTCTATCGAAATATGGCCGTCGCTTAATTTTTCGGCGACCTAATGAAATAATTACTCAGTAGCATGTTATTAGATACTTTAGTGAGTACTTACTAGTGAAAAGTAATTCCTTGGGTTTTATTAGTATTTTTTGAGTTATTTAAACAGTACCTCAACCCACATATCGGCATTTTTAAATAAAATAGAACAGAGTACACACACGTGTTGTTGCGTCTATCGCTTGCCACAGACTAAACGAGTTGAGTCCACGTGGACTCAACTCGTGTTGCAAAGATTCTAGTTGAGATGTCTCCTCTATTATAACTCAATGCCCGTAGCACGAAAAAAAAACGAAAAAGGAGAGGAGTTATGACGTCAACTTTTATTTGTATGGAAAAACTTTTTTTGTTCTGAAACCTATCATGTGAGGTAGGTATCTAATGAAAGGGCTTACTAAGCCGATTCTAAAAATATATCACATCGTTATATTTCATTAACTTCTTTAAATGAAAATAACAATCATTTTCAAAACATACCAAGTTTGGGCTCCTCCATCCCAAAAAATCAAAGGTCGCAAAAAATTACAGTTTTATAGCTATGACAAAATAGCGCCGCAAATACCACAAAATGGCGGCGCAAATACCGTTTTTTACAAAAATACATATTACTCTGTAATTAAACCATATTTTATCGTTCTGTAAACGACAATGTACTAATTGATATATTTCCTATCCATCAGTTTTCAAAATAAAGTGATGATCGAAACAGTATATTTGTTCTTCACCTCGAAAAAGTAAAATTCACCTGAGAGCCCGGATTATAAGAGTCAAATGAATACTCAAACAAAATCCAAAGAACAAGGGCGTTTGTTATATAATTATTTTTACTAAATAGAGTCATTATAAGCAGAATAGTCTATTTTCTAATAAAAAACAGTATTTACTTCATATAAATCCGTAAAAAAAAGACCGTGTCAAAATCAAACACGACGACAAACAACGACGAAAATAAAAACCAAAGACAGACTAAGATAAATTTTGCATTCACGATTAGCAAATTTATCAAAGGATGTAAATAACCAAACTTCTTCATACTAAAGAAGTCTGTATTAATTAAGAATAAGGTGTAAAGTGAAGGAGCAGCCACGCGGTTACCGGTGACCGCTTAGGATTTGACGGAATGGCGCGAATCGAAAGGCGCGATGCAGGAGCCGTACTCTGAAACGCAAATCCGAAACTTCGGTTAGCTCCGTCCCTTTTACTCGATTCTGTCACAACTGGGGAGTGAGAGGGGCGGGTATAACAAAGTTTCGGGTTTTGCGTTTCAGAGTAGGCCCTCAGGCCCGGTTGCCGGTGACCGCTTGGGGATTGAGAGGATGACAGGTCAAATTACGAAAGTAATTTTGAAAATATTTACATTTTAATAATTTTTTTTATACTTTTCAAAAATGTCAAATGTGATAATATACTTAATCATAGTTAGTTGGAACATGTTAAAAGTTCAATTTTAAACACTGAGGATGATAAATACTAATGCGAGAGGAGTTTTCAATCATTTTATAATCCACCTACCTTTCAAAGTATTATCATCGATCTTAGGAGTGGAAGTCTTGACAGGTTCTATCTTAAACTCCTCGTTCTCCTCGTGGAGACGAATGTCAGCGGGCGTCTCCTCAGTGATAAAACGATTGAAAACTCCTCTCGCATTAGTATTTATCATCCTCAGTGTCTAAAATGAAACTTTTCATAGATGTTTCAACTAATTGCGATTATATCATATTGTAATTTAAAAAAATTATAAAAAAATACTAAGTGTAAATATTTTTTAAATTGCTTTCTTGTGGTTGGACATGAGGCTATGACCTATAATTTAAGGTATATTTTACAAATAATGATTCAACCGTATCATATCTGGAGGAGTCCAAACTTGGTATGTTTTGAAAATGATTTTTATTTTAATTTAAACCAAGTGACTGAAATATAATGATGTGATACATTTTTAGAATCGGTTTAGTAAGCCCTTTCATCAGATACCTTACACGATAGGTTTCAGAACAAAAAAATATTTTTTTCCCATACAAATAAAAGTTGACGTCATAACTCCTCTCCTTTTTGGTTTTTTTTTCGTGCTACGGGTCAAATTGATTCTTGTGGCCTAAAGATCAATAGATCCGATTTTCATGCCTTTAACACCATTTGCAGCATTTTACTGATTTTCGGGTGTACCGCTAGGACTACGAGCAACAGTATGTTTGACAGTATGTATGCTTCAATGTATTCCTATAAACATAATACACAACAAAATAGTTGTTCCACTAAAAGTTGTATGAATGCGCCAGCCCTAACTATATTGTGTCAAAATTGTAGAGAGCATAATAATATGCATGAGGTCATTGTGCCACCATCTTAATGTAGAATGAAGCAAGGCGCCACGATCAACTTCGACACCGCTTTTGATCGCTTTCGGCATGATGTTCACACAAAAATCTTGGAAATATTTGGAAAACAAAAACCCTCGACTGAACAGCACAGACTACATCGACTGACAGACAACAGCAAAATGACATTTTGCCCGCTTCCGCAGTAGTTCCGCTTTTGGCCGTTCTACAGTTAAGGCGAGGAATCCCGACCGAAATAGGCACGCTAACGCTTGCTCGGCCGCGCTCTATACACTTCGCGCGGACCCAGCGGCAGCCGGCAGTGAACTGTGAACTCGCGAGCGCCCCGCGAATCGAAAATCACTTAAAATTCAATTAAAAATTAAATAATAACAATAAAAAATTATCACGGCCGGAATCCCTCGGCTATTCAAAGACAATTATTTTCATATGTTTTTCATTAACTAAAACCAAGTATACTGCAAGTAATATGATATTTGAATTATTATTAGACGGATGTTTGGGATTTTATTTGACACAGTTAAATATCACCAATCGAAAAAAAACGGCCGGAAGCACTAGATAAATAACTGTAAAATAACATATATTTTTTCCAAATTTTAAGTACTTGTAATTTGCGAGTAATCCATAATTTAAAATACCCTATTTTGGGGAATCGGCGCCTTAAGTTGGTGGCACGAATAAAAAGATGTCAGGCGTTTTGAATTAAACGTAAATAGTGATTACATGCTCTTTGTTTTGAATTGTCTATAGCCAAGCCATCATATCGATCGCCGTCTCGCTTTCAATCACATTACTCATTTATAGAATACAGGGAATAAAGTAATTGAATTATAGTGCAGCAAGCTTTTCTGTTCCGGTGATTATCTTTGGAACTAAAACAGTTTTCATACGGCAGTACATTTTGACAGCTAATTTGGTATTGCAAGTGGCTCCTCTGTCACGGCTGTCACCGGAACAGGAAAGCTTGTGGCACTGTAAGTAGTAATCACAGAACACTAATCATAGAGTAACTTGTATATATAGGAAATACTCCTAGTAGTAATACACCAACGTGACACAAACTCATTGATATATTATACCTATTTATATTAACTGATTTTCGAAAGCAACCACTTATTTAGGCTTATGACTGTTGTCATGCCGTGTTCAGCATCAGCAATGGCAAGACATTGGAACCATATAACCCAAGATATTTTAAAGTCTCCAAATATGTCTGTGCCCGAAAAAGTCTTGGCATACAAGATATTCTTGAGACCAATGTTAATTTATGACTGGTTTGGGGTTAGAGCGTCACAATTGAAAGGCTTGGAAGTAAAGGCTCTTCGACAAATATATGGAAATTTGAGTGAGAAAGCTTTGTACCAAAAATATTCTGATATAGACGTGATCGGCTATATGAAACTGCAAGGCCTTAAGTGGCGGAGAGCCACTGGTTCTCGTATAAGAAACCTAAGACAGATGCTTCATACAGTATCGAAATCTGCTGATGACCCCAGTCCTTACTTTACGAATGCTGGATTTCGTAATCCACGTCTGGGTAACATGAGGCAAAGCGCCGAAAATGTAACTTGTGAAACACCTGAGATTATTGGTGTTAGAAGAAGTTCCCGATTAGCCAGCAAAGCGCCACGTCCGTAGTACCTACTGAAAGGTGATATAAATTCCTATTTAGTCTTAATAAATAAGAAATACATACACAATCATGTAGCGTTTTATTGTAGGGTAGAGAAGCCATGTACTTAATGATGTAAATATCGGAGGGAAATCGTCAATTATTTTTATAAAAAAATAAAACCGCCTTCAAAAAAACCACATCAAAAAAGTAAGAAATAATTCCTCACCAAATAAATAACGTAAGTACTTTGAAGTCGGGCGTGAAACATGTACAATTTTTTTGTTGTTTTTGTTAAAACCCGCCTGACTTCAAAGTACTTACGTTATTTATTTGGTGAGGAATTATTTCTTACTTTTTTGATGTGGTTTTTTTGAAGGCGGTTTTATTTTTTTATAAAAATAATTTTTATTTCACTCTTTTTAGTGCATCGTGCAGGCAATTTACGTGTTTTCTGGTAAATAGGTATGTGATCAAACTCATAACCTCCTTTTTCGAAGTCGGTTAAAATACCTTGAGGTATCCCCTTTTTAACAAAACAAGAATCATCTAAATCGGTTTATAAACAAAGGAGTTATGCCTACAGATACGTATTAAATTCACATAAAGTGGTAACGAAAACGACAGTATTTTCAAGATTTCCCGAAAATTACTGAAATTTCAAAATTTCAAAAAATGGGACCAACTTGGAAACCAACCTGATGTAATAACGTTTGAACCATTTCAATCGGTTCAGCCGTCTTCGAGTAATCGGTAGACATACATAAAAAAAATAAATAAAAAAAACATACATACAGACGAATAGAGAACCTCCTCCTTTTTGATTTAGAAGTCGGTTAAAAATGAATAATAATAACAGTAAGTAGGTAGTGTACCTACTTGCCTTGCCTATTCTGGAATAATTCAAACCACGAGTCTGTCGGGGATAACATAATTGACTAAAATGTGCTATGACGCTGCTAGTGCCTCTTAATCTATAGACTACCTATATCTCCCTTTTTTTCTAAATACTTCATTTTCCATTTTTCAACCATAAAAATTGCATTGTGAATGCAAAAAAGAAAAAATTTAAATAACTTGCCATAGTAATTTCATCTTTAGCGATTGTCAAATATCTGGAACGGTATTTCTTTCGCGTGTGGGGGTAGTAATATCTTCACATTGATGAAATTAACGCTGGCTATACAGCGTGTAAGAAGTATTTGATAAATTCGACGCTTCTCGTAACGACTCCGTAGCTCAGTGGTTAGAGTTGTCGCCCGGATAGCGAAAGGTCGTGGGTTTGAGTCCCATCGGAGCTGGTTGTAAGACGGGTCGATTTTTTCTAAATACTTCATTTTCCATTTTTCTACCTATATCTACTACCTACCTACCTAATGCGCCAGGAGTCGTGAGTTCGATTCATTATTCATGAACATTTTCGTTTGTACTGTGTCTGGGTGTTAATACCCGAAAAAAATAGAATAAAATAATGAGACGACTAACATTTACATTAATTATAATACATTTTAATATTCCAGGTTTTTTAATAATACCTCGGCTTAAATTTAGGTATCACCGATCTCTAGTTAAAGAATTATAATTGAACACAATCAATCTCATCATTTCATTTAATGACGCTCATGATCTTGGTGTTATAAAGGTATTCTTTATTTCTTCTCATTCTGTTTCGATATCCAATACAATGTCAGAATAACCAATGTTCAGTCTGGGGCTTTGTTCAAGTTGCCCTTCGCTTCCGAATTCCAGTTTCTAGTAAATCTTCTCAATATGGGACGTATGATGTTCCTTTGAAAGAACGAGGACCTACATGTCCTCGGTGTAGCTGATGGTTGGTCCCACCAGTGGACATGCCTGTCTGTCTCTTTGGAATTTCCGCCAAATGCATTTTCCTCAATAGCCAGTAATTCTCTCCATCTGAGTCTTTCATTTTTGACATAATCCACAATATCAGACTGACGATATCGTTTGTAAACTGCTCCTAGGTTAGGCCTTAGACGTTTCGGATGTCTGTGAGGATACTTTGACTTGTATATTTCCAGAAGAATGCCACATTCGAATCGCAGTAGCTTTTTTGCTAAGTTATTATTCAATTTCCACAGTTCGCAGCCGTAAGAAAGAATGGGCCTTACAAACAACTTGTAGAGGCTAAACTTAATTTCACAGCGCAAATCTGGATCGCAAAGTAGCTGCCAATGCTTTTGACACCACAGCCTAGCGCACCTGATCCTTTCTGCTATTTCAGTTTTCATTCTAGTATTATTTAGTTGTGGAATTCCTAATTTCTCTTCTGGGTAACACGGATTATGCATCACAGTTTTATTTATTGACTTTTTATGTTGTGGAAAATATGAAATTGTGAGCACTAAAAATATGCAATACAATAAATACTTGGTTGCATTGACCAACGCTTGACAAAGTTGACAGTTGACAGATATAGAGATCACATTTTGATTGACATGAGCCTATTTCTGTCTATAAATTAAGTCTGTTACTTGGCAACCGTAGCGAATTATTAAAAGCGAATTTATTTAAAAGTGAAAGTCTATGATAATTATGATAAATATAGCATAGTCCCTGAAAAAATCGATTCCTTCTTGTTGTTGATTACAAGCAGTTAGGTAGGTATTACAACTTCAATCGTAACTAACATGCGATGAGTCATCACTGTTAAAACCTACCTAGGCACATAACGTAATCTAATGTTTGTTATAGCGACGAAATAAAAATAGTACCTACATACCATTGTTAACTGTACAGAGAAACCTATACAAAGTTACCTTCGTTGCGAAGTTTATAAAACAGCTTATGTTGGTACGTTCCAATTATGTCAATAAACACTTACCACTTAACTGGCACTTGGAAAAATATTTCATTGGGCTTGTGTCGATCGCTGACGTGGTGTAGTAATAGTGTAGTAAAATGTTCAATGCCCGTGCAGTCTTGTCGATCTTTTCTGTAAAATTTGTATTGGGCGTATCTTTGCAATTGCAATGCTCCGTAACAGATGTCAAGAGTCTTCTAGAAGGGTGTGATCGGTTGACCGGGCTAAACCTAACTAGTGTTGGAGGCACTATGGTGAACGACCACAACTGTGATGTCCTGCTGCCTAAGCAAGTTTTCATCGAAGAACCGCTCTTTCAATACGCTTTAGCTGATTCGGTTCGTGATTCTACTGATTTATTTAGAATTTTTATTGTGTAAATATGAACCATGAATGGGCGTACCCAGCATTTACTTCAGGGTGGGGCAAAAATAAGGAAACTCAATAAATAATGGAAATAGTTTAAAATATTTTCACTTTTTGGCATTCATAATGCAATTTTTATTATTGTAAATGAAATATTGCAAAAAATCGACCCACCTCAGAACCAGGCTTCGATGGGACTCAAACCCACGACCTTTGATTCATATTTGCTAATAACTACTAATAACTACTTACTATTTTCAATAATAGAAATTGCATTGTGAACACAAAAGAGCAAAATCATTCGTCATACATATCCGTCATAATTGTGTGTTACCTACTCTAGCTGGAAAATAACTTCTAAAAGGGAAGGTATTGAACTTTACGAATAATAAAAGCGTAATTTAAGAAATGTGCACGGAAAACCCTATCGCTATTGCTGAAACTACTTGAACAGGAATTTTCTAAACTAAAAATAAAACAATATGGAAAAGTAACCTCGTGCAATTTGCGAACCGATTGTAAAATTTGTGCGACTAGGCCTAACTGTGTTTCTACACCTAGCATACTCACTAGAAAATACTGGTATTCCATGAATGCCAAAATATAACTACTTACTGCCTAAAATAGTGCAAAGTAATAAGAAAAGAAGAACCCTCATAATTTCAGAATTTTAGCTAGAGTTCCGTGAGTACCTTAGCCTTATGTAGCTCGCAACTTTCGGTTTAGTAAAACTTTACAAGCTTTTGCTTTATAAATATATGCCATAATGCTTAAATAAATGAAAACACTCAAAATTCAAGCATACGTTTATTATGTACCTACGCTAGACATAGGTTTTTTAGTTACTTACCTCTCTGCGCAAAAACCGATTAGGTATGCTAGAGACGCAATTTATATGTTTATCAAGAAATTTGTATGATGTATGTTTATTCAACTATTACATAAATGGCAGTTCAGTTTTAGCAGTTGGCACTTGGGCTGTATTTTTTGACATTCATGAAAGAACAGAATTCTCTGGTGAGAATGCTTGGCGTAAAATAAAAAATGTAAAATCATACAGCTCGCGTTTTAAAATAGATATTTTTTTAAAATCGGTATTGTAGTTTCCGAGTTCATCCATTACAAGCAAAAATCAAATCTTTCCTCTTTATAATATTAGTATGGAAGAGATAGCAACTCGCAAGTCGTAAATTTTCTTTTAGTGGCGCACATTTAGAGCAAACTTTTCATCAACTATACGCTCGATCGCTTCTAGAACGCACTAAAAATCACAAGTGCGCGCAGGCTCTTATGCTCGCATTTTCTCGCACATGTGAGCACGTTCCAAGTAAGTATAAGCTTCCTTTAACCGCTTAGGTCGAATTTATCCGACAAGCATTTCCGTTAATGTAAAATTCCTGATTTTTTTTCTGTGGTTAGGTAACCGTCTTCTTGTTATGTTTATCTTTTGATTGAAATCAAATATCACGTAGAGTGCTCGTCAGATAAGTCTGCGCGCGGTAAAAATCGAATACTAATCTTTTCTATAACATTAAAACAAAAAAATGCACTGTAACTAGCGCCAAAAACGCGCCAGGCACGTGCAGAGTTATCTGACACACACTCTACGCCCACTTTTTTGGAGGAGAACACTAATAATACGCCGTGTTAAAGGCAAAACCGACTATCTGGCGATTTATGACGATTATCACTTTTTTTTACACTAGGCCATTAATTTTGAATTCTCTATCTAGTGATAAAATCAATTATTTTCTAAGACGTTTATTTACGGAGTTATTGAGATCTAAAAGCAACTATTTCATATATTTTCTGAGTTATATTTGACCAAAAGCAAATACCTATTCAGAGATAACTATTAACTTTTCTCAATATTTTTGAGGCAAACCCGAAAAAATTGAAATACTCGATTTTTGTTGTAAAGAATATCTATAGACATCGCCCTAATATCCAGTGGTTTATATGACATTTGCATAAGTACTCTAGAGCCAAAACCATGGAGCTAGACTTAAGTTACCTCAGTATTAAGTCTATCTCCATGGCCAAAACCGACTACTTAAAATTTGTTTCTTTTTTTTAATGGGAGCTATTGACTTTTGGGCGATTTTGAGCAGATAGTCTAGAAGCAAAACCAACTACTTATCATCATCATTATGTCAGCCGAACGACGCCCACCTAGGCATAGGCCTCCCCCAAGGATCTCCACGACGATCAGTCCTGCGCTGCCCGCATCCAGCAGCGCACCGCGACCTTGACCAGATCGTCGGTCCACCTTGTAGGGGGCCAACCACGGAACGTGTCGTCCGGTACGCAGTTGCTAGAGTTGCTGTTATAACCTTTCCGTCCCAACGGCCATCAGTTCTCCGCGCTTTATTTCCCGCCCACCGTCACTTCAACGATGCAATTCTTCGAGCGATATCGGTTGTTTTAGTTCTTCTGCGAATTTCATCATTTCTGATTCGATTGAACAGGGAAATACCAAGCATCGCTCCTTCCATTGCTTGATGGGTGACTTTAAGCCTTCTTATGGTCGAGCTGGATTCGACGACAGATCTTTTTCTCGAAGTTTGACTTACCTAACTGAACCGTCTGTCCTTTTTTTATATAGTGAGGGCAAAGGTAAACATAGTGGTCAACAATTTCGAGTGTAATGTTCCCAACATTAACTGGGGCGGGTGCAACATGGGCATTGGACATGATTTTCGTCTTATCCATGTTCATCTTAAGACCCACTCTTTGAGAAGCATTACTGAGATTTTCGAGCACTGTGTTCAGGTCTTCCAAGGTCTCGGCCATAAGAATTACATCATCGGCAAACCGCAGGTGTGTTAGGTACTCGCCATTGATGTTGATGCCGCATACTTTCCAGTTAGATAGCCTAAAAATATCCTCCATCGCAGCTGTTAACACTTTCGGAGAGATGACGTCTCCATGTCTCACAGCTCGCTGTAGTTGGATAGGATTAGAGCTCTGGTTTTGTAATCAGACTGACATGGTGGTTTTGGTATTAGTACCTCAGCACCTCGATGTATCTGTAGTCTATTTGGCACCTCTGGAATGACTGCAGCACCACCAAGGTCTCAATGTATAACTTACCGCAGCATATAAATGTGGTCTATGGCACTGTAGCCTTTCCGGAACCCGGCTTGTTCGGGAGGTTGGAAGTCAACGGACTTGCGAGCGAGATGATTCGTAATGACACTCGAAAATAACTTTTAGATATGACTCAGAAGCGATATGGGTCTGTAGTTCTTTAAGAGAGTCTTATCACCCTTCTTGAAAAACAGAATCACATCGCGACAGCAGAATCTAATACCAACTACATTTTACAAAATTACGACATGTCAGAAAACTTTAATTCTTAATATTGAACTTGACATACAGATGGACAGGCATTAGGCAGTATGATGAACTTACAAGAAAACACCACTACAGCGCATGATAAAATGAAAGACTTAGAAAAGATGTTGATTCTACTTAGTCTATAGATAACCTTTCCGAATCAGTTGAACCGATTGTACATAGAAGCACTACCAATTTCGGTTGCCAAAGCAGACCTTCTGAAGCTCTGTAGAAAAGGAATTATTCTTGAAAAGTACCATACCATGGCTGGTTTGAAAAAATAAAAACTGTGCCAGACTTAACAGTGTCTGGTGTCTCCGATGAAGAATAAGCAAAATTAACTTCTTTTGTTTAGAAATTAAAATAAATTGATTGGGTGTTAATGCAATTGTTTTTTATTTTTCTTTAACTAAATTAAACTTGATATTTAAACGTTTATGAGCTGCAAATAACAATAGTTCATTTTGCTACAAATGAGCCAATAAGCTTAGTACGTTTAAATATAGAAGCAAAACCAACTATCTTTCGGGTTTTTTAAAAATATCTTGTTACTTGTTGGCTTTAAATTTAATTCAATAATAGAGTTGTTCTGTTTATCTGTTTAAGAACATCAAGACTCTATGAAAAGTCATTTACCTTGGTAATTTTGGCAACTACAGATATTTTTATGGTATAGAGGTAAAACAGACTATTTAGGGCTCCATTATAGTTACGTATAATATTGTGTCTAATAAATAAACAACAATTGTATTGGCTTTTTACTAATTTGCAAACGAAGAATCAACGAATATCCTTATCGAATCGGAAAACAAAAACACTATATATTTTGATACTAAAAATACACAAACTTCGGATCAATTTTACTCAACATTTTGCATTGTGTTTTTTGGCCGAGATAGGCGGTTTTGCCTTTAACACGGCGATTATAGTAGGTACAGCCAAGAAAAGACTTGTCGGATAAATCCGACCAGCGCCAGCAGGCGGCGGCGGTTAAGGGTAAATCGATCTCTCGGCAATTTTTGTAGTATAAGTTTGTTAACTCATTTTATGATACACAGTGTAATTCTGTAGAGGTATACATGTAAAATGTAATAGAAAAAAAACACCAGCCCTGCAAGTAGATTTTCTTATTTATAAAATTAATAATTTTCTAAATGTTTAGCCTCAAGTTAGGTCAAAGGGTAGGACAAGCGCCCCAACTTGCCCCTCTTCTTGGGTACGCCTATGATTGTTAATTGACCCACGATTGACCGTTACTGTTGACCAATAGTCGACGCAGCGTTTTGTCGCGAATTAATTTTTGAGATAATCTTTTTTTTATATTTAGCTGGAAAGCGCCCTACCTTGCCCCTTTTTGGGTACGCCCATGGTTTAATTGCCTAACACCCGAATTCTCGAACGCAAATATCTTTGGGAGCGTCTCACACATCATGGCATCTCTTTCATACATTTGACATTTTAAGTGACAGGGCGATGTGTGAGACGCTCCCAAAGATAAGTAGCGTACGAGTATTCGGGCATAAGAGGATAGAAAATAAGTACCCTGATTGTAATTTAACTAATCCGCTTCGTAATTTTTCAGAAAAAGTTTTACACCATTATTATGGTTGATCCTGATGCACCACCGCAAACAGAGGGCGAATTCTATCTTCACATATTGAAGTCAAATATACCAGTAAGTTGACTGTTAAGCCTGCAGCCTGCAACCCAGCAGAAAGTGCTTCTCTACCCACAACGAGGTAGCACTTATAGTTATTCAAACCTGATGTTGAGTGAAGATATCTAAGGCTGAAGGTGGCGCACTACACCCAGTATTCTTAAACTCTGGGAAACTGGACATCATCAGTCGGAACACAATAATTCTGAAAACTTCGTTGATAAGGCGTCAGACTTAAATGACAGGCTGCATTCGACCAAACTTTTATTCCGAGAATATCGCTTAAGCCTGCTGTACACGGGTAGAGTAAACGGTAGAGTAGAGCGGTAGAGTAGCTTGCCTTGTCCGGTGCTAGCTACTCTACTCTACCAAATTTTACTTTCGGATACTAATGTCAAACTAGTATGGGGTTTTGACATTAGGTACCTACTATCCGAAAGTACCTAAGCGTTATTCTTGGTGGTGTGTACCACGTACCACTACAGCACTTGCTTGCTAGACCTTTGCATATTTAGCTAAAATTAGAATACCTACACAAAATCTACTTTAGTGGAAAAGCAGACACTTACTTAGGAAAGTCTTCAGTCTTAATTTAAGAGGAAAAATACACCTTTTTATTTTAGGTATTTTTTTGGCAGAACTACCTACTTACCTACCTAGGTACTTTAAGTAAAACTGGTGTCAGCTCAATGATAACTGGCAAAGTTGCAACTGTTCCTTTGATTTATCTTTTTTCTTAGGTATATGTCAGGGCTTATTCTAATTTTTAAGTTATGTAGGTATTATTATCTATTGTTAGCCCTAGAATTCAATACAAGTACCTACTTAAACATCCTAAACACAGGGTTATTTTACTTACAGGGATTAGGACTTAAAGCAAAGGAGATCAGCAAAACAGTGGGCATTGATTATAGGGGTATATAATTTTTCTATTACTTTAATTATTTTCGATTTACGCTTTATATGGATTTACATGTAATTTTTTTTTAGGTTACAAGCCACCAACGCCACCTCGTGGAACCGGCCCACACCGCTACATCAGCTTGCTTTTCGAGCAAGCAGACGGCAACAACTTCTTACCACCCGTGCCACCGTCGCGCTCTCGGTTCAAGCTTGCCAACTGGCTCCGAGGGAAAAATCTTTGCGGTCCAGTAGCAGGCATGTTGTTCCGGTCTCAATTCTAGATCATACACAGTTTTAATACATGTACAGTTTAATAAACTATTTAATTTAAATAAATTAGTATAATAAATGTTATAGAATAATGTAATTAAACACTTTTTCACTGCTTTTTCCTACCATAATAAACATTTATTACCTACACATGTAGATGTCACTACGTGTTATAAAATGGGCTTAGTTGTCTGTGTAAAATTTACCAATAGTGGTACAGAGCTTACAGCAGTATAAACCAACGAAAATAAATTATCACTGAACGTATTATTTAGGCCCGAATTTTTTTTTATTATTTGTTCCCCTGAAATCAATCGATAGTTCTCTTTTGAGTTGTAACACGGCACAACTCTCTTCTTTTCTTCAGTAGGTACCTAATAGGTCATATCTGTACAATACATATTTGGCCAGCTCACAAAAAGTACCTACGTGAATTATTGGTGATGTCGGCTACCCAACTCGACATTTGCCAACCATGTAAGTATGAAAAAAATCAGGGATTCGATGAGATTGATCTGCAAGGGGATCCACCAGTATTAAAAACAAAACTTTCCGCCCACGGTTTCTTCCGCGTGGACTGGCTGCGTTTGGTGGTGGCCACTAGTGGCTCAATCAATATGCGGTAGCATAATGAGACATGACTTTTCTTCGTAGTAACCAAATGTTATAAATATTTTCATATAAGCCCTCCTGGCTTAGATTCGTCAATTATATACTTATTGTGCAAATGTGTTTTAAACTCCCAGGTGAATAATATTCAAGTCTGTATCAGTTTTATCACAGCCGTTGTAGAGCGTCGTCAGCAGAACCCAGCTCACGATTAAAGCAAACCCTTTGTTTAGTTTCAACAGCTGAAGAAAAATGGCTGCGCCTAAGCAGCGTAGGCAGCGCACGCGACTGCCTCTCACCCACCCACGCGGGCGCCTAATTTATATAAACAAATTATTTTCTCATCTCGCCCTAACTACTGGTTTTATATCAAGTGATTTATGCATGACGGGCTGATAACCTAAGATACCTCTATGTTCGCAGCAAGCGGCTTTTAGCGCTTTACGCAGTTATGAAAGTACCTAAGTACTTAGGTTTAGACCAAGCTAAATGTGACCATTTTTGAAAAATAATAATAAGGTGTAGGGCAGAGGTACCCTTTGTGGCCACTTTAAGGATTTTTTGACTTTTAAGCACTAAGTACTAAATGGTCTTAGGTATTCAAGACACAAATTGTATCTATCTTAAATTATAGATAATCTATCTACCTTTAAAGGTACATTATTCAAGTTTATAAAAGTAAAATAGTTTTTTTATATATTACACACAATGTCTAAGAGGTGCCAAATGTACCGGTTTTGGCCACTTACTGATAGTTAAACTTTTGTAAGTATTGCGAAAAATCAAAACCAAACCCAGGTAAAATCAATATATTCTAATGCGCTAGAAACCATTCAATTGCAAAAAAACAAAGGTTTATAAATTATTTCATCCAAAACAAATTTCTTAAAATTTTCATATTACAAAATATTTTTTAAAACAGAAAATGGAATTTATTGAAAAAAAATCTTATGACACAAGGAATTCTAACGGTTGTTATTATTACCTTAAAATACCTTATTTTAATTGCCTTTATCAAAAATGGCTAAAAGTTGTTTAGAAAACTTTTAGAGCAAAAAGTGGCCAAAACCGGTACAGTGGCCAAAACCGGTACGCCTGCCCTACTTAGTTTTTTGTGTAATTTTTTTATAAGTGACTTTGAAGTCGTTAGCATCCTTTTAAATATGAACATACCTACTCATAATATAGAGTGCTTTTCCCAAATATGAGGTTGTGTATTTTTTTTATAAGTGACTTTGAAGTCGTTAGCGTCCTTTTAAATAAGAACATAAGTCATAATATAGAGTCCTTTCCCCAAATATGGGGCAAATCCAAATTATGAAATTGTTTTTTGATTCCCTGAAAAGTCATGTAAAATACTCAGTACTTACATAATTACTGATCGATTAATCACTACTTATAACAAATAAAAATAACTTAGATTAACAATTGAGTTAAAAATAATATATTGGTTAATTAATATTCGAATATCAACGTAATGCACAAATCATTTAAGCAAGCCAGATGCTTTGTCGTGCATGCCATCTATTATCACTGACCATTCTTATGTTGCATTATATTTAGACCTAACCGAGAATTCCCATCTTAGTGTCTAGACTTAGCGATAAAAAAAATATCTTGCTCCCTTACGCAGTTTAGTCGATGCAAATGAACTTGCACAATACCTAGGTATCAAACATAAACAAAACTGAGGTAATTAAGTCCAGCCCGCAGGAAACTAAAATATCTAGACGAAAAATAACCAGAAAGCCCTGGTTAACACCTGGCCTCAAACACATAGGAAAGCTAAGAAAGCATAGGAAAGCTAAGAATAATCCATACGACATAATATTCATAGCTACAACATAATATGCCTAAGCGTACAGAAACTCTGCAACCACTTATTTACCTTTTAACTGCCCCGTCGCTCGGATTTATCCGATAAGTCTATTCTTGGCTATACCAACCATTATCGTTTTCCTCCAAAAAAAGTGGATGCACCTACGTGATATTTGATTTCCTTCAAAAGATAAACCAAACATAAACACTGGTGTACCTGCTAAGGAAAAAAATAAGAAATGCGACATAAGCGGTGAAAATGTTAAAGAAAGTTAAAATTACCAATGAGAAAAATCTTATCCAGGAATCCAATAACTTGTAAAAAATAGGATGCTATAAAAATATCACTCAATACCACAAAACTAATATTAGGTCTTATTTCTCACTCACGTGTTATTGGGTAAGGGCGTTTGTGCACTACACTGAATTTTACCGATCGGGCGATCCGTTGTTTTCCGGACCGATATGGCAGCCATGAAAAACATATGGGCGCTTGTGCACCACACTGAATTTTACCGTCCGTCATTTTACTTTTCCACATTCCGGACCGTTTTTTTCCGTTCCGAGATGACGGCAATGAAAAACATATGTACGCTTGTGCACTACACTGAATTTTACCGTCCGGAAAAAAACGGATGGTTCTATTTTAATCATAAATCACTACATAGTATAAAACAAAGTCGCTTCCCGTCTGTCTGTCTCTATATATGCTTAAATCTTTATAACTACGAAACAGATTTTCATGCGGTTTTCACTAATAGGTAGCGTAGTTCTTCAGGAAGGTTTTAATATATAATTTATGAAAGTTTTGTGTAATTTGGTAGAAATATAACGATAATTGTCGAAAGTGCCGGCAAACGGCAAGCCGCCCAGTAGCTTTCAGCAAAAACGCTGCCTAATCCTTTCAAGGTTTAAAAAAATAATGCATGTTGGGATATTCCTCTTCTATAGATCTACAAAAAAGTCCGCAATAGCATATGTCTATCTTTTAAGGATAGCATATTATAGCCATATTATCCCTTAAAAATGGTTATGAACAATGCGGTAATTTGGAAAGCTATTTAAACGGATACAGTATTAACCCTTATCAATCTAAATACGTTAGTTGCTTTAAGCATTTCATGCACATTATTTAACTCTTTTACGCCATATAATTTAAATTAATATCTTAGGAGTTATCGCAAATAAATGAACGCACGCCAAAATAAATTCAAGCGCCTTTCTCGATTGACGACCGATTTGGCGCAGGAGTAGGCTACCCACCTTCTGCGCCAGTGGTCTCGGGTTTGATTCCCGAACAAGAAAAATATTTGTGTGCATGAACATGTCTATTTGTCTTGGTCTGGGTGTTAACTATGTATAATATGTATGTATTTACAAACAAAAAGTATTTAAGTATATAGGTATTTATCCGTTATCAAGTTTTCCATGATACAGTATGGGCTTAGATAATTGGTGTGAATGTAAGAAGTTATCTATTTTTTATTATTATTATTATTATTTCTCACCACTAACACGTAATATATCTAGCACCAAAAAATATGGATTTTGAAATTTTTGTTTGTCTGTCTGTTGTCCGTATTTCACGCAAAAACTACTAAGCGGATTTTGATGAAACTTTTTTTGTTATATAGCTAGCTGTAGACATTCGATAGTAGTTAAAAAATAATTTTTCATCAAGGCTCAATTAATTGTGATTTCGGTAAAATGACCCTGTCAGATACCTTTCACTGATAAGAGGATGAACCCAAAATTCTTTCTGTCTTCTACGTCTTCGTACATAAAGCAATAAAGCAAGTAATTGCTGACGTTCCAAGGAACTCATTATTCCTCTCGTTTAAAACGCGTCCGTAGAGTGTAGTTTCAAAGAGATCACTGCGCTGCCCCGGCCAGTAAAAAACCGGACAAGTGCACAAGCCTATCATCCGTGTTTTTCATGCCACGCCGGTCCGTAAAAACACGGACCGCCGGATCGGTAAAATTCAGTGTAGTGCACAAATGCCCTAACAGTCTTCAGAGTAAGCGTTGATTGTGTCAATGACTACTTCGTATACCTATATGGCAGTTCCATTGCATCTAATATCACGTGTTGTCTGAACTGAATAAAGCAACACCAAACAAGCCACTAGTAGGTACATAACGAACTTTCTAAAGCAATAACTGCGTAAGTACCCAATTTATATTATTCACAAGGATCTTATAAAAATACTTTTAATAGGTATAGGTACAAATTTTAATTGGCCTGACGCATTACTTATCTTAAGATACTTTCAGTGAAAATTTTGTAGGGTTGTGAAAATAAATTCAGTCCTAATTTGGGTTAATAAATAAAATAGAAAAAGTTAACTTAGAATAAAGACACTAAAAATATGCAATAATGCGGTTCTTTCATAAAAAGACAGTCGTTCAATTGACTATGACTATGCTATGACGATATTATATCGACTACGACTATGTTCAATTTGATTGATTACTAGCTGTGCTCCGCAGTTTCACCTGCGTTAATTTGAGGAAAAGGAAAAAACCTACTAAAAAGAATTATTTTTCCCGTTTTTGCAATATTTTTCACGAATGCTCCGCTTCTGTTGGTTGTTGCGTGAAGTGATAAGCTCTATTCGTTCACTGTATATAGACTATAGCCTTCCTTGATAAATGGACTATCCAACACAAAAATATTTTTTCAATTCGGTACATTAGTTTCCGAGATTAGTGCGTTCAAACAAGCAAACAAACAAACTCTTCAGCTTCATAATATTAGTAAAGATTTATCATAAGTATTAAAGTTTATGTTTTAAATTTTTAATAATTGTTTAACCATAAAAGCGCTTTGGATGACTCATTTGTTAGCTTTTAAAGATGTTTAAATAAAATAAATAAAATTTGCATAAGTAAAAGAAATATTATAAGTAAGTACCTACCTTTCCTTTAAGTATATTTTTCTTTAAGTATATTTCCCGGAGGCGCAGGTTCGAATCCCGCCTGAAAGCTACTTATAGGGCTCGTGGTTTTTTACTATCACATTTTTCCTATACTTACAGAATTGCATTGTAGATGCATAAAAATAATTTAAAATCTCAATTTAATGACTGTTTCATCTTAATCGATTGTTAAACATTTGTAAAAATGATTCTTTCGGATGCGAGGGTTACCTGGTCCTCTCCTCACATTGATGAAGCAACGCTGGCCTACAGCGTAACAAGTGATAACAAAATTCGACGACTCGTGTAAGCCTTTCGGTAGCTTCAGTCAGAGCATCGGGCCGGATTCCCGGAGGCGCGGGTACGAATCCCGCCTGAAAGCTACTTATAGGGCTCGTGGTTTTTTACTATCACATTTTTCCTATACTTACAGAATTGCATTGTGAATGCATAAAAATAATTTAAAATCTCAATAAGTACCTACCTTTGCTTAATTTCTTCATTTAATGTCACCCTTCGAAGAACGAAACAAAAACAAAAAAAAATATACACAGGTATTACTTGAATGACGGGTAGGTATAAAGACATGTAAGAAAGTACAAAAGTTGGGCACAAAAGGTACAAAAAAAATAATGTAAGCTTTTTTGTGTCTTGCTTGACAGCCCTCAAAATCTAAAAATAATTCAGATCCAAATTAATAAACAACCAGAGGCGTATTCTCATTTGCTTATATTTAAACGAAAATAGCTACGCCAAAGTGACCTTTTTACCTTTACTTTTTTTGTTTTGTTTACGTCATTGAAACAATACTTAAATCTTCACCAACTTTTGCGTCAAATTAAATATGTACCTACATATAAATCATAATAACATATGATATGAATGAACATAACACAATAAGTATTTCCCGTCAAGCAAAACTACTTACATACCTATTATTAAGATCTTTTGTTTTTCGAAATCATTCAGAGCACTTTGACATGCCTGACAACATTTAATGTAGGAAGCTAAGTAAGTAGATACTTAAACACATCTTAGATTTCTGCGCGAACTGTCCATATAAATAAAACACTTTCACGGATTTTTTCACGCAATTTATTCAACAACTTGGTTAAATTTTAGTTGTTTTTTGAGATTTTTTTGGTTTATCCGACGTTTCGGCACCTTTCCAGGGGACGGTTTTCGGCACCACCAAAATTTAACCAAGTTGTTGAATAAATTGCGTGAAAAAATCCGTGAAAGTGTTTTATTTATAAGTAGATACTTATTTGAAAGGATGTTAAAAATACGAAAAAAAGAATTTATTTTCTTTCAAAAATATGTGTCTTCACTTCAATCCCAATGCCAAATGGTCAAGGTATCCAAAGAATCTCGAAACATAACTGAGTAATAACTAAATTGAATATTAATACTTACCCATTCTCGGAAGTGTAGTATCACTACTTGAAGAATAATATTCCTTGACCGCAAATTATCGAAAACAATAATTAACCGTGAGCGATCCATCAAAATGTGCCTCTAGCTCTAATATCGATTCCTAGAAGGTCATTTTTCATTTTTTTTCTTTTAAAATTTGGTATAATTAAACTATTGGAAATCTTTAATTGTCACTTCGCGGTTAACCAAATTCCATTTTTATATGTTTGGATATTATATTTTAACACAAATTTCTTCCACTGTCAATAAAATATTTTCTTACATTAATTATAGTAGTTTTCAATAAATTCTTACAGCCTGGCTTTTTACTTTTATGACTACTTTCTCTACCGACATTAGAAATAAAGTTTATGTACTTTGAAAGAAAACTTACTGAGTCAAGTCAAGTAAGGAAACATGACGCAAAATTTATAGATGCTTTATTTATAGCTCTTTCTTACTTACTGTGCATCTTTCTTTCTATTCTTATGTAATAATATATTTATGGCAGTCAAAATCCTGAGTTCTAGTATGTACCAATTTGTATGGTTTTGCTAATACTAACCATACCACCTCTAATGTTCTATTCACGCTCCTCTTTACATTTTTTTCTCTTTATTGGTTTTGGGAATTTTTGCCATAAGTTGATGATGCCAATCCCATCGTACTTATTTTATTATAAAGCTAATCTCTAAACACAGAGTACCTATAAAGACTTGGCTGCTATTCACGCTCTTTACAACATTGTATTTCTGCTCAGCGCTTAAACACTCGCAAGTTTTAAGCTTACAGTTTCTCCGATCATGGCATTTCCGGCTCCACTCTCGGGGGTAACAGGGGGGAGAGGGGCAAGGCATCGCGGCACACGCCAAACCGGTCGGTTAATTTAACAGTTTCTGGCGATCCATGTCGATTAATTTACGACAGACGAGCTTCCTGTCAGAAAAACTACGATATGACAAGTTTGCTGTTGCCCAAGAACTTTCAACAGCCATGTTAATTAGATTGATAATGCCGATGCGTTATGCTAATGCACTGCACTTGTGAAATCACGGGCTCTGCTGTTGATAGTGCTCCGGTAATTGATATGTCTAAAAGAAGAGTGATTGAAAAGTGGACCTTTTTAATTAAATGGTGCATTCGACTTGGGTATTTAATTAAGGCAGTTTATGTTACATTAAGATATTTAAAAATTACTTTTTTTTTGAGACTTAGTATAAGAGAAAATATCAGTATCATTAGACTGAGAAGGTAATTATTGTAAGTAGTAAGTACTACTATTAAAACAAGCTTTTTTCATAAAGCTAGAGAAAACACATGTCACCCATAAACTTAAATTAAGTATATCTAAAAGTCTTTATTGAAATACAAATCGAAAAAGTCTAACATACGGCTATGATAAGACGATAAAAAAATACACGGAGCTGAATACATGTTACAAGAAGAAGCTAACTTGAAAGACTTAAATACAGCAGCAATAAATAAATATGCACAGAAACGATTCCATAAACTAAAATTAGTCTGAGCCTACAACGATTTTCAAGCTTAGAGTGCACAGGCATATCTTCTGGGTAAGCTCGCTCCATAGTAGATATCATCTTTTCTTCGAGCAAGATTGATGTCAAGAGCAAACCCATAATCAAAATAAAAAAAACAACCTTTAGAAAAAGTGAAACTTTATTTCGTCTGTTGGTAAATCAGCTGTTGATTTCCATGTGTGATTTCCACGGGCGCAGCGGAAACCCTTCCTTCCGGCCGCCCACGCCCCGCCTATGCCCTCGGCTCGCCCGCGCAGTCCCATAACATCAATCATTTGATTCAACACAACGATTTCTATGATAATACCAAAGCTATGATACTTCTGTCGCTATATCGCCCGTAAACTACGACAAAATCTGTTTCTGTTATAGTGCAACCCTTTATCCTCATTGTAAACGACCGTTGCATTCACAAAAGCATTGTTTGTTTATTTATTGCGTCAGTATAAGGTTGTTGATTTCAATATTCGAAGATAAGGCAACATTTATAATAGTGGACACTCCTTGTCTATCATTTAAGTAATTGTTTATGAGTAATTTGTTTTGATAACTGTGTGTAATGACTGTATGTGTCAAAATAAAGAGAAATAAAATTATTTTATTAAGATTCCCCTACAGTTGTATATACCTTTCAGTAAAATGATTGCAAATGCTATTCTGAATACTAGTCTGTGTCATTTTGATTGCTACTTAAAGTTTAAAATTACAAACCTAGCGCTAATGCGGCACTTAAACCTCGACGGAGTATTTAAGCTTATAGCCTCTAAAACAATTGACATTCACGTTTCCTTAAATACGCAATTTGTATGTAAGAATGACGTAATTACATAAACATGCAGTGCTGAAGAAGGCTCGCCGTAAGCACCTTAAGCAATGCAGCTCGGTGTTAAAGCTGACCTACTACTTTGGTGGTCAACTGAGAATTGAATGTGAGATACGTTCTTGTACACAATGAGCTAAACGAGATTGAGCCATATTTTATTTGCGCCTTTTTATGTTCTTTCACGAAGTTATGGCAATTGTTTTGGGGAATATTAATAGTATGTCAAGTAAGAAATGTTACTTAAATTTTTAAATATCATTTTTTGATCCCACTTTTGTTACGTTGCCAGTTACCTTGTACTCGTATTAGGTCGTCGTTTTCAGGACGTTCCATTATTAATCCGGATAAGACTTGAAAAAAGTAGAGGCTCGCTTTTGAGAAAGGCATAGCATAATAAAGTTCCACAAGAAGTAATTGAGCTGCATTTGAATAAATTTCAAAAATAAACATTTTAAAAAGACGCTCTTAAGCAAAGGTTATTACAAATTAAAGGATTATTTAAAGGATCGCAATGCATGGTTGTCATAGTAACACTAATAATGTATAAAAGGAAAACATTCCATTACTTATGTATGAGAAAATGTTTCTTCAGCATTAGCTTTTAATATTTTTTATTATAGTACCATTTTGTCTAGCAACGAAATAATTATTTTGTAAATGTCTTGATTCTCTTAAAGCTAATGAGTTTTTCGCCCGTTTGACTTGTCAGTTAAAGGATGTCCTTAACGGTCCTTAGGTAAAAAAATGATGGACGATTAATAAGCATTAATCTGATTTAATCTATGTGATTAAACATTTTTGACTTTTGACTTTTAAGTCTTTACTTACGAAATTCCGGCTCATTGTTCTCATTCTCTTAGATCACTCACAACATCAAATGCTTGATGCAATATTGAATTATGATAACTACTAAAGGTGAACTAAAAAGGGTAGTAAAAAGGGATTTTGTACCAAAAAAATTTACTTAGGCATTCGCGGTCAAAACTATGGAAAAAAGTGTTAGTATGAAAAACTCAATTTCATTGAAATTCTTCATACAAAACGACAATTTCTTAAGTAAAAACCTTACTTACTTAGTTACACACTTTACGTTAAAATTCACAGATTCTATTGCCCTATCTGTAAATGTACTTGTTCTAAATAAATCAGACTTTTATTAAGAATTTATACCTTATTGTTTAGAGAATAAGGTCAAGTGGCATAGATAAAGTTACATTAAGAGAGTTTCTAATGCAGTCATCGCCAAATACAGCTTTGCTCATTTCTCAATGCTCAAGATAACTGCGACGACGTCATAGTTAAATTCGACCGAAGGCTAACTGGAGGCGTTAACAGTGCCGAGGCAATTAAATAAATTAATTATTTCCTTTCAAATTCGCCTGCATAAATTAGGCTTTGATAGTTTGACAGATTGCTATAAGAAGTCTGATTTGTGTCTTATCGCAGTCAAGGAACGATTTTTACATTTTGGTCTAGGGTACCTAGACTATACTCGAGCAAATTAAGCATTCTGAATTAGTATACACTTTGGATGCCGAATAAACTCTGTTTTAATAAAAAATATATTTAAGTTTTGTTTCTAACGGATATTGTAAACTTGAATTTATATCAAAATCTTTCAAAATGGTTAATATAGCTTTCAAAAACATAAGACATTTTTCTTTAATTCTTGAGTTGTTGAGACGTTGAGTCGTCGAGTTGGACGGAGACCATTTCTACATACAGCTGGTTTTACGTAACTGTAAAATAATTTTACCAACACATCAGATTTTTTCACTAATTCGCTGTGAGGAGTGGCTATCGAAACAAAAGAGGTTACTTAAGCAATACTTTTGTGTAACAGTCAAGTGATGGGCCGTCGCTATTGACATTTTCCATTGGCAAGGTTAGAAGCGCCGGGCCAGGCGGCTGGCGCTCGGCCGTGACACGGAGCCGTGCGTACGACACAAATTCGCCGTTCATTGATAAAAAGCTTCGCCCACACTGCGGAGGCTCCATTCACCGGCGCCGATGGTTGCGCAAGGCGCGTGCGTGCCCCCCCTCCCCCCTATTACCCCGCCGCACACCCACTGAAACCTTCATTCTAGGCGGCAATTGCCTTCCGCAACGGTTGTCATAGCCTCACAGCCACTATTGCGCCAGTTAGCCCAAATTCTACGAAATACTGTTTACGGTAACGAAGTGCTAAATTCCATAAACTCTCGAAAACAGTTACCTGTTATTTCATAATCGTCAATCATCCGTCGAAATGACATACAAACACCCGTTTTGTGCTTATTTGTAGGCCAGACCCGTGTAGGTTATGGCTTAGCCATACACGTGGCTAAGCCATAACCTACACGGCCGCTTATTAAATCTTGAAAAGGCTAGATCAGCAATCTACGAGAAATCAAACAAATATCGTAGTACCTACAGTTAATAATAATAAAAACCTTATAAGGTTTTGGTGTAGTGCCGATCAAAGGGCACCAATACTCACGTGTCGCGTCGCTTAATGGACACAACAAACAATTCCCTAAGGAGTTTCTGAGAGGTCGGGCTATACAATAGGTCGTCTAATCTCCTCAGACTATCAATAACAGCTTGTCACGAGATTAAAACAGATCTGTAAGCTTAGAAGCACTGTTAACGACGCTTTTACATCGCAAACATTAAGTACCCCATAATAGAGCATAAGGAACTTGGATTATCGTTTTACATGACCTGATATTAAGGTACTTGATACAAATTCTACTACTACTACTTCGCTGGCTCAGCGACCCGAAGTGATGGATCATAAGGCCTACCTAATTTGAAACAATTATATTAAAGGTTACTAATAATTAAACCGCCTTCAAAAAAATGACATCAAAAAAGTAAGAAATAATCCCTCACCAAATAACGTAAGTACTTTGAAGTCGGGCGTGAAACATGTACAATTTTTATTGTTTTTCTTAAAACCCACCCAACTTCAAAGTACTTACGTTATTTGGTGAGGGATTATTTCTTACTTTTTTGATGACTTTTTTTTATAAAAATATGTTTTATTTTACTCTTTTTAGTGCATCATGCAGGCAATTTACGTGTATTCTGGTAAATAGGTATGTGATCAAACTGAGACCCTTTTGATGATTCTTGTTTTGTTGAAAAGGGGATACCCCAAGGTATTTTAACCGACTTCAAAAAAGGAGGTTCCAATTTGATCACATACCTATTTTTCAGAATACTTACACATAAATTGCCTGCATGATGCACTAAAAAGAATGAAATAAAAAATATTTTTATAAAAAAATATAACCGCCTTCAAAAAAATGACATCAAAAATGTAAGAAATAATCCCTCACCAAATAACGTAAGTACTTTGAAGTCGGGCATGAAACATGTACAATTTTTTATTGTTTTTGTCAAAACCCGCCCGTAATTTTTTTGAAAGCGGTTTTATTTTTTTTAGATAGATAACGCGTAACAGGACCCTTGTGCACTCGGGCGAGCTTAAGGCGTTTGTGTACGTTTCCATGAAGTATTTTCCCTGTTGGATTTATTTATCTAGGTTTTCTAGCGCATAGACCTTATTTGTATCAAGTACCTTACTTAGGTTAGAATTCGATAAGTATTTCAATAAATTCTTTGTAAAACATACATTATGGATTATATTTATTGATAGGTATGTAACACTAGCTGAGTCACGTGGTTTCACCAACGTAGTTCATTTTCCGTGGCAGCAAAAAATAAAGCCTTTTTCACTTAAAAAAATCGGCCAAGTGCGAGTTGGACGCGCCCATGAAGGGTTCCGTAGGTACCCACTTAACGTACCGATTGCCTATACCAAGCCAAAATACCAAGTCTATCATTTTTCGTCAGCAAAAAATAACTTTGTTTTCCATAGTGTTTCTATGAACGACAAACTTACATTTACGGCTTTTGAAAATGTGTTATATCTCAAAAAGTGCTCACTATATTTTTATTTTTTATTTATTTAGAACGGCACAATAACAGACAATATAGAAATTACTTAAATTAAAGAAAAACTTAAATAAAACCAAGTGCATGCCCATGTCCAATTACAATTGTGCACAACATTTTTGTAGAAATGACAATATTTAAACACCTATATGGTCAAAGACATAAATAACAAACGAAAGTTGCAAATTTTGAAAAACAAAAGAAAATAAAATTCAGGATCAATAAAGTATTTACGATAATTCATGGCTTATGTATAAAGCTTTTAGCATCGATTTCTTAAAAGAGAGGGTAGGTATTACAATTAAATATATCATAATCTTGACAGATGTTATTATAATAAGAACACATTCTCATCAATGGATGGTTACCAGATACGTTGTTAGTATAAAGGGGAATACAAAATAGTTGTGGCTTACGCACGGACCGAGTTGGTACCTTGAATTTTAATAATTGAACCAAACCGCTGTCCGCAACTGATCCATTGACAATCCGATGAAGTGAGCACAAGTCTCTCATCCACCTACGGTCTTCGAGAGTGACCATACCAAAATAGTTTAGACGATCAGAATAATCACTTAATTTCTTACGAAGACCACACTTCATACACAATAAGCGAACTAATCTACGCTGAACCGCTTCTATTCTGTCGGTGTAAACGTTATATATAGGGGACCAGATCGAAGAACAGTATTCAAACAAACTCCTTACCAATGAGTTGTATAAAATTAACCATGATGAAATTTTTTTAAAGGGTCTAGCGCTACGTATTATGAAGCCTAGCATTTGATTAGCCTTGCTGCAAATATAATCAAAGTGCGGTCTAAAAGATAAAGATAAGTCGAAGTATATTCCTAAGTCACGAACTATATTGACTCTGCGTAGCAAGGAGTTATTTATGCGATAATCAAATTGTAAAGGGTTTTTATTTTTTGTAAAAGAAATTACCTGACATTTGCTAACGTTTAGGGACATTTCGTTGAGATCGCACCATTCATAAATTGCGTCTAGGTTTTCTTGTAGCAGCTCACAATCAGCGGCACTAGTAATACGTTTAAATTTTTTTAAATCGTCCGCGAAAGCAAGGCAATCACATTCAATGATGTCAAGAAGACGAATATTAAAAATAAAAGTGGTCCTAAATTGGATCCCTGTGGTACACCTGAGCTGGGAATGAATGGTAAGGAATCATAACCGCCCAATGCCACCAGTTGAGAGCGATTTATAAGATACGAAGCAAGCCAACGCAATAAGTTTCCGTGGATGCCCATATAATCTTCTTTAATGAGAAGAATAGAGTGACTCACACGATCAAATGCTTTAGCAAAATCTGTATATATAGCATCAACCTGCTTACGTTCACCGAAAGAATCACACAAGAAAGCGGCATAGCTCAACAAATTGGTTTCAGTAGATTTACCATCCACAAACCCTTGTTCAAACCAATTTTCGTTGAAAGTTTTTATTAAGATCCACATCATATACTTTTTCTAGATTTTTTACTCTCTTATTTTAAAACTTAGAGGGGGGGGGGGGGCACACATTTTACAACTTTGAAAGTGTATATCTTTTAAAATATTGACTTTGATAAAAAATTACAAAAAAAACCTAATCATTATTTTTAAATACCTATCTAAAGACACCCCACACGAATTTGTTTTATGTAAATATTTTTTTCCGTTTCAGGGCCAGTTCAGGGGAGCCCCCTGCTTTTTTTATTTTTGTATACAAATCCCAAAGCAGATCATAGAATATATCCACCTACCAAGTTTCAAGTATGTAGTCTTAATACCTAGTTTAGGAATAAAGTGGCTGTGACATACGGACGGACGGACGGACGGACGGACAGACAGATAGACAGACAGATATGACGAATCTATAAGGGTTCCGTTTTTTGCCATTTTGCTACGGAACCCTAAAAAAGGCTCAGTAGTTAGTAAGTAACTGTTATGTAATCTTTGTCAGTAGTCCAGACATTACTTTTCCTCTTTATAATATAACAGACACCCACTTGCAGGAAGCTCCATTAAAGTTAATGCTTCATTAAGTCTATTGCTGTCACTTTTCGTTGTCAAGAAATAAAAAGTGACAGCAATAGATTTAACGAAGCATTAACTTTAATGGAGCTTCCTGCAATTGGATGTTAGTGTAGACAAATCAGTGCAAAAAAGATTTAAGGTAAGTATGTTAAATATGCTGATTTAGAGAAGGTACTGCATGAAATTAATATAATTAAAATGCCTTGAATTAGAATCTGTAAAACGTGGAGACCATTCGGCATTTACACTAAGTTGTTGAGTAACATGTGATTGACCAAGCAATGCGCATACGCAGGCCGTTATCTAAGCATCTACGTTAGTTACTTTCCGTCATTATATTAGTCGAAGCCATTTCCGAAGCTTAGAGTTTATTTAAATAAGTTCAGTTTACCTAACATATCGAACGGGGACCGCATGTTGCACTAAACCAGTTTATAATTAAGAGTACATTCGTATTCATTTGAAGCAAACTTTCCTCGAATGAACGCGACACTTATTATAATAAACGCTCGCATTTAGAGTTCAAATACTTAAGTCAATAAGTAGAATCACACTAGCTTTTGCCCGCTGCTTCGCTTGCGTAGGTACAAAATCTTTTCTTAGGCTGCCTACGTTTTAATTAAGGTACTCTAACTGCGTGCAAAATTTCAGCTCGATCCGTCCAGTAGTTTGAGCTGTGCGTTGATAGATCAGTCAGTCACCTTTGCCTTTTATACACCTCTAAATTTTAATTAGTACAAAGATTTTAGGGGATGATAGTGTCCATCAATAATAACATTTTTAACCGACTTCTAAATCAAAAAGGAGGAGGTTCTCTATTCGTCTGTATGTATGTTTTTTTTTTTTTTGTGTATGTCCACCGATTACTCGAAAACGGCTGAACCGATTGAAATGGTTCAAACGTTATTACATCAGGTTGGTTTCCAAGTTGGTCCCATTTTTTGAAATTTTGAAATCGGTTCAGTAGTTTTCAGGAAATCTTGAAAATACTGTCGTTTTCGTTACCACTTTATGTGAATTCAATACGTATCTTTAGGCATAACTCCTTAGTTTATAAACCGATTTAGATGACTCTTGTTTTGTTAAAAAGGGGATACCTCAAGGTATTTTAACCGACTTCGAAAAAGGAGGTTTTCAGTTTGATCACATACCTATTTACCAGAAAACACGTAAATTGCCTGCACGATGCACTAAAAAGAGTGAAATAAAAATTATTTTTATAAAAAAATAAAACCGCCTTTCAAAAAACCACATCAAAAAAGTAAGAAATAACTCCTCACCAAATAAATAACGTAAGCACTTTGAAGTCGGGCGGGTTTTAACAAAAACAACAAAAAATTGTACATGTTTCACGCCCGACTTCAAAGTACTTACGTTATTTATTTGGTGAGGAGTTATTTCTTACTTTTTTGATGTGGTTTTTTACTAAGTGCAAGAAAAGTAGATAAAAAGTCATTTGCACTTTTTAAAGCAAAAGAAAGATAAGAGAAATATTGCAATCAAATCAATCATACTAATCGAAGATTATCTTCGTGTACCTACCTATAATATGAGTTTCCCTTAAGAATAATAAAAAAGTTAGATTAAAAACAATTTCATATGATTTGCTATAATTATTTATATTTTGAAACATGACTGTAAGCCAGTATCGTATTCGTAGCAAATATTAATATTTTTTTTTATACTGGCCTCACAGTCAATAACAACTTCAGAACCTTGATAAAGTGATTACGTTATTGCTTTAAAGACTTCCTACATGCGTGACAAGTTAATCCTACTAATATTATAAATGTGAAAGTTTAGATGTTTGGATGTTTGGATGTTTGTTACTCAATCACGACAAAACGGCTAAACGGATTTGGCTGAAATTTGGAACATAGATACTTTGTAGCCTGGAGAGGAACAAGGGCTACTTTTTATCCCAGAAAAGTATCACATTCCCACGGGATAACGTCGTGTAGTCCACGCGGGCGAAGCCGCGGGTGGAAAGCTAGTATACTCTAAAACAATATTGTAGAAGAGTTTAAGCTCTTTGTTTTAAATGTTTAAATAAAGACCAGGGCTAATTATGTACCTTCTATAATAATGATTCTGTGGGCCGTCTTTTAAGAAAGGCTCGATTAACATCTGACAAATGATTTATTAGACTTTAAAATGGCGTCGCATTCATGTGTCAGGACTTCACTTACTGCTCTTATAAACTTGGCCCTTATACACTACTTTTGTGACCTTATCCTTATCAAAATAAGGCACAAAATTGGACAAAGGTTTCATTATCAGATGCTGACCGCATATGAGGAGGTCAAGGCGACCGTTTTTGTTAATATTCAGATTCAATATGAAGTGATTGTCGTGATGTCAGGGTTATAGAAGCGAGTCACAACATGGTCTCAGCTGTCGATCTGTCAGTCTTACAAACAAATTACCGGCATAGAACTATAGTTAAAACGGCACAAGTATATCATTTTCAATTTCATGAATTGACCAATGGCGAGGGGCATTACGGATAATGAAAGGCTACGGTGAAACATGTATTGCACCCATAGATATCATAAACAAAAACTAGTGGCAATATTAAATCAATATTATGACTTTTCTATCTAGTATAAATTTATATATGACGTTGTTAAATTCTGCACTCGGCCTGCAATCGTTTAAGCTAAGCAACTTTCGCAATGGCCCGGTCACGGGATGGGTCACCAAACACTTTTCATCTCGAGCTCCTCTGTTCTTCGGAAGACACGTTAAGCCGTTGATCCCAGCTGTGTTTGCAGTCATAAATACCCAGCACTATTCCGCATTGAGGTCACATGGTGAATCAATGGCCCATTCTTCTATCCATCAATAAGCAGTGGGGACTTATAATGGCTGCTGATGACTCGGATTGCGGATTTGGCAAAGATAGAATAGCTATAGGCTTCTTTTACTCCGGGAAAATGTCTTATTCCCACGGAAAACATCGTGTAGTTCAAAAGGGCAAAGCCTCGAACGGAAAGCAAGGAAATTGATAAATCAATTGAAAGCTCCACTTTACATTATGCATAAGTATGTAACGGCCAAAAATCTATTATTCTTTGCCATATAGACTTTAAGACTGTAAAATGTTATTATGTTATTTGTGCAATAAAGAATATAAAAATATTTTTATCTGCATAACACGTGCAGTAATGCGAGACTTTTATTTATTTATATTTTAAGTATTTTATTAGGGAAGTTTAACACCATCATTCACAAAACGTCTTAATAAATAGATTCAACTTAGTCTTGTCTTTCTTCTTTAGTCTTAAAATAAATCCATCATTACCTAAGTATATTTCTAATGTAGAAACTATTTGAAACGTACCAGAAATTAAATTAAGTTATCTTCTCACACCGTCACTAAACACACCTACGCACAGACACACACACACACACACACACACAACTACACTCACACACATAAACACTCACTCATACACATACACAAGCAACCACAAACTGTAAATATTGATAAAACTATGTAAAATGCATGTAATCTGTACCTAGATATACTTAATCTATAAGAATTAATTTATTTCTCCAATTTTTGTCTTTTTGATTATACTGATTACCATAACATTTTCATTTGATCTCGTTGTCTTAAATATCCGAGATGGTGGGAGCCTGATGTCCTGTGCTAACGGGTATTTTTTACCTATTTCAGGCATCAGTCTCACACAAGTTTAGATAAGATTAGTATTTATAAGGCATACACTAAGAGTTTGTGATGAGAAAATAAAGATTTTTATTACTTATTATTTTATTATTATTATATTGTTTCAAGTTACTTCTATTAATTTGTTACTAAAGGGTTAAGTTAGTATTATTAGGACACCACCCCGACAATTCCAGTCCTAAACCGCTATCTACCACAGAGTAACAACACTACCTAGGTATATCACAAGCAAATCCACTCCATCGCCATCGACTACATTTTTTATGACCAAGCTGTGGACCAAGCCTTGAATCACTGACAAATATATCAGGAACTGTTTTAATTTGATACATAAGGAAACAATAACTTAAAAGTTATACTTAACCAAATCGGCAGCAAATCAAGCTTCACATTAAATAAACATTTTTAATTTGTGGTGATCTTCTTTTTTTAACCGACTTCAATAAAGAAGGAGGTCATCAGTTTGACCTATATGAAGGTATGTGATATTGTGGGAATTTGATAGTATAGCGTTCCATTAAGGCTTCCAAGCGTCACGTGTGCAAAATTTCGTAAGTGCATGTAGGTATGTTTGTCCACGAATTTCTCGAAAACTATCGAAATGATTCTTTTTGATTCAAAACAGGTGTATAAGTTTCATCAAATTCGGTTCGATAGTTTGTAAATTATGAAATAAAAAAGTCATAAAAAAACTTCACCAGCTTCAAAAAGAACCTGTAAACTGAAAAGGAAAAAAGTAGGTAATATTTTTAAAGTAGGTAAGTACTTATCTTTTTGAGGTCGGTGCATTTTCTGGCTTCTTCTTGCTCCTGGCTGTCACCGACCTCAAAAAGGTAGGCACTTTAAAGATATTATTTTTTCCTTTTCAGTTGGCAGGTACTTTTTGAAGTCGGTTTAATTTTTAAATTATTTCATTATGCATGCTTCTGGCTGACATCGACCTCAAAAAGGTTTATGGATATTATTTATGGATTATTTTTCGTTATTGACATCAATGTTTACGTGGTGTCGACTGTACGTTTGCATGGAACGCATAGCGCGTGCGCCTGGCGGGGGCGTACGCGCATGAATGGACGGAGTGATTCACGGCGGCCCATTCATGAGCAACGCCGAGCTAACTATTATTTGAGTTAATTTTCTTGAGCAATTACAGTGTTTTGTTTTCTCTCAGACGAAAATATTAGAAGTATTGTTTGAGACAATGGCGTAATTGAAGACGCACTGAAGTTGTGTTTAACGTTTTAAATACTTGATTGAAACGACAAGAGGCACACGTTACTCAAGATTTTGACAAAAAATGATGATTTTCATATTTTTCTAATTACTAGTAAGCCTAAGCCAAAGTTATGACATTTATGTTAAAAGTTAAAAGGTTTATGTTTTATGAGGTTATACAGTAAAGAGAGTAACGGTCAGTAGGTATATGTACTCGTATAAGTAATATAGCCTCATCCTACGGCTGATTTGACTCGAAGGCAAAAGGTTATGAGATTTCAACCCATAGATTTGCTGATAGCATTTAACCGGCAAGGTAATTGTTTGGAGAACGGGCTATTAATTCTATATAATGGCTTTAAGTCCACATTTAAATAACCAAACGAAAATTATGGTTCGAACCGGACCGCGAGCATTCAAAACTTTTGTGCGGCTCATAAAATGGTATTTTTTTGTATTATAATTGCGTAGGTACTATGCGCGGTATTTTTTGTAAATTGTAAATACAAAATACATAATTTAGTAAAATATGCCTAGAGGAGGATAATTTTGGCTCTTAATTATTTCTAAGTGTAACTTTAAAAGTCATGGCGGATTTTTTGTTTATTGTTCATTGCATATCACATTACAATTTATAAAAATGAAATATTATATTTAGGTAAGTATACTGCAAGGGCATAGCAAAATTTATTAACTAATAAAGGGATAGTCGTTAAAAAAATCAAGAAATGTATGAGTACCTACATAACACACAAACGCACAAAGTAACATTAAATAATTTCACAATCATACAACAGTATTTTGAATTAGTATGTTTACAGAATGACACTTGTTACCTCACTCACTTATCCTACAGTGTAGGTAATATAAGAAGTAAAGTTCGCTAATGTAGAGACAACCTAAGTAGGGCTTGAAAGTTGGAGTATTTTTTAGTTCCGGAGTTGGGTTCCGATTTTCAGATTTCAAACTCCGGAGTAGACTCTATTTTTAAAGTTCTAAAACATACCGTCAACAGTTAAAAGGTATAGCTGATCGGTCCTAACCAAGCACGCTGCCTCGTGCGAGGCAGACCGTTTGCCACGTGCAGCGGGCCTCGCACGAGGCTGCTCCCTTGGTGAGGTGAGGACCCGCCTAATCACGTTAAAACGGCTGATCAGATTTTGATGAAATTAAAACATAGAATACTTTTTATCCTCCCCTAAGGATTTTCTCGAATGTATACGCGGACGAAGTCGCAGGGCGGCAGCTAGTAAATAGTGAGTGGCTGCTTCACAATTAAAAAGTTAGTTCTGTCTGAGTAGCTTAGTTAGGTACCTAGAACTTTTAGGTACTTACTTTGATTTATATTAATAGGGTTTACCCCTGGGTTTGATTTTCAGAAAATTACGAAACGGGTTGCCGTTTTGTTTATAGAAATACGCCTATTCAGTTTCAAGTTGAAATGTCTAAATTACCTCGTAATTTTTCATTAAAAATTTCACCCATATTTCAACCTTTTAGGGGTTGAATCATGTTCAGCGTGTTAAACATTAAAATAAATGCCATTTTTACAATCGACATCCCATAAAACATCAATAACGACATCCATATCGATTTTTAGATTTTTTTTATCCCATTTAACCTCTAAGAGGTTGATTTAAAAATAAAATACGAAATATGGGTTTCCTTATTTGTTTTACTTTCCAACCATAAGCCTAAATAATAAATTTAATAAAGGAATTTCCAGATACAACATTTCATGAAAAAGGGGTTTTCACCCCTTTGGGGATGGAATTGTCAAAAACGCTGACACAGGTAAATATTAATTTTCAATTTTCAGCCTAAATACAAAATTTGAAGATCCTAGCTTCAAAACTAACGGACTTTCATACAAACATTCATCCCCTATTTTACCCCCTTAGGGGTGGAATTTCCAAAAATCTTTTCTTAGAGGATGCCTACACTGTATAAGGTATCTATGTGAAAAATTTTAAGTCTGTAGGTTCAGCGGTTTGGGCTGTGCGTTGATATCTCAGTCAGTCAGTCAGTCAGTCTGGACTTTGAATTTTATATATAAAGATTTTACAAAATCGAACCTCCGGTTTTATCTGTTCGACTCCGGTTTTACAAAACAATGCTGAAATCGTTCAAAACTCCTGAGTTAGCCACATCCGGAGTTCCGGTTTTCAAGCCTAGCTCTTGAAAACTTAACCGGAACCGCAACACCATTTTTTTTTATTTTATTAGTTTACTTTTTCGAGTACCTACCTACTTAGATTCTTTTAATTTGGGTGGTACCTTGTGAAATGTCGAGTTAAGAATTAATTTCAAATCTCCATACCAAGTTTCGTACGATTTTGAATTTACATACCTTACTTACTTATAGATTTTTCCAAACTTTACCTTAGTCTCTTCCTTATCTTTATCAAAATATGAGTATGGCAATTTGACTGATAGTTCCAGATATTACTGTGTTCAATCTTAGTATAAGATCAGGTTCATTATTATTATTGACGTTCAATTTGGCGCAGGGGGTACCAGGGGGTGCCTTCTGCGCCAGAGGTCTCGGGTTTGATCCCCAAACAAGACAAATATTTGTGTGCATGAACATGTTATTTGTCTTGGTCTGGTTGTTTTCTATGTAAATTATAAGTATGGATTTACAAACAAAAAGTATTTAAGTACCTTCCTACTTATAAATTAATCCGTTATCAAGTTTCCATGACACAGTTTCTTAATGAAATTAACATGCGCTTAGATAATTATTTTGATTGTAAGAAATTATTTATTTATTTATATATTATCGCTGGGGAGATTCTTGGGGAGGCCTATGCCCAGCAGTGGGCGTCGTAGGCTGATGATGATATATGATTATACTAGCGGCCGCCCGCGGTTTCACCCGCGTGGTTCCCGTTCCCGTGGGAATATCGGGATAAAAAGTACATATAAACCTTCCTCTTGAATCACTCTATCTATTAAAAAAAACGCATCAAAATCCGTTGCGTAGTTTCAAAGATTTAAGCATACAAAGGGACATAGGGACAGAGAAAGCGACTTTGTTTTATACTATGTAGTGACTATACTAGTAAGGCCAGTATGGATTTAGAAAATATCTTTATTTCGGACATAAAACACAAAACGGTCCCGACTCAGCATAATGCTCGGCGTGTGACTAGCGCTGATCTTCAGTCGGAACGGTAGTGGTGGGCCGTTTGATCCAACAAAAGAAATTTTGATTTGAAATAGTAAATATCGGCGTTCAAAGTGTCTTGAACGTAACAGTATTTCAATAGTCCTTACCCAGTAGCGATAAATGGAAAACGTATCTGATAAGTAATCGGTAGAGCAATCGATGTATTTACAACCATCCATTTGCATCTACCAATAATCACAGCGTTTGCGTAAACGGAAAATATTAAAATCAACCTAACAAGAGCTGCCGTATATAAGAATCTAGATCAAAGATAGGTAAACAATAAATTGTACAACAAGGCGTTGCAATACGTTTACAGTTTAAATGGTGTATTCCCGTAGGAATCTTTCGCAGTGTAAACAAGATCTGATTCAAGATTCAAGATTCAAGATTCAAGATTCAAGATCTAATCCAAAGTGCTGTCACAGGAAAACGCATGGCTTCTCGATGTAGCACTACTCTATGTATCTCTCATCCATATCAATTTATTTCAACTGCCATACATTTTTTGTAAGCAGTAGCCAATATCAATTTAATCCTTACGTAATCACAAAACACAATTCTGACAAGAAATAAAGATTTTCCATTTGCTATTTAATTTTAGTTTATACAAACTCACAAAACAACCCTTTGATTCGGTACATGTTTGATGAATCAAAGTTATTGCAGACAGAGCACGATAATATATATTTGGATAATATTTGGATTTTGTTCTATAATAGTATATAAATAAAACACTTTCACCGATTTTTTTACGCATTTATTTAACAATTTGGTTAAATTTTTAGTTGTTTTTATAGGTTTTTTGGAAATCTAAGATGTGTCTATAATAGTATAGTTAAATAGCCACAAAAGTCCTTCAACAAAGAAGTTTCATTGAAGTAAAATACAGATTAAAATAATGGCAAATTCTCATTTACCATACCGCCTACAATATCCACATTAATTGTATCTCACTAAATTGTTACACGTAATGTGGGCGTGTGTACTGTAATTTAAAATGAGGTTCAATATGAAACCTTCGCAAGTGCCTACTATTACATAGTCAATTCACATGTTGTTTTAGTTCCATTCATGAATCGAAAGTTGTTTTTTCGCAAGAAGATTTAATGTAAGAACATATTATTGTGTGGAAAAATGATGTAGAAATTGGTATAATTCCCTTTATTTTAAGACAATATAGTTGTCTTACTTCCCGTACTTAGTTGACTGAGATAGAGTTGATATACTTACCTAAGTAGGCTGTACAACACATTAGGAATTAAATAGGTACTAGATCCTTGTTTGCTACCTTGTGTATAAGAAAAGTGTATAATTTATATAACGCAACTTACACGATTGGATGGATTGTTATAGATAAAAGTGTTTAGTTTTCATGGGTTTGTGCCATCAAAACAATAGAAACTCAAAACCTCTTACCGTAGCGAAAATAATAACCTACAGCTAAAATATTTGCGACTCTATGCCATCTTGAAAATCAGAAATCTCATCTAAATTGGTTTAACGCATAATCACACATCTCGAAGAGTTAAGAAAGTGAGACCATAAAGAGGGTTGTGGCGTCTCGCCGAAGCGATGGCTATCGCCTAACTAGCTGTCGTGTGGCGATGGTTTAACTGTACCACTGAATATACACGTCCGAGCGTCCTCCCTAGATTTGCATTACACTGTTTAACATTTATAAATTGATTACGTTACTCGTTGGTCTCGTAACCAAGTGATTGGTTTGATGAGAAGGAAAATTGAGAACGTACGTGTGACTTTTATATTGGCAAACAGAAAAAAGGTGCACGTCTTTCTACTTCTTTAAACCTATTTTCTTTTTTAATTTAACCAAATCACTTAATTGGCACGATGTAAAGAATTTGCATTTCTAATTACTAAATTCTTTACGATTTATTGTCTTTACGTATATTAAATAAATAAATATTTTCTTACAATCACTCAAATTATCTAATTTCTTAAGAAACTGTGTCTATGTGAACTTGATAACGGATCAATATATACTTACTTAAATATTTTTTTGTTTGTAAATACATCTTAAATAATATACATAGAAAACACCCAGACCAAGACAAATAGACATGTTCATACACACAATTTTTTTTTTTAAGATTTAGATCAATATTATTTTATGAAAGTTCTTGTATTTGAGGAGCAGATATCCTTTAAATCTTATTGGGCAGTTGTGTTATACAACTAGTTTCAAAAAAATATTATTATCCTTCAACGCCCCAGAAATGAGACTAAATAAATTTTTCCACTGTTCTCCGGCCCTTCTCGGCCAGTCAGGCGTCAATGGGTTATTGCCAATCACTGGCGGAAACAAAACGACACACACCATATCAAGTAAAAGGAATGCAACGTCTAGACTAGACAGTCTTAGTTACCATACCAAGCCACTTGGTAACCATTGTCCAGTACACTACATCACGGCAAAGTATGTCACTAGGATCGTTACGTGGATTATAAAACTAGGTGCGTTTGCACGCCCACTGCTGGGCTTGTGAATGGATCGAGCGAGCTGCTCTGCTTGCAACAGCTCGCGCCTACGTTCAGCATGAAGGTCGGTTACTTTCATTCATAGACTTGGCGATCTTGTTCGCAAGAATTTGATGTTAGAATCACGACCTCCTGCATAATATGACAAGTTAACTTTGTGTGTGCTTCGAGACAGGTTCAGGTATTGCACTGGTGATGTTTAGGCTACGTTTTGGTTTTTATAGTTAATTAATATAAATTAATTAATATTGGACACCAGCACATACCTACATTGTTCTACTATCAAACTATAGGTAGCTTAAGCACTAGTAGGTATTATGAAAATTGGAAACAAAAATTGGGTTTAACAACGTACATCCAAACCCGCGGAAATATTGAAAAGTTCGTTTTCAATATTTACCCGACCGGGAATCGAAACCTTGACCTCCAGAGATACGGCACCTTGAAAACCGGTGCGTATACCACTCGGCTACGGAGGTCGTCAATAGTGCACTTGTACCATAATTCATATGCACCGTACATACATGGTCATCATAATAAGTCGTTCTAATGTTCTAATTAAATTAAATATGTATCTGCTTTGATCAAAAGGACCAAGTTTCTAATAGTGCTTATTAAACCATCACACTAAAACCGAACGAAATCAATTCAGAAGAAAGAACTGCAAAAATAGCTATGATAAATTGTTTAAAACTACATATACAACACATCCAGCTAATAGATCATTTTCATAATAACATGAATATCTATATTACTTCTTCGGATTCCGACATATCTCTAAGGTACATTGCATACCAAAATTCATCAATAGTAGTTTAGGAGTTACCGATGAAGCAGCGACAAACAAAAAATATACTCCCACATATTTTTCGGTTTGTATAAATTAATACCATTAATTCAGTGTACCACGTCTTATTGAAATTACAATTAGACTTTTTGGATTATGAAATGTATCCAATATTTCGACAGACATTTAGTTGTAATATTAAAACATTACTTCGCTGATTGGTAATAAAAGAAGTGATAATTCATACCAATGGTAATCGTTTCGACGGTTTTATGAAATGTTATTTAAATTTTAGGTGCAAATATTCTTCTAATTTAATTTATTTTTATGGATGATAATGATTTTGTATTATCATCGAAATAGCGTTTAGGTATCTAAAATAAAAAAGATGATTTATTTGCCGTCGCTATGAATAGTGAGTAGGTATCGTTTATTTTTTTACTAGCAGCTAACATTTCTGTCCCCTTTTTTTACAAAAGATATGAACATGTTGAATTCAAATATTTATCAAGACTGGGCCCAGCATTCTGTAGAACCTGTTCGGCTAGATGCTAAGCAACAACAGTCTAATGTCACCGGATATCGTTAAATTATAATTGATAAAATGCTAAAACTACTATTCAAAGTATCGCCTATTAAACAGTTTAAATCATCTAACCCGACGAGTCGTCCGTATCCCGTCGTTCATTGACACGTGCCAAACCAGTTTTTGGGCGAGTTTTTCTGAATGGCCGCTTCCTTTGTGAGCGTAAACATATTCAAATGTTGCGATTAATTCATAGCTAGATAGTGCCATGCTTTTATGAATGGAAGCCGGTGCAGCGGTGTGAGTGGCGCGCCCTACTATGCACACACTAGCACCATATTTGCATACTTGCCCAGCCGCTCACGTGTCGCCTTCGTTCTAAACAGTTACCTCTTCAATATTCGAGAAGTTAATTTTAAATGTAAATGAAATTTGAAAGTCAGAATGGTTAATATCGATACACCTAGACCTTTCAATCGGGCGATGTTTGCATTAAGCGGGTTCGTTAGGCGCGAGTCATTAGAGCTAACCGATGTAGTATATCCCTAACCTTATACCGCAGGCGGGAATTATTGTGCCCATACTGCACAAAAGGATAAAGGTTCGCATTCGCAGCACAAGCACACCTTGTTAGCATGATTTATAGAAGCTTCACAGAATACCATTCTCAATTCAATAGTCAATAGTATCAATGTATGAATCTTGATTGTGCTCGTGAAATGTGACACTGGAAGCCACGGCAAAGATGCTTTATTGTGTAAATCAACAGCCTACTGTTTGTTGTTAGCTGATTATGTATATTCCTTGGTATTGTTATAATTTCAGCAATATCAGTACCTAAGTACAAATAGTTTCACTTTAAGGACGGAGCACGTTGAAATCCAAATAAATGGTAAGATTTCTTTTTATCTCTATAGTTTTTGGCACATGTTGTATGTACTTTATACTCTGTGTTTTCAGTAATTCCGTCTTTTAGCTTATTATTTTCGTTAAAAAAATACCTAAAACTAGAGGTCTTTATATAAAAGTAAATTTTGGGTAAACCCTTTGTGGCAAAAAGTTTCTGATACAAATGTATTAAACAGTTAAATTATGCATGAGAAGCTAGTACAATAATAAGATGTAATGCAATAGTTTATAGATACCTACTCCAACGGAACATTACTTCATTTAGAAGAGGGCTATCGCGTGTTCATTGCCGCAATTGTGCGCTTGCGACTACAATGCTCGATAGACAAGATCACCACAAGGGCCCTCAGATGAACAACTCCACAGTCATTTCCGGTGCACTGTCGTTCGTGTCGAAACATAGAAGAATCGCTGCTAATTTATAATCGTCACGTTCTTCTTCAATCTTCAGTGACTCACGATAACCAAGTGATGCGTCGGCGCTGTGTTGGCGGATTTTGAGGTAACGTTTCGCAATTTTTAACCTCATCTCGGATTACTGATGAGTGATAATTGCTGGCGCCTACTTTTTGCCAACGTTGTGTAAGTGAGAATAGGAAAGACTAATAAAGTCATATGCACAAACGATGGGAACATAAACTTTCGTGTGCCATTTTTCATGTTTGCAACTCAAATTAACGACCAGGGTGCTTACCATCAACTCTTATTACGGTTTTGTTTAGGAACCTAAACTGATCTGCTTCGCTTATTCGTACCACGACAGCTTAATATCAATGACAGCGATTCAGTGATCGATCAATGACAGTTCACAGCCGCTAAGCTGTCAGGAACTCTTATTTGACTTATAACCCGGTCGATTTAACATGTCACCTGCAGGTTATACCCGTCCCTCTCACTCTCCGGGCATGACAGAATCGAGTGAAAGAGACGGGTAGAAGAAATAAGGACACAAATCGTTCGGTCATTCACATTTAGCAATTCATTTGCGATCCAGTTTTTAGAAGGTCAGAGTACGAAAGAAAGCAATTCATTTTAGGAACCTATTCTGCATCGCGCTATTTTTGAATCGCTGTCTTAAAGTTGATGGTAGGCACCCTGGTTCCGAATGATAACTGTAGTAAAGTTGTTTGTGTTACTCCATTATACTTTTTGATAAAATATCTGTAAGTAGCTGCTTACATAATCACGTTACATGCCAAACATTTTAACTGGAAAGAATGTCTCCAAACATAAGTTGGTAACCAACTAACCGTTTAACAAGTGTTGTTTTAGCCAGCGCGGTATTGTGTCAACACATAATGTACACAACACAAATACGCTCATTGGCTATTCATAACTGTCGGAATAGTCGGATGGCCTGGCCATAATGTGTGCGTTGGCCACTCGAGATGGCCACGCCGCGCCGCCGGCGCCAACATTCGATGAAACTATCCCAATTTTTCCGTTTCCATCTCATTAGCAGTTTAAATGCGACGTACGCGACGTATAAGTTTTTGTTTATGTAAATACCGGTTTGTTTACGATTTTATGCAAAGTAAGAAAGAACAACTGAAGTGCATGTTAATTGTGAAGTACTCTATTAACATGGTTTCTTTCCAAATGTTCTAAAAACGAGCTTCTAATGAGAATGTTAATGACGATTTAATAACATGCTATTTTAATGACTATTTTTTATAGCTTGCTCTGTATAACAAATATTAAGGCAATTTGAATCGAGTAGAGGTACCTATGTATCATATTATTGATCAATTTCAAAAGATTGATGATCTTTGTATGAAACTTTACATTTGTTCAGTATGAAATAAAATAATCATTTCGCATAATCCATCTTGAATTTAACTTTCGTAATGTAAAAAATATGTGATTACATTTTGGCCAGCAGTGTTGAGTTAAGAAAAGGATGACTCATTTTCTAATTCAATATACTTCTTTGATTTTATAAGTTTGAAAAATAGAAACATTATGTAAGGTAGGTAGGTAGGAACAAACGTCTATAAATAGACTATAGAGAACATGGACGGGCATCGGCCAGCGTGAATAGGTAAGTATGAAAGGAAAGTGAATCTAATCTTCGCATTGCCTGGACCGTAGGCGAGTAACGGCACTAACGGCTGTGGCACAACTTGGTGAGCTTACAGGGCTTCTGGACGTGGACAAATTCATGTTATCACTGTCTTTGATTATAAACCGTTTGCAGAAAAGCTTTTGATTTTCCCCTGTTTCCGCTGTGGGGAAATGAGGAAGTGTTTGTTCTTATTTGAGCCTTTTATTCGAAAGAAGAGTCAGTGTAGAGAAATAACGAATGGATGATCTGCAATAGAGACGTGCAGTGAGCATGTTTGTATCGAAATAAAGCTAGTGCCCGTTTTTTCTGCATACGAGTATTTGCAGTCGCTTTGAGAACATGCATTTTGTGACAGCTGACACTTGTATCTTTATGGCTGTGTATTAACTTCTCAAGCTATGGTTATATGGTAGAGTCGCTAGTAGGTACTAACACTTAAAGTTTTACAACACAATATTAGCTTAAATGCAAAATTGATTTTGTAAAATTAAAGATATAGGTACTTGTCTTCAGTAGAATGGGTAAGTATTTATATTCTTATGATAGCTTTGCTCACCTCTTAGAGTGGTCCAAGGTCCCTTTAATCTGTGAATGGGGTCTAGTATTGAATACTGATACAAAAGTCTTTATTGCAAGCTAAGTATCTATCATCTAATCAAAGAATGAACTTGCTGAAATATAGCTGGCGCCCACACTTCTCTTGAATAAGTTACTAAAGAACGTCTGGTACTAAAGTGAAATAGACAATCGTGAATGTATGTCTTCGATTATCTATACTAATATTATAAAGAGGAAAGATTTAATCGTTTTTTTGCATCGAATTGGCTCCGAAACTACTAGACCGATTTAGAAAGTTCTTTGACCATTAGAAAGCTACATTCTTCCCGAGTGACATAAGCTATATTTTATCCCGATATTCCCACTGGAACGGGTACCACGCGGGTAAAACCGCGAGGATCCGCTAGTCTACGATATTTTTGTGCCTGTTTTTTTGAATTGAAACGAAATGTTACGATGCGATGACATAATTTTGAAAACATTACAGTCGCACAAACATATCTGATCCGGTGGTGTAGTCGTCACTAGCATAGCAATACAAAATTACCAAAGGGGCTGTAAAGTATGCTGTCAGTAATATGATAAGTTTTTTAGGTCCAAATTTTACCACCGGGTCAAAAATTATTTGGCACTATATACACTACACAGCTACAATAATTAACGTGAAAGAGGAAACAAAATTCACATTGAATCGAAACAAGGCTTAATATCCTTCATGTAACCATCATATCAGATAGTTGAGCATAATAACTTTATAATTGCGAAACAGCTGTTTGTAATGAATGGGGGCGTTACGTAAACAAAGGCTTGGGCGGAGCTGCCACCGGGTACTTCCCCACCCCCCCTCGCTCCCCACTACTTCCCCCTCTTCGTCACAGCACCTGCGCCTGCGCCGCTTTTCGCAATCAACACGAAATTCGATACGTGACGCGCCTCACACTGGCGCCACAGACTGTTACCTAACAATTAACATTTTAATGAATGGGACCCCAAAAGTGATGCGTAGAATACGAATTTACATTAAATGTATGCGGTACATAAATAAGCAATAACGAGTTTTGCGGTTGAAAATGTCTAATCTGAAATGAAATATTGGCGCCGTCTCGTGTTTTTGGTTTTATGTGATGGTTCTCTTTTGCATAATTTACCTAGACACTAACCACTAGAGAAGGCAAATCCAAGTAAATAATGTTTTTTACACGCAAATATTAATAATCCAGTAACCGCATTCACAATTTATTTATTATTAAAAAAAAGACATAAATATGACTTTTCAAGTTAGTTAGTTTATATTAATTATAAATAAATTTTAGGTAAGAATTAGGTAGGTACGTTAAACACGTCCTATAATAAAGATGAAACTCGCCCTTACTAATAAAAAATAGACTGTTTTTCTTATCATTTCGCTGTAATATAAATGTAAAATATTTACCCAACCGTAGCCGTAAAGCTGTAAACATCGGATAATGCTTGAAAACTCTTACCTCTCGATGAAACACCGGCCATAAAAGGCAGCAGGATAAACAAAAGGCAAACATTAATGATTTTGTTTCATTTACATTGTACATTAACAAAAAATATTCTTCAAAAGTCGACGCTAACACGACGACCACATATGGCGTCGATTTGCCGCCACCTACTAATTGAGAGCGACACTAGTCAAATATATCTCCTTTTATGGTCTGGGCCGGTATTAAGTATACTGATTGGTAAATAAACAGAGTATAGGATCCTAAGAGCGAGATGAATCAGCTCTCGATCGAGCCGTGATTAGAGGCGATTAGCATGCGCCCGCGCACCAACTCTCTAGGGCTGTCAATGAATAGCAAATACCTAATACAAATACATTTTTCATAACAAAGTCTATGCTAAAAGTTATGGTTCAAACGGGACTTTTGCAAAATTAGCGCAACAATAAAACATCTATGTATGGAATAGTTGTCAATTGAAGGACGTTGTTATGTTTTATAACGTAGCAACCCTAAGGTTCACCAAACGATCCATGTGGGAGGTGGGAGGACCCTGCTCACCTATTGTCTTACAACGCGTTATAGCATTATAATAGCACTGCTATTGCACACTATTTATGTAAATATATTTGAGAATTCAATTTGTCTGCTGTAATGTATTCATGGAGAGATATTAGTATCCAATGTACATAAGTGTCGCTCGTATACAACTTGTCAACGTGACGAGCTCGCTGTCGTTATAAATGATGGGTTAGGAAAGAATGTCGTTAATTCGTCGGCTACCAGCTTTATGGTTACGATTAGAATAATTTAAAAAGTCACCTATCTCTTGATCTATATCGTTAAAACAACCAGAAGTTAAGCACAATGAAATGAATTGCCTGCTATTTGATTATCGCTTCGAATTAATCTCCGGTCTGGACTACTCAGCCGTCCTGTCCGAAGGTGAAATATTGTGATGGTTAGTATGATTGGTGAACGTTCATGATAAAGCTTCTTGGGACGGAGCGGGGAGCGACTATGGGTCACGGTTCGTCGCAGCTTCCATTTGTCCAGTACCACTCACCCTTCCAGCCGGCGCTAACAGATATCCTGCTTTATTGTTATCCTGTCAGGGTAATATATGGTCAGCGAGAGCCGATAGCATCTCGCTCCGTTGTCGGCCTCACAGGATATCAGCGGCCGCAAAACGATAACTGCGCGTATGACTGAATATCGCGCTGAGTTATCGTCCGCGCTCGCCTCTAGCGCGTGCCCACCGATGCCGACCGTTTTATTGGTGTCGGCGCCGCTTCGACAACTTTCTCGCGTCCCAGACAATGACGCTCAAATTGGACACCAAAATGATTTTTATAACTCGCAGCGCATAACAATCGGCCAGATAGCTCAATCGGCTTGTTACCTATACGTGAACTGTCGTAAATTCCGAGCGGTCACTTTTAACGCGGCAGCTATTCTGGGAGATATTTGGGCTGTTTGCTCGTTACCGCAGCACACGGCACACCTAACGAAGGCACCGAAAAGTTTTCCCACAGTCGTCGATCACTGTGGTAAAAAAACCAAGTGTCTACGAATTAACACGTTCCGAGCGTTGTGTGTATGAAAACACTCGGTGGCGAGGGCTCTCGTGGTGACTGAGAGCTGTCGGGCGCCGCTCCACCGTCGCCGACGCCTCGCGTAACGTTACTTACTGGGTGTCTTTAATTTACTTCAATTTAAAATACTGAAGATTATACACGTAAAGCTTCGAGAGCCCTTACATTTTGATTGCTAGTCCAAGACACATGCCAACCGTTGTTTGAACTCATCAAGAGTCCACCGAATCTCATTTAACAATACTTGAACGCTTCGATTATGTGGTTGAATAAAACAGCTTCAACTGGAGAAGTAGGTACGTAAATACGCCACGAAGAAGTTCCGCCGCGACAGTTACGTTCCGCTACTAATGCCCTACGTAAACAAGGGACCAGAATGTGTGTGAAACTCAGCCCAGTTCAGATCGAACATACTCGTTAATGCGTAGTGTAAACTATACTTAATCTTTCACTTTGTGCCGCTTAGAGAGAAATTAACAAAGAAATGCTACACAAACACTGGCTATACTCGAAGTATTAGCGGGTTCCATTGCTGATTGCGGGAAGACTCAAGACTTCTGTTGGTTGAGTTACAACATTTTGATGTCAGTGTGTCATGAGAATGGAGCTTTTGCCAAACTTCCTTATCTTATAATAATTTATCACTTCCCTGATATTGAACTATCTTATTAGTAATATCAACTGTCGGAAGATGTACCTCGACCTTAGCTAAAGAGCATTCGTTTCGATACAAGAATCACTTGGCAGTATGAGATGTGCACGATTAGGATAAATTGACTTACTAATGCGGTATTGAAGTGAATTCGAATCGAAATGTCAACGACTTCTCACGGTACTCCACATACTGTCACTTATCTAATTTGAATATGATCAGTATAAAGTTCTTGGTGTAATATGCTTATGGTAACTACTGCTGGTCATTTGAATCTACTGGTTTGAAATAATTTTGTAGGCTGACTTAATGGTTTATAAGTATTTCATTCAAAGCATATCTTGAATTTAAATTCTAAATTGACTCATTCTCTTCCTTTATCTTCAACCACGCAATGCGACATTAATAAAAACTTATTTCTCGCATTGCATTTTGTAAGGCAGGTACAACCAGGGACAAATTCGGTGAACCACCTCTATGGTATTTCTTTTCCTGTGGCTGGCGTCTCACCGTTCACTGGCACTTGCAGTCCCTATCCGTAATAGCTTAAGCATTGTACTGCCCTAGTTTAATATTAACCAAAAAATTGCGTGATTGGCAAGGCACCAGCCACACGAAAAAAAGTAAGTGCTTCACCGAATTCGTCCTTGACTGTACGCAAGCAGTAATAAGTCGAGCGGGCGACATTCAGCCCGAGCGTGGCCAGAAGGCTGAAATAAATCAGCATTTGCCGGTAGATGGACGTTTTAATTATTGATTTATTGTGCGCGGTGGTGGAGCCGGGCGCCGGCTAATTGGTCAGCCAGAGCTCGCGTGACACCGGCCCTCGCAACTATTATTGAGACAAAATCGTCCAATATTGGAACACTGCAACGGCATGACTTCGTTACCACTATCGGATCAACAATTGGAGTCACACTTTAATAAATTACGAGAACCCTTCGAGGTCAGGTATGCATATACCTACAATACCTACCTGTACGACAAAAGATGGGAATAGGTTTTTAGCTGAATTATTGAAAATGAAGTACCTATTATGCTGGGGCTTCACCTGCGTGACGCCTGACGGCGTTCATAACGGCATGCACGTCTTAGCGCGCTAATTGTATCAAATTAGTGCGCTAAGACCCGGCTACACCTGCGTATTATATCAAATAGCGCGCTAATTAATGGCATTAGACGCAGGTGAAGCTCGGGCATTAGAAAAACACGACCCATCTCACAACTATAAATAAAAATGTGATAGTAAAAACTACTTCCTTTAAAATTGCTTCCTTTACCGGCGTGAGTTACACCTCACTCAAGTCAAGTCATCAAGTCTAGTTGACTGATTATATGATATTCATAGCATCTGTTACTAAAATGAGTGAACAAAACTTAGTGATTCCCTTCGGTTTCCGTTCCCGTAGGAATATCGGGATAAAATATAGCCTTAGTCACTCGGGAATAATGTGGCTCCCTGCTGGTAAAAGAATTTATAAAATCGGTTCAGTAGTCTTTGAGTTTATCATACATCGAGTTTATCGTACAAACATACATATAAACAAACAGACAAACAAACAAACAAAAAAATCTTTCCACTTTATAATATTAGTATTAGGTAGATAAAAATTATGCCTTTTGCCAGGTCAATAACCATCGTAAGGACCCAAGAGTAAAAAAAGACACATGTAATGAATGAAACAATGAAATCGATACGGTGTCCGACAAAAAAGTGTTGATAGATGATTGTCCGGAGCGTCTTTACGAATATTACGTCATTACGAGAATATTCAGTATTTAGTTTAGTAACGTGAGTTTAAACTATTACTAGTTAATGTAAAATCCGATATGGAATTTCTACTCTCATGAGTTATTTAATTCTTATGAAGAATATAGGCTAGGTCTAGATTGATGCAACGCACATGGGTTGCCTACCTAAATCCTGTGTCTATGATGTTAAATAATAAAATGTTGAATCAAAGGAGAATTTTCATTAAATGCAGCTCAAATGAAATGTTCCATAAAGTTTATAGATAAACATGATAGATGGAATCATAGAAATCGATATATTCTCATTCATTGCTTCCTCAAACAATACACGCTCGAAGTAGACTTTACGCCGAAGTGCGTTGTGAACTTGTAAAACGTAATAGTAAAAATCTTCGCTTCTATTTGTTTCGAAATGTAAACAGAGCGGGTCAGTGGCAGTTTCGTGGTGGGTGTGAACTTTACTAGTCAACGTGAATGGTTATTGCAAATTCTTTTAAATTAAAGCCTACGTTTTCAGTCACTTTATAAACTTCACTTAAAGATTCGGATTTTAGATTGATTTAGATAGAAATGCATTTTGAAATAACGCTCGGAATAAACAAAGATTAGGATAATCCATACTAATATCATGAAATAATGTGAAAGTTTGTTTGTTTGTCCGTCTGTGAAAGACGTAACAACAGAATAACGGATCGACGTGATTTTTGGTATGGGAACAGTTTGGGAGCTGGAAAGTGACATGGTGCGCTACTTTTTATCCCGGAAAAGTATCACATTCCCTCGGGATAACGTCGTGTAGTCCATGCGGGTGAAGCCGCGTTCGGAAGGCTAGTATATATTATCTACTAATATTATAAAGAGAAAAGATTAATTGATTGTTTGTTTGTTTGTTTGCATCGAATAGGCTAGACTACTGACAGAAACTACTGGACCGATTTAGAAAATTCTTTGACCATTAGAAAGCTACATTCTTTCCGAGTACTTAGGCTATATTTTATCCCGATATTCCCACAGGAATGGGTAGCACGCGGCTAAAGAGTGAGTGAGCTCAACACATTATCTTTTTATATAGTGTCTACTACACCATCGCATTAGTAATGGTTGTGTATGTTGTGAGTTAATAAATAAATAAATAAAAGTTCTCAATAAAAGTACGCCGTAAGTACCGCCAAGTAAATTTTTTTCACTAAAGGTATAGTATTATATTATCTGTGCTAAAGGTTTAGAGTTTGTGAAGTTAGGGCGTGTAGAGTCAGAAACTTGGCTTCACATGACACCTGATAAATTTTTGACAGTACGAGCCATACGGTCTCGTCTTGGCAACACATAACAAGTACCTACATGTTTTTGGTGTGTTTTCTTGTCACTCAAACACTCGATGCTTCGAGCTTTATTTTACAGAATTATATTCTTAACCAAGGCATCGCAAAGTAAACAAGCGTGAGATACTGATGGTCAGCTGTGTAAAAATCGTAGTGTATGTTTGTACAATCCTGCCGTGTTTGTAATAATTTGTTTCGATATTTAAAGCATAGCATAGGTCTAGTTTTTTTATTATTTTAGGTACCTATGATTTATTCTTACACCCTAAATGAATCTGTGAAGCCTACGATATTCTAAATTTTATTATATCATACTAGCTTTTACCCGCGACTTCGTTCGCGTGATTAAGATAGCTGTGCGTTTATTTTGAAAGTTACGGACGGATTACCAATATAAGTATAAAGAAAGCTATCAACTCTCCACAAATGGTGTCTCTACCTGCAACCTAGGTAAATGGAAATTCCTTTACATACTGAAACACCTTGTAGCATCCTGTATAATGGTAGTTTTCCAAAACGCTTTCTTAGTGCTCACCTACACCATGGAAGGAATCTACCCTCCAAAAATGGTGCCTCTGCCTTCAGCCCTATTCAAATCCCCATACAAACTGGAACACCCTGTAGCATCCTGTGTAACAGGAGTTTTCCAAAATCCTTTCTTAATGCTCACCTACACCATGAAAGGTATCTACCCTCTAAAAATGGTGTCTCTACCTTCAGCCGTTATGGCTCTACGCTTATGCCAACAATGAATCAATCAATAATAATTTAGAGTTTTATATGTATAGATTGAGTTCCTTTAGGAAAACCTGTTTGGTCGAGGAGATGGCTCTGGATTCGTTCTCCAGTTAGTTCAATCGAGACCACCCATTTTTTTATACTTTTTATTATTTTTGTTAAAGAACAACTATTTTTGCTTCATTTAGGAAACATAAAATTAGTTTTATTATCTTACCCACAACTTTTATGTTCAAAATAGTGTGCTGGGGAAAACCAATAAGCCAACAGTAAGCGTCGTCGCAGACACAAGCACGCACTTAGTTCTCATTCAATATTTTAGTAGCGACGCAACTCAAACAGAACTCCTTTGTTGGAGGTCAAACGTGTGTGAAGAGAGTTTCCGTGTCACTACGGGCTCGCTTGGTTAGCGCAGACTTCTCAGACAAATATTTTTTATTCCCCCATGATCACTATTAGCTGGTAGACTTTTCGTTTGTTTGTTATGACATCCGGCGTTGTTTTGTTTGTGCCACGTTCATTGACACCTCCGATCCGATCCAACGTCTTATCTGATGACTCTGATTATTAAGCAAGGTATCTGAAGCGCGCACACGATTCCGAGCGTCGAGTGCGGTTGTCAAATTTCTCGCGTTTTACGGCGCCGAGCGGCCGGACCTTTATCGAATTCTCGTCATGACCAGAAAGGGATGTCGAAGCTAATGCTAAAGTTACGAGTCGCAGCCTCAGAGATAAGCTATCGGCCGACTCGTAGTGACATTATGGGCATCGATAACATCGCGATCAGCCTCGGACGCCGATAAACAAATATTCGTCCCTCTGCTACAAATTACTCGGTGATACCATCTAATTTGACGTCGGCAGTCTTCAAATGACAAAGTTTTACACCTCTATCATTATTTTAATTTACTTATACGTTACTAAGTACTGAATACATACTGAGTATAGCTAACGATCGTTAAGAAGCTAGAATCAGAAACGTCCCCGTTATCGTGCGAAAACTAGATTAAAAGGTCATAGTTTATAGCTATTTTATGTTCTCTAGATAAAACGATATCTGCAGGTGTAATATCCATGACATATTAAACATTGCCATCCAAAGAACAAGATTAGATTGCATATAAAATTAATTTGATCTGTACATAATAATGTCACAGATTACTAAATAGTTATTTGCAACAAATATTAAAATAATTGCAATAGGTAAGTATTTAAAGGAAATAGAAAACAACTTAATGTATTATCAAGATGGGTAATAAGTATTTTAATTATTATAGTATGACATCCATACTATTTAATATTAGAAAGGTGAAAGTGTGTTTGTTTGTCCGTCTTTCACGTCAAAACGGAGCAACGGATCGACGTGATTTTTGTTATGGAGATAGCTTGGGAGCTGGAGATTGATATAGGCTACTTTTTATCTCGAAAAAAACATCAAATTCCCGCGGGATAACGTCTACACGACGTTCACTACTACTCTTCCACGCGGGCGAAGCCGCGAGCGAAAGGCTAGCAGATAAATGAAGTACCTACTCTATGGGCGTTTGTGCACTACACTGAATTTTAGCGATCCGGAAAAAAACGGATGCTTGTATTATAATTTAATCGTTTATAATAGTAAGAATTTATTTATTTCCTGTAGTTTCAATGTTTCGAACCCTAAACTACACGAAATAAATAAGTTCTATTATTTATAATATTTAATTATTAAAATACAAGCATCCGTTTTTTTCCGGATCGGTAAAATTCAGTGTAGTGCACAAACGCCCTATGACGGTAATACATAAGGCCACGATTAATAAGAATTAGTGTCGTTTAATCATACACTCATATTCTTATATGAAGTATATTATATATTTTTTTTGTTTTTCTTTGTTAATCTATCTATATCGTTTCTCTTTGTTTACTCGTGTCATTTATTTACAAATAATCATGGATATTTTTATTATCCCTTGCAACTAAAGTGCACCATGATTATTATTTTTGCAGTAATATTTGAACTAGAAAAAAGCAACTCAGCTCGAATATAATATTCATTATGTATTTTAAAATTTTCTGTAAATATAATCGTGATTTATGTTAATCTTTTTAACACCTTGTAAGTAAGTGTATTTTTTATATTTCTTGTTTGTCTTGCTTTTTAATAATTTTAATTTTTGTTTAAAAAGGCTAAACTAAAAAAACAATTCCATTCGTTTTCATAAGATTATACCTAGATTAAAAAAATACATTTAAATTGATTTTCTATAAAAGTTGTACACAGCGTTTAAATAGTTATACTTACTTAAACATTACAAACTTTTAACAATTTGTTCTTATCCAAATCTTACATCGGGGTGTATTTAATTTTAATGAAATATGCTTGTAAAGTTGTCGACAAGAATTTCGCATAGATAGCACACGATAAGCCGCTTTTCTCGAAAGGCTGTCCTTATCTCAATACCATAAATAATTGATATTTTAATGTCACAAATGATCTGTATGTAACTACAAAGTAAAATCGAAAAGGTTTTAAGATTGCAAAAGTCGAGAAAAAGATTTAGTTTCTCTTTCATTGAAATAAAGTCTGAAATCGTTATAAGAGGACATTGGACTTAGGTCTTTCTAGAGCGGCTCTGAGCGGACAACGTGTTTTTCAAGTGCCGTGCCTAGCCCATAAGTTATCGCGTGTAATAAAATTAAATGTAACACATTTCTCTTTTTCATGTAATCTTCATAATTTATACACATTTTTAGTTTGCGACGTGTATCGGCGCCCGAGGGTACTTGTGGACGTGAGTATGTTGCCCACTATACATATATTTTAACTTTACACATACGTAGAGATCTTAAATTTGAACCTTATAGCAAAGATTAAGAATACTTACTGAGACAACAATGATGTTTGAATGTTTGATTGGTACGTTTAATGGATTTTTTAAATTCCTTAATGATATTCAGAAACAAGCCCAATTGTTTTTGAATATCATTAGGAAAATGAGAAATCTGTTGAAACATGGGTTTATTCAGTCTAAAAATGTTCTTGAAACAGTCCTCTGTTTATTTATGTTTCTTTAAACCAAGAATTATGAAGACAAACGGCAGCATAAATTTAATGTATATAAAACTTTAATGATAAATTGCATTTTATTAGCTATTACTTACTTATTAAGGCTAGGCCGTTTAAATACCAATAATAACGTCAATATTAAAAGTGTCATTAACCCGGCGTCACTGACGCTGGGTCATATTGACCCGAGGCATTTTCAAACGTCCATATTTGTTTTTGCATCCATTTTGTGATTTGTGCATTCGTGTAGCTGGAGATACAGCCTCCATCTACCCGGCCTATTGGCCCGCTCAATGCGACGCTGCTTGCACAGCGAGATACACTTTCGTGAAATTAAAACGGGTCAATATGACCCAGCGTCATCGGTGGCGCGGTAATTTTGTGTCTTACTTTTATTCGCTTATTTAGTGTTTAGTGTTAATTTATGTCGCTGAACATATCGGGCATAAATGCTAACATAATACATCGGTCTTACTTCAACGATACCCGAACGAAAAGGCAAAATTTCCTAAAAAATCTGGGACTTGATTTAGTACACGAGCACTTTCAAAGCCGCAAGCTACGTCTAAATTTACCGTGTCAGTTGCGCAAAAGAACCGCAGATTTCGTGGGTGAACCTACTGAAGAACCTCCCCGAATAATTCCAGGAACACTCAAGGGATATCAAGAATGTCCGTCTAATCTGAAAAGATAAGAAAACATCGCATACTTGTCAGACATGCCGCATTTACATATGCCCAGAGCATTTGATTCCATACTGCAATAATTGCAGCAGTTCCATGGCTCTGAATGATGAAGTATAAGTAGTATAAGACTGATCACATTGTATCTGCATAATAAGAAGTTTATTTGATCTCTTTATTACGAGATAAGATTGTTGATTCCTATTATAAGTAAGAAATTTTTACCAAAAACTAAAAATATAGACACACTTTTTTTATAGATGATTTTGCATGTGTTGTTAAATAATTCATAAAAAAATATTTATATAGTGCATTAGTTTTATTTTTGTTTTTTTGGCTCATTAAAGAACACTTATAACATAGACAGTAATTAAAATTATGATGACTTGTTAAATTTCCTGAAAAATGATTGATGAAATTTGGGTCATTATGACCCGGGGTCATCGTCTTTGAAATTATTTTCACGTCATTGGCGCCGGGTTAAAGACGCTGCAACCAACCAACTAGTGACAGTCCAATAATGGTGAACACTATGCCCGTAAAGCTGAGAAAAAAAACAAAATTTCTTTAGGGTCAGTTCAGATTCAGACATAACGCGTATAAATCCTCGCGCAGGCTCAAGCCTGCTCTGTCCGCAATTCACATTGAAAGCAAAAATGCGCCACGAGACGGCAAAGAACATGCTCGAGGACTCTTGCTTGACTAGTCTTAAGCGGTCGCGAGCATAATAATATGCGAGCCGAGTGTGTCGATATTCATTTAATTTTCTAATTCAGGATATAGTAACACGGTCCTTTTTTCAAAAGTCAATTATAAAATAATAAATAAAAAAAAATGCTTTATTTTCCCCACAATAATAAAGTTACAGTTAAGGTTTTTTGTTGTATATAAATTTTATGTTAATATTAGTATTGTGGAGACTGGTGCCGTACTAACTAAGGTTACAACCCGTTATACATACAGGTCACCAGGGTGCCTACCATCAACTTTAAGACAGCGATTCAAAAATAGTGCGATGCAGAATAGGTTCCTAAAATGAATTGCTTTCTTTCGTACTCTGACCTTCTAAAAACTGGATCGCAAATGAATTGCTAAATGTGAATGACCGAACGATTTGTGTCCTTATTTCTTCTACCCGTCTCTTTCACTCGATTCTGTCATGCCCGGAGAGTCAAAGGGACGGGTATAACCTGCAGGTGTCATGTTAGCTTGGCCGAGTTATAAGTCAAATAAGAGTTGATGACAGCTCAGCGGCTGTGAAATGTCATTGAATGGTCACTAAATCGCTGTCATTGATATTAAGCTGTCGTGGTACGAATAAGCGAAGCAGATCAGTTTAGGTCCTAAACAAAACCGCAATAAGAGTTGATGGTAGGCACCCCGGAGGCCTCCATACCGCGGAATTACTTTGTTGTGAAGAATATTATATACAATGCGTACCAAAGAGCTTAATTGCTCAAGCATTTTTCTTCTTTGTCTAAACTGACCGTAAAATTACCCTAATATTTTTCAAAACAACTAGACGAAAGTCAGTTAAGGGCAAGATCTTCCAAAAACTCTGTTGTTGTCTTTTTCCTTACGTGTGAACTGTGAAGAGTAATGAAAATAACCTCACTTTTTCATTTTTTCAATGTTTTTGTTGTTATTTTGAGCATAAATTCACTTTTTGAAAAAGTAGCCTGAGAATAGTCCACAATATGCCATTACATATTTTTCTATATATTATTCGTGAATTAAGTGTAATTAAGAATCTAAGTATAAAACCAAAAAAAAAAATGAACATTTTCTTTGTTTTTAATTTTTTTTATTGTCGAGTTACGATACGATATCGTGTTTCTAGCCACAAAATAATCAAGATCGTTTATGACACCTCAACATTATATTTTTATCTGCTCATAATAAAGAATATTTGATTGTTTACTTTTGATTCAAAAATAGGTTGATTTCGATCATTTGGAAGTACGTGCCCTTAATAATTGTTTGACAACGATGTAAGTAGTATTAATCTAGAACTAAAATATGTATTTCTTACTTTTATTTATTTATACTTGCCTACATAGACCACTAATTTTTAACAAGTAAATTTTTTATGCCATGAAAGTGTCCATCAATACTTACCAACATTTTTGTACTATGGTATAGCTATAGAGCCAGCTACGAAAGCGCGAAGAAAATCAGCCGTTCCATACATGTTGGTCGAGTCGATGATGACTTGATGATGAAGTTTGAAGAAAAAGTTTGCACCATTTATGATGAGCCAAAATAACCTCATGTTTCGATGTTTTGAATTTTAGATGCTTTTAAAATTTCATAACATTATCACAGGCCAACGACTGATCAAACAATGTGATTTGCGAATGCTCGCTTCAAGCAAGGATGAACCCATTGAAAAGGTTAACCGGTTATGGAGTTTGGAATACTGAATCAGGGTGTTACAAAGGAGTTTATCTAATAAAAGCACGTAACTAATAAGTAAAGCAAATATCACAGCGTTATTAAATTTAAAAAATAATATTAGAGTTATCATCGTTTTTTTTTTAATTACGTCTTTTCCTGTTAAAGTGTTGCGATCCAGGAGACAAAAATTAACACGATGGCCTTTTTCCATATTACTAAATGTAGTAAGTATGTAATTTATAAGTAATGGAAAAGAACTTAAAAAGATTAGAAAGATACTTACTTAATTATTTTTTATTTTAGAAATGACTTCTATAAAATAGCAACAAAAAAACCAGCCTGTTACAGCATCAGATCGGATTGCTATAATTTAATGTTTGTTAGTGTTTACTTAGCTTAAGGACACTCTTTGATAGAGCATAATAATTAGCGGTGCGGTGCTTGCAAACTTATTGAGATAATTACGCAAAATATACCAACAGTGAAATTATTACAAGCGTTAAGTAGTTAATTTGTCTATTTCCCATTCAATAATAACAGATATTAATTTAATTAGAAACTGGTTAACTTCTAATAACACTTCTGAATTGACATGTAAAATAATTATCGTAATTTTCTGTACATAAACACTTTACTGATTTTATGACGTCGTTTTGAAAGGTAATTAAATTCCAATTGGATTACTATTAGTAGTTTAATAATTAAATGTCTCAGTGGTTTTAATTAATATGTTTACATTATTGTGCCGGTATTAAAGTTAGTGGTATGCAATGCATTTATCGTTTATTATTGTCCTTTAAATCTGCCTACACGTCTCTACGAAACGCCAGTTGCGCAAGGGTATAACATGAAATAATTAACTGTTCCAAATGTCACCGAGTCAAGAACTCGACTGCTCAGTTATTGATATGTTACGATAAATATCTAATGTGTATGAGATTTTTGTGTATGTTAATTGTTAATACGAACAACTTTTACTGTTAAATCTCACATCTTTAACTGGAAAGGAGGGATTTGAGAATTGATTTACCTGGTATTAAAATTTAGGTCCTAAAAAATCATGTAAATATACGAAGAATTAAGAATGGTCGTTTAATGCTCATATTTTGTAGGTACAAAGAACCGAAAGTAAGGTACATTATTTTTGCCAATTCTTTAATGTAAGTAGACACAATTATGTTCAGGGTGCCTACCATCAACTTTAAGACAGCGATTCAAAAATAGCGCGATGCAGAATAGGTTCCTAAAATGAATTGCTTTCTTTCGTACTCTGACCTTCTAAAAACTGGATCGCAAATGAATTGCTAAATGTTAATGACCGAACGATTTGTGTCCTTTTTCTTCAGCCCGTCTCTTTCACTCGATTCTGTCATGCCCGGAGAGTGAGAGGGACGGGTATAACCTGCAGGTGACATGTTAAATCGACCGGGTTATAGGTCAAATAAGAGTTCCAGGGTGCTTACCATCAACTCTTATTACGGTTTTGTTTAGGAACCTAAACTGATCTGCTTCGCTTATTCGTACCACGACAGCTTAATATCAATGACAGCGATTCAGTGATCGATCAATGACATTTCACAGCCGCTAAGCTGTCAGAAACTCTTATTTGACTTATAACCCGGTCGATTTAACATGTCACCTGCAGGTTATACCCGTCCCTCTCACTCTCCGGGCATGACAGAATCGAGTGAAAGAGACGGGTAGAAGAAAAAGGACACAAATCGTTCGGTCATTAACATTTAGCAATTCATTTGCGATCCAGTTTTTAGAAGGTCAGAGTACGAAAGAAAGCGATTCATTTTAGGAACCTATTCTGAATCGCGCTATTTTTGAATCGCTGTCATAAAGTTGATGGTAGGCACCCTGACAGCTTAGCGGCTGTGAAATGTCAATGATCGATCACTGAATCGCTGTCATTGATATTAAGCTGTCGTGGTACGAATAAGCGAAGCAGATCAGTTTAGGTCCTAAACAAAACCGCAATAAGAGTTGATGGTAAGCACCCAGGTTTCTCCGAAAATCAATCAAAGTGTTTCGTAGCGATAAATTTCATATCTCACAGAATAATAAAATTTTAGGTAGGTAAGTACAATTTACAGCAAATCATCAAATGCCAATAATTACAGGTCCTCACTATTATTTATAGATATTGTACTTATAGTAACAGTAACATTCTTAAAGTCTATGTAGTTATGTACTCCAGCAAGCGTAAAGCGTAACAATGAGTTGAACAAAAGTAAGCGTGAGATTTTGACAAACTACTGTATGAGATGGCCAAACAAGTGGAACTCACTTTACGTCCGAACGCGAATCAAAATGTCAACTAATTTACAGAGCTCTTGTTAGAACTTTGAAAATTTGTTGAGTTTTTGAGTATTTTTGTAGCTACTTTACTATAATACCATTACAATTACCATAACAAATAAGCACGAGAAATAAGTAGTACCTATCACATAGGTAATTTAATAATTAAAATACCTAAATTAAATCGCAGTCTCTTAATTTGTCTGATAACTTTGATGTTGGTGATTGCAATAAAAGCAATCTGAAATTCCAGTGTTGATATCAGAGGTAGTTAAAGTTCTCTCCCGGAACATTGAGCATCCATCAGGAACGCTGGTGCTGCGGTGATTTATCTGCGCAGGCGGTGCGCCGCAGCCTTGTCCAAGGGAAGCCTGCTGGAGTTATGGTGTGTTACTATGTGCCACTTTACTTTGCTCCTATTATACTTAGAGCTGAATGATCTGAGACGTAAAGAAGAAAACTTTTTCCTGTATCGGTTTTATGATAGCTCCGACATAGTATTATCAAGCATGAACCTTGGAACCACTTTAATTAAAATTAGTATTGAGATTGATTGGACCAGGGAGGATAAATATGTTTTATCTTATCTTAAAGAAAATAAATGAAATCGCAAGTGATTACTCAAACAATATTAATCCAAGGAAGAATTATAAACAATCTTGACTTGTCTCATGAAGTATCAATGAGAAACGTGTTCCAGTGTTGATATCAGAGGTAGTTAAAGCTCTCTGCCGGAATATCAGGCATCCATCACGAGGGCTGGGGCTGCGGTGATTTATCTGCTCAGGCGGTGAGCGCAGCCTTATTTAAGGGAAGCCTGCCGGAGTTCTGTTGTGTTACTATGAGCCGCTTCACTTACTTCCAGCATTTCAGCCTGGGATAGCAGCAAAAAGAAAGAAAATTGAAAAAAAAAATATGAAAAATCTTTAAAAGTCCTTTGAACCATCTATACATATAATAAAACAGAAACGGAAAAAAAGTCTGTACATGGAATATTTAAAAAAAATAATTACTGCTATGTGATGTGTACATGATATAGACCCCAAAACGATAGATAATAAAATTTTTGTCTGTTTGTCTGTTTGTCTGTTTGTCTGTTTGTCTGTTTGTCTGTTTGTCTGTTTGTATGTTCGCTTTTCACACAAAAACTACTGGACGGATTTTTACCAAATTTTGTGTAGTAATAACTTATAACCCGGGTCAACATATAGGGTACTTTTTATTGCGGGAAAATTTCTTTATATTTAAAAAAACGTTGATAACGACTGTTTGTATCTTACGCACCAACATGCATGGAGCTCACTGGAAACATGCAAGCAGGCGAAAATGGCACTACCGCGCCTGGACGCCCGTTTGTCCAGAGCTCTCATTAAGCTAAGTAGATCACAGTTACGCCTGGTGACGGGTGCTATAACAGGACATGGAAATTTCAACAGACACCTTTTCAACTTAGGTATCACCGACAGCCCCCTATGCAGGGGTTGCATGAGGGCCGAAGAAACAGCTGCTCACGTCCTGGTTGAATGTGACGGAGTGGCCCCCTACCGGGCGAGGTACCTCGGCTCGCCGGGAAGCGTCCACGAAGCGGTCTCCGACGTGAGGGCGCTGGGTGCTTTCCTGGCAGAGCTGGGTTGGCTGGAGTAATCCGGCTGCACACCCTTCACACGCAAAATAGGCGCAATAAGACGTCGAGTTGCGGAAAACGCCCGTACCGATTGAAGAAGAAGAAGAAAAAGAACCACAAGACCTATCCAACATTTCCCGACAGTAACAACCCTTCAACCCAGCGACTCCTCTCGCGGCGGCTACTTGCTCCACTCGCCGTTAAGTGGCGCGCACAAATAACGCAATAAATAGGTACTAGCTTATCGCAAAACAGCTCGTCTCACGGTGGGCCGATTTATTCATAAGCCCCGCATATGCCGGTCCCGCATATGCCTAACACCGCTTACATTTATCATTACCTAGCTTAATCCATTCAATGAAAGCGGTCAAATCATAGTGATGACGACAAATAATTAAACAAGTACTTGCGTATTTTTAATTAGGATTGGAACGATCTTCGTGAGTGAGACAAAAACGACGTCAAAATTTTAGACACCTTACTTAGTCGAACTTAGTAATTTATGTTGATTTTATTTTTTCCAGGACCTATCCAACATTTCCGCACAGTAACAACCCTCCAACCCAGCGAGCCTCCCGCGGCGGCTACTTGCTCCACTCGCCGTCAGGTGGCGCGCACAAATAACGCAATAAATACTAGCTTATCGCAAATCAGCTCGTCTTACCGTGGGCCGATTTATTCATGAGCCCCGCATATGCCGGGCCCGCATATGCTTAACCCCGCTTACATTTATCATCACCCAGCTCAGTCAATTAAATTAAAGCGGTCCGATGATAGTACCGCACCAGATATCTACCAGATTTCTCATATGCGTGTTATTTATCGCTCTGTAATTTGTGTACCTATGTATTTATTGTCTTGAGATTATCAGTGGAATTTGGTTCACGTTTTAATTCACATTAATGCTTCTTTTTCTTACTTTTTAACCGACTTCTAAAAAAGGAGGAGGTTCTCAAGTCGTGTGAATGTTTTTTTTAAATAGAATATTAATAACGGTGGTCAAAGGAAGAGAGGAAATTTATTCCGCTCGACATCCTATCTAAAACTTCATTTGCTAGCACTAATAACTCATGTAAAAAAAGTTATTCTTTAGAAATAAAATATTATTATCATCATATCGCAAGTTCACCAATGATGTCATACCATACCGAGAGCCCTAATTAATTTGAATGGCAGTGAATACATGCATACATTAAGTGTATCGGATTCAATTAAAATTGATGAATTCGAATGCTTCATATGTTTATTCACTTTTGATTGTTAACATCGATCATCTGTCATGGCGCCACTTCCTCTTTGTGATTGTTTTTGCTTATTATACGGAGTAAGGTAGGTACAGTCGGGGACAAATTCGGTGAACAACTTCTTACTTCTTTTAGTGAGGCTGGTGCCTCGCCATTCATGCGCTGACTCTTAATTTACTATTTGTTTATGCATTAAACTAGGGTAGTACATACAATGCGTATACAACTAGTGATAGGGACTTCAAGTGAACGGTGAGACGCCAGCCAGAAGGAAGCCAGAAAGAAGTAAGAAGTGTTTTACCGAATTTGTCCCTACCTGGGTGCCTACCATCAACTTTAAGACAGCGATTCAAAACTATAGTGCGATGCAGAATAGGTTCCTAAAATGAATTGCTTTCTTTCGTACTATGACCTTCTAAAAACTGGATCGCAAATGTACCTTCTAAAATTTGTGTCCTTATTTTTTCTACCCGTCTCTTTCACTCGATTTTGTCATGCCAGGAGAGTGAGAGGGACGGGTATAATCTGCAGGTGTCATGTTAGCTTGGGCGAGTTATAAGTCAAATAAGAGCTTGAGCTTGAGCTCTTGACAGCTTAGCGGCTGTGAAATGTCATTGAATGGTCACTGAATCGCTGTCATTGATATTAAGCTGTCGTGGTACGAATAAGCGAAGCAGATCAGTTTAGGTCCTAAACAAAACCGCAATAAAAGTTGATGGTAGGCACCCTGGACGTTATAATAATTGCTTTGACGACAATGAATATAAAAAAAAAAAAAAAAAAAACGTACAGCCCTAGTTTTTATGCATTTCTACCATACCGAAAATTCATTGCTGTATGGGAAAACGTTATCGCCGTTTGTATGGAGAGCGTTTGCTACACAATCTGCTTAATAAGATTGGTTAGTTTTGTTCAGCAATGCTTAAGTTTTTGTCAATTTTAATGAATAGGTAAGCCTCTACCACTTACCACAATTTCGTTTGTTATCATTCTAGTACGCCATTTCACGGCTATAATAACACACAGTCTAAAGAAAATTTCAGTTAAAAGTTATATTCTTGTCTCATATCCTAAGAACCCGCTACATTTGACGCGAGCATTGACACGTCGCAATCAAAGGCTTATCTTCTTAAATCGGCGAGTTTCTGTCCCCCGCCTTATCGCCGACAAGGGCCCGCTTTTAACGCGCTAAACGTTTTATAGGTTCATCAGAGCATTATCCTTTCGACACGGTAGCACTAATTGGATAAAACTTTGCTTTGAAAAAAAAGGTCAAAGAAACAAACACCGTAATAGTGACGCTCGTAATTTCGGAGGGATTCCATTTAACATGTGAATTGAACATGTCGGATCTCGACCGGCGCGAAGGCTGTCATTATAACGCGTTGCCGCTGCGTATTTACTAACTCCATTTGGATTAAGAAATGCTCTGATCTTGTCTCGTGCTATACCTTACTATCACCAATGTATTGAAGCACGATTTAGGTACACCTACAAACTTATTGTTGTGTGCAATAAAAGGGGATCGATCTTTTTTGCCTAGCTATATGGATGCCTACGTAATATACAGATTTTCGTTTAACCATAATAGGGGAAAGTTGGTAGCCCCGGACGGGGCGGGTAACCGTGGACATTTAAATTTCTTAAGTTTGGCCATGTTGGCCGAGAATGCTCGCCTTACCGTAAACAAGGCTATTTTCTATAGAATTGACGTTGCAAATACACAGCGTTTAGAAATTGAAACTTAACCAGCCGCGCCGGCCGCCGGCCGTCCAGGACTACCCAACTTTACCCTACCCAACAATAAAGCACAATTTTTGCCACTAAAACTAGGGTCGTTAATAACTAGAATAATTGACGCTTCGCTACAGAACATATTTAAGCAATATGCGTTGCGGTTGCGCATACGCCCGAGCCTTAGGCCGCCGAGCGCCGCGTCAACGCGCTGATTGATGGGCGGGCAGCCATCGAACGATTGTTAGTGTTTAACTAACAGTTAAATTTAAAACAAAATTTGATCTTGATTGATGGACTAATGATATAAAGTAAACACCTTCCCGACGATAGGTGTGCGCCAGCGTCGCCGCAAGCGAAGCTATTTCATTGACGGAATTCAAACGAACCGTCTTACCTAATATTTTAATCTTCTAAACACAACATAAATCATAGCTATAAAACATCAATGTAAATAATGTTAGTGTTAAATTGTTCCCCGTTAGTCAATAAAGCTTATTAAGTTGTTAATTCGTGGCTTGTGTTTTGATAGCGTTAGATTAGACTATTATTATGATTGGCCTATCTCACACAACTGTAGATAACTATGCGAGTGCTAAATTATTTGATTATTATGCATCGATCTATATTTTAAAACGTTAAAAACTTTATACCTATGTAGAACACATTTAACATTCGTCTTACAAACATTAATTTTGTTCTTTATAATTATAATAAAATAAATAAATATGGGTATTACCACAAGCACCCAGACCCGAGGAAATATTGAAAAGTTCGTTTCAATCCCGACTCGACCGGGAAGCGAACCCAGGACCTCTAGAGATAGCCACCTTGAAAACCAGTGTGTGCACAACATTCGGCTACGGAGGTCTTCAAAATTATTTTGTGACGGTTCTTTCCAATCGAGCAAATAAACACGGAGCCAGAAACAATGAACAAAATGACTCCAGACGAGCCCATAGCGTTAGAACAAAACCCTTGTTGTTGATTAAAGGTTTTACACTTTGTCGATTATTTCCGGAGCGGACATTGTCCGTGGAGAATGGGCGAGCGCCGCGGCTTTATCACGTACATTTAATATTATAAGCTATTAGGCGCCTCGGCGGGCTCCATTACGTCCATATCATAATACGGAATTGTCTGCCGAGCGTTTAGATTTTGTACTTTTTATTTAAAACAAAAAGGCGGCACCGTCGGCGCCGGCCATTGTTCTCCGTCCATTCGTCGCACTTCATGCTATTCAGATTCAAATTAAATGGCTTGTGTACAAAATTAATTTGTCTTTTGTCTTAGGTCGGCCGGGGAGCGCTGACATGTCCCGGCGCAGCAGGGGCGCGCGCGATGACGCGCGCGCGTGCACCTAGCCTACCACAAGTACCTACCTATATTTGAATAAAAAACCTTCAACCTGTTTATAAAACGAATGTTACCTAAGAAATACCAAGAATTTTTCAAATTAATGAAAATCATAGCAAGCTGATTTAAAACTACACGAAATGAAGAAACAAGTAAAATTATATTCAACGCATTTATCAACAAAATTCTTATTAAGCGCAGTGAATGATTTTATACATTTAATTTCGGAACAGAACCATAAGTCACAAAAGTGGATAAATCATAATCAGTATGCACCGTAAATGCGCTGACGAAACCAGCCCGTCCCAGATTAATTTCCCCGTGATTACACCAGAGAAGTGGCTACACCGGGTAAAAGTGACACTTCAATTTGTTGGAACTTAACAGCGAGCGGGACAAGTGGGTTACGAATGCGGTGTACAGCCGAACCAATTGAATCGTGGCCCATTTTGCTAATTTGTTTGAAAGCGTCAAAACTATAAAGGTCAGTGTCAATGTAAAAAAATGTGAATTTCGGTCTTATCGAATTTTAATATCTGTTAGGAAATAAACTTATGGTAGGTTATTACGATTCCATTAGTTTGACTGTACACGTGTACCTACGTATCGGGCGCATCCCATGATTGATGGAACCACGCAATGTCAACGCTTAATTTAATATTTCTTGCTCGGGTTTTGTTCTTCCCTTTTGTGTTCCGCCGATAATACGATGTAAATTACGATCCTTTTCCGACAATAATATGTGGTTTCACGTCAAATTGTCAGAGATTGAGAGGCTCAGCTGCCACGCCGGAGCGCGTTAAAAAAACTGAGGCATCAGTTCGGAGATAGCCGTGACCGTGAAGAAAATAACACCCCGCCCTTCTAATAACATATCTTTGGTTACGTGTAATTAAAAACTCAAACATCGACATCCAACAAATCACGGTCGGCCACAATGAATCACGGCGCGTGTCAATTAAGCTATTATTACCTACGGACGGATTATTGTTATTAAAAATCACAATATTGTTTTCGTTCTTAGAAATTACGATCACGGTGAATCAGAGCCACACCCCTGACGACTCACTCTTGGAGATTTAATCTTGATATCTCACCGTGGAGCTTTGCAAAACGACCATGACTATGGACATTTACAAAGCACATAATGCAGGCGAACCTCGCATAACACTAAACAATGTTTATGATAAACAGAGCGACAGAGCGATCTCGAGCAACCATGTCCGCTCCTCTTAATTAATATACGGTGACTAGGCAGATCATCCACGATTGTTCACCTCTGACTGTCGAACAAACCGCTAATTTGGCGCGATTGTTAAAAATTATACCCACCCATCACGAAAAAACAACTCTGATGGTACAGACAGATCAAAGTCATGTTTCGTCGTAAAACTTTATAGGCTCATTAGTGTAGCATTTGACCGCAAGTTTGTTATGACGTCACGTTATTTTTGTAATTAACTTGTAATGAGGAAATAGTAGTTTGTTACACAAGGAACGTAAGCGAGCTATTACAGAACAAGATCCAATTTGGCGCCCGTGCGAGCGCAGCTCGCAAAGGGCGCTAAAGGATCGAGTGCACCCGAGATATTTAGACGCCCGAGCGAGCGAAACGAGCGAGGGCGAATATAGTTCGAGGGTGTAATAGCTACTTGCAACCGAGGTAAGCATTCTACTTTACATCATTCATGCGAGGTAAATAAAACATTTATATTGTTATGACAAAATGATTCTTTTATAAGAGAGAAAATATTTATTCAAAATTTGCCAAAACTTGTAAATGTACGTATTTTGACCGCCATTTTCATTGTTCTCCACAGTAAATAGTTTTCTTATAATTTTATGAAAAAAATATGTTTGACCAAGGAGTTTTGCATAGCTTGAATGGTAAAGTTACTTTACAATTAAAGCATTCACCTGCTTGAATTGCAAAGTAATTTGAAAATGGAACGTTCTATCTAAACAATACACTGTGTTGCACATGCCAACTTACACAGCCTCTTACCTTACTAGTAAATCCTAGTTACCGAGCAGTATGATGTAAAAAATATTGTTTGACCAAGGAGTTTTGCATAGCTTGAATGGTAAAGTTACTTTACAATTAAAGCATTCACCTGCTTGAATTGCAAAGTAATTTGAAAATGGAACGTTCTATCTAAACAATACACTGTGTTGCACATGCCAACTTACACAGCCTCTTACCTTACTAGTAAATCCTAGTTACCGAGCAGTATGATGTAAAGATTATTTGCCTTTTATGTATGGTATATTGCAATCTGTTAACTAAACCATATCATTAATAAGAGACAACTTTATAGAAAACACACTGACATAAAAAATAAAGATTTGTATTTTAGTTGAAACCACTTTAAATTAAGCCCCTTCTAATAAAAAATATTTTATTTTCAATTTTTAACAATATAAAATCAGGACCAAAATCTCCCCAGAACTGAGCATAATCGCCAATTAAGTGTACCTACTTATATTAAAATTAAATGTTGAAGACACTGGCACGTGCGATACTATCGGAACTGAGCGGTGGCAACCGATTACAGTCTAATTTTAAAAAATGTGAAACATAAATTGCGCGTATTATGCTAAATATATTATGTAAGTATTATGTTATAATATGAATTTATATGAATAAAGCTGTGGAAACAAACATACCCCTTTACGGTTAGAGGGAACTATTTTCCCCACCAACAATTTTCTTTAAAAAGTACACACGTAACAATCGGGGTATTTTTTTAAATTTGGTAACACTAAATTAAAAGAAGGGTAATTATATTTTAAAAGAAAATTTTCGATTTTATTCGAAACGGTAGCGGTACTCATATTTAACACAGGAGTTTTTATCACTGTGATCGAAATTGGTAAAAATCTTCAAATGTACGAAGTGATTAATGGTAAGTTTTTCAAGAAGTTTTAGATTTATGTGTAATATCTTAGAAAGAAGACATATTTTTGGTTTATCTCCCATTTTTTTTTCTTCATTGATTTTTCTTGGTGGGAATATTATTCCCTCTAACCGTAACGAGGAAATAAAGTTTGGTTTTATTATTTTACAGAATGACAAAAATGAGCAAAATTGATTGATTAAAAAAAAATCTGCCGACCTATAAAAGATGCCGGTATTGTAGTAAAAAAATAAATGATAAGCGTTCAAAGATCAAGTGTAGCAAATGTGATGTTCCCTCATGCGTAACACCTTGCTTCCTGAACTTTCATAAACAAAAATCAACCTATAGTTTTACACTTTTTCTTGGTCACTTATGCCAAAATTAAACAATTTTTCCTGTACTGTGATACTTATTATAATATTTATATTTATTATTTTGTATGTAAGAAAGTAGGCAAGTGAGGTTTCTTTTTAAATGTTATTTTTTACGCTGAATCGAATGAGACCATACCCATACTTAGAAGATCAATATAATATTGCGAAATATTAACCAATTGTACAAACTGCCATAGAACAATCTAAACTTTCTTTCTTACTTTCTTTCTTTTTAACATTTGCATTTCTTTAATGTCTTCCATGCTCATACCTCCTGGGCAGTCCTGGGAGGGGGTAAGACCCCAAAACTTTGGTAGGACTCAGTAGATCTTCATGTCTAGTGCCAAGATAAAGTTTTAAACAAAGTTTTATTGATGTACATATTATTATTTGTCGCCAAACGGTCATATTTAGTCTTGTTTTATCTGTAGGTACTAATAATAAACAACAACATACTAAGAAAGAAATCTACAAAAATATGCCACCTTTTAAGATAAGAGATGCTTAATATTCAATATGAATTTCTGGTTCGAAATTATGGACCTTCCTAAATGACTGAATAAATGAACTTCTTTTAAGTAATGATGTCCCATCAAGAAAATTTATGGCGTAATTTAACCTTATAAAGGTAATTTAAAATATTCCTATCTACCTTGAATTTGACATACTTTTTAGCAGCAGCAGTACCTACAGTGGAAAATACAGCAAAGAAAGTCATTCTTTTGAGGTCAAGATTTCCGAGAACGTTTAAAATAAAAGAGATAAAAAGATGTCAACAACAGAATCATTTAAGCGGAGTCACGTGGTTGATGGTGCTAGGACGTGAAGAGCGCCTAAGGACATTTCTCGGAAAGCCAGGCGACGCGATGCGATGCGCGCAAGGACTCCGGTACCTGGCCGTCGAACGGCACTCCAAACCTGTCTCGATCAATCCACCTCTTGTTGCTCGTGTTAAATAAAAACGTCTCTTAAAATACCAACCAAACGAGCGCGCTGACACTTGTCATTCCGCTCCTCAATCCTTTATATTTGTCTTTGAAATGTGATGACAGTGGTACAAATTACGAGTACAAATCTGTGCGTCGTTCATAACGCGCTATCTCGCGGGCGTGATGGATGCGCGCGCGCCGGATCATCGCCTCGTAATTAATACGAGAGCGGCCAGCCATGGGAATCGCTGTCACTCGTCGTCGTTTTCCACTCGGTAAAATAATACGGAATAGTGTACTGTCAAAGGCTGGTAATTTGTCCGACGGCTTAAATCTGAGAAACAATTTAGTGTGTAGTCTAATTTATAACAGGAAACGTCCGAACCGTTGAAGGATACTGGCTAAGGCTGCTTTTTTGTGACAAGAGAACCAGTTAACATAATTTAAAGATAACGAGTGAATCGTAAAACTCTTGTAGTAAATAGGGTCTGGTTGCGAGCGCGGACGCGCGCCATTGTTGCGGCCAATTTACCGCCGCCTCAATCGCTGAAATATTTTGTGCAACGGGCATGTCCAATTGCTAACGAGCCGACTGCGACGCACAAATGAATAACCGCCTCACGCATAGACTAACTGACGGCCGTTGCCAGATCTTTCATTTCATATCCTGATAAACGTTTATTCCTTTACCATAAAAAAATAAGTAAGTAAATAAGGCTTTCTACAAAAAAACCATAACATAAATTGACTGCAAAATTAAAGAGCTCGGATGTTTATCGAAACTAAAATGATGTCACGTTCCTTACACAAATCTTGCCACAAAAGGAGACTGCTCATTATGAAAACCAGTCATCCAATGACAAATTTAACTAATGAAATATTCAAATAAATACTCCTGGCTGCTGTATAGCCTTATACGATCCTTAAATAACAGAAATTTTGTATAGCTAAAACATTTCTTTTTTGTGCTTATATTTGTTTTTATGATTATCAATTTATATTACAATCCATATTGCTGCTTCAGAATGTAAAATAATGAGACAATTTTTTTTATAACTTTCAGAGGATTAGGAACACGAATAATGCCTACGAGTGTGTCTGCTGCATATTCTAATGCGTGTACGCAGCCTCGAGAGCGGGAATTAGCCGCAGTTATCCTGTCTAATGGACGCACGTGTGTGCGCCCATTGTGTAGCCAGATATCCACTATCCCACCACAATCATTTATTTTTAGGATAGAATTTATCACGCCAGTAAACCACGGCCGTTGCGCCCGCGACTGTCAACCGGTACTGTCCATGAGTTTTATAGTAATCGTTGATACCGATTCGCATTCCAAGATACATACCCATTATGGGACATTTGTCGTTTGAAGTAAAATATTGATTGGTTTGAGGAAACTGTTCCAACGCCTGAAAATTTATTGGATTAGTATAAGCCATTTTATTAAAGTGCAGTTTATTAAGCTGATGTTTGCCATTCTAAATGATTTATTTTTACTACTACTTTAAACACCTTCTAGGCTTTGAGTGCTTAGCCAGACTTTAGTCGTTTATAGTTCTCAGTTGGCTCAAATCTCCGTCCCAAGTTCAAGCAATAGCCATAACATTATTATGTAGGTATTTCACTGCAATCTATTGATGGCAGTGAAATAAATTAGTTTAATAGCGTTATTCAAATTAATTTATTTACGCAGCAAAGGCGATCAACACACGTCCGAGTTTTTACATACGCCGTACGCTCGCCACTCGGCTGCGTCACGCCATACGCTCACGTGACAAACTCTATTTTACGTAGATAAATTTCAGCGAAAAAGTTAGCATACGAGCGATACGATAAATTTCATCTCCCTTTTTTAAGTAGATACTTACTTGAAAATTGAGCCAGACTAGAGCCGTTTCTAGTTCTCAGTTGTCTCAAGTTCAAGCAATAGGCATAATAGATTGCAGTGAAATAAATTAGAGTCGGAATAACGCAGCAAAGGCGATCAACACACGTCCGAGGTTTCCCATACGCCGTACGCTCGCCACTCGCCCGCGGCCGCGCCGTCATCCATGTGCTTACGGGAGAGTTCAATTATCTTCGCTAGCAATCTGCGTCTTTAGTTCTGACCGATTGTAATCTAGAGCTAACAATTAATAGTGTATATTGACTCTGCAATTAATCTTAATGTAGGGTTTAAATGAAATCCAGAAACAATGCGTTCTTTCGATCAATATTTTAATAAAACTTGTTTTTACGGAAATTATAACGTAAATTAAGTTAGACATTTACTGATACCTACTGCTTCACATGATTAAAATAAGAGCTTAATTCACTAATGAGATAGTGAAAAATACAACGTCTCATTTAAAGTTCCCGATTAGGGCAATGAAATTAAGTCTAAGCGGATGAAGATACGAGAGCTACTTTTGAGGCAAGTTTATTGTAATATTTCAAAACCCTGTTCACAATATTGACCTGAATATTTCTAGCCGTAAAGTAAACGAGAGTATACATAAACAACAGAACAAAGTCACCGCCATGATAAAGATCCGCAGTGTCACTCAAATAAGGAATGTGTACACATGTAGAGGCAAAAGGCTGTCAGCTCTCAGCGGCCCTAGTGCTTGATTTACGTTCTTTTTGTGGAGTACCCGCTTAGAAACGTGTCTGCCTTACTTAAACAGGCTTGCCTTCATTTTCATTGAACCCATCAATTTACGCAGATGCTGTCAAACCGTGTGTCCCTTGATTTTATAACGTCTTTGCAATTTGGTTTAGCTGATCAAAACAAAATAGGGCTTACCCCATCATTTTCTAAACTTTTGTTTACAAATTATATTAATAGTTAGCCGTTTCGCAACATTGAAAAAATAAACAGACCATGCTAATGGCTACCAAGTCTTATTTCTGGGCCACTAGACTAAAAATATCTATTCTTCTTCTTCTTATCGAATCGATAGCAAACTAAAACCTAAACGGTGTCAGACCAAAATTCGCCTACGCGAATCGCAGCGTTGGTAGCCTTCATTAGGTCTTCCCGCGTGCAGCTGGTTGGACACGCAGGACACGATGTTAGATGTTCCATGGTCTGAGGAACAGCACCACATCTACATGCTAAGTCCGCGTCGACCAAAAATCCCCACCTGGACAGGTTGTCCCTACTGCGGCCGACCGTTGTCCGGAGTCTATTCAGAGACTTCCAGGCAGGCCATGGTAACTCGTGTTATTTAAATATCTATTCAAGAAAATTCAATAAGTAGGTACAAGTATTTTGGCATTTAAATGCAAAGAAACGGCGTGGGCCCTATTTTGTTTTGAGCAGTAGATATAGAAACGACCTAGATATACCTATTACGTTAAATCCTTCTTACAATCTGTTCATAGAGATCTAAAAAGACTTGAAACTTGGTTTGGTCGTCCTATTCTGGACGATATATATCTAAATTCTTTCTTCCTTAAACTTATCAGCAAAAGATTCAAATTATTTATTAACTTCTGAACCAGTAATCTACATCCATTCCTTCATCCATTCACGACGAACAAATTATGCCTGTGGGAATCAGAGACGTGGAACAACAGAGACCAAAAATTCTACACTAGGTACCAGTATAAGGCTTTGTATTTGTGCTTTAAGTTTATGGGATTCGAATGAGCCTTACTAACAAAGGTGGGCTTTCTTACAGGATGGCTCTCAGAGCTGGATACTAGCCATAGCCAAAGGCATTAGTGGTAAGCAGACATTTCCTCTTTATGTGCTTTGGCTGAACTTCGCCGCTTTACGCCACATTAAATGTGATAAACTCTTGCTTTTAATTTTCAATAGCCGAGCAGAGGCTTTCAGCTATTACTTAATGTTTTGCGAAATATACGTAAAGGAAGTTGAGTAATGAATATTTAGTCTTATTCTACATAATGCATTTTATTGTTAACTAGAATTTATTATATTAACGATTGATTTATATTTATTTCTTTATTAAACTTTATTGTAAAGTTACATCAAGTAGAGTACAAATAGCGGGCTGAATGTTAAAAGCATTCTCTACCAGCCAACTTCGGGAAAAACGATACAAGCGAAGGCGGTACAAAAAAAACTAATTTAAAAATGAATACAATTAATATACGTTTAAAGTACTACAACATAATAATATAGAATACATACCTACTCATATATATATATATATATAATTATATATATACATTAATATATGTTTTACACACATAGGTACAAATAATTTAAATATATAAGTACATAAATAATACACAGTGAACACAAAAAGGAATGAGGACTGATATGATATTCCACTTCATGTGAGTAATCCTGTGAGAAGAAAAGCACGGGCATTCTTTTTGAAGGGGAACTTGACCATTCCAGAGACGAATAGCTTCCTATAAGCAGGAATCCGACATATAGTCGGAGTGGAAGAAAGGGGTAGAGAGAGAGCTAGACAATTATATATTTACTTTCACTATTTTAATGCCTTTTTTTAGTTGATTTTCAAAATACAGCACTCAATGCTCAGATTATTTTTTGAAATTATAAATAACAATATGAATGTTAGTATAGCATATTTTGCTAGTTCTCACTTCTGGCCGAGTCTGTTTCACAATAATGTCCTAAGGGGTGACCCCTGACCCGCCTTATAGGCCGACTTCTCGCGAGATCCCATTACACTCGCTTACTTTATCGACGATAAACCCTTAAGTGTCAATGATCTCGAGGACACTCTCATTCTAGCATAATACGACGCAGACGCATGCGCTTCGAGTTTCACAAGGGAAATGAGCGATGGCAAGACGGAAATAACGGATTACGAAATACCACATGTTGTACCTACTCGTCGGCGATATGAGTTAAATTCCAATTATACCAAACATCGTGTCATTATACTCTAAAAGAACATAAAAAGTAACATGAAACGACCGAAAACACTTTACAATGCAGTAACAATACATTTAACAATAATCTTAACAAACCAACTTCTATAAATCCGAAACCGAAACTTTAGAATAGAATGGGTCATTAACGACATCGCAGGCCATTCACAGGGCAATAGAAAAATAATATAGCTTGGTGCCGACGGCCCATAATATATTAACTTACAAAGACGTGTAAAATTTCTCGAACGCCAGATTTATGAAGCAATTTTCGTCTAAAGCATCAGTATTTCAGTCTCAGTCGTTATTTGGTATCAGTGGTACATACCTAACTACTTTTGAGTTGATACTAAAGTGAATATGTAAATATCTACAATAATTGAAAGTAATCCTCGTAAACTTCCGGCCTGCTTTCTTAGTTGGAGATTTTCCGGTTATAATAATAAAAGTATCTGCTAGATTTTCTCTATTTAAAATAGAGAAAACATTACATCCCACGACCGATACACATACCTATTAAAAAAAATATTAAATTAAAAAAATCTGTTGAAAGTACCTACAATCATTTAAACATGCATTTTTCTTCTACTTATGAATTTCAAAAACTTCTTGTAACACTAATAATTTTGAAATGAAATCAGTGCGTGTGTCATTCATTGATGGAAAAAGGAGAGACATGGCAGTTTGTTTATTTTCACTATGTAACTTACATTAAAACTCAATGATGTAACTAGTTGATTAGGAAACAAATTATTTTATTATTCTTATCTTATACTTTAAAATATATCAAATGCTTATACTTCAAATAATGTAATACCTAATTTGAGAGTTCAGTAAATCAAAGGCCAGGATGATGGATTATTACACTTTATTTGACACTTTCGCAAATTATAAAACACGTCTGTACTCTTGAACGATCACTTCGTGACTGTCGAGTCGTGTCCACCCGTCCATCTGCCTGTCGCCATTTTGTGGCGGGGGTTGTCACAATTTGAGTCAGTATAATATCTCTTTATAAAGTGAAGATAATCTCCGTACTTCCGGTGGACATGACTTGACAGACATAGACTTACTAATATTCATGAATTAGATTATGTCATAACTTGAATTATAAAATAATGATTAATAAAAGATAACATTCGGCCTTTCCTGCATTTTCACGTCCCGTGAAACAATACACCGAAAATTTTTTTAAATGCTTATTCTTTGATCGACTTACATCATTAAAGCACAAGCAAATATTTATAAATATTAATATATTTATATTTTTTTAAATATTTAGGTGTGATGAAGGCTAAATGCTACCCCGTTGTGAATAAATAAAAAATAAAATTATTTATTTGAACACTAAATTAAATTTAAACTTTAAATTATCTATACTATAAGAGAAAACAAAATCATTGTGACCTCTAAATATTCACAATATTATTGACTAAATAAGATATTATGGTCTCTCCATTCTATATCCATATTGATTTAATTTGCTTACAGCATTTCTTTTTATTTAAATATTTTGCTGTGATGTAACCTTTGTGTAAGAGACTTAATATTTAAATATTTTAATATAACTATTGCAACTATCTTCCATCATTGTGGCCTATACTCTACGTATTCACATAAGCATCGATTTAGAATCACTATGATCTCTACGTATCCATTTCTGATTCAAGTTTTTTTATTTAACAATTATTGTTTCGAAACTATACTAAGCAATTTAGTTCAATAATTGTAGTTGCTACATATACATATATCCATAAATAACATTGAGATGAATCATTGTGGCCTTTTTATATCCATATCAGATTCAATTTATTTACAATAATTATTGATTTCATTTAAAATTATACTAAGCAATTTAATTTCATCATTGTGGCCTCTACGTATCCACATATGACACTGAGAAGAATCGTTATGGCCTCTCCATATCCATATCTGATTCAATTTATTTCCAATAATTATTGCTTTCATTTAAACTTATACTAAGCAATAATTTCATCATTGTGGCTTCTATATATCCACATATGACATTAAGAAGAATCATTATGGCCTCTTCATATCCATATCTGATTCAATTTATTACCAATAATTATTGTTTTCATTTAAACTTATACTAAGCAATTTAATTTCATCATTGTGGCCTCTACATATCCACATATGACATTGAGAAGAATCATTATGGCCTCTTCATATCCATATCTGATTCAATTTATGTACAATAATTATTGTTTACATTTAAAATAATACCAAGCAATTTAATTTTATCATTGTGGCCTCTACATATCCACATATGATATTGAGAAGAATCATTATGGCCTCTTCATATCCATATCTGATTCAATTTATTTACAATAATTATTGTTTTCATTTAAAATAATACTAAGCAATTTAATTTCATCATTGTGGCCTCTACATATCCACATATGACATTGAGAAGAATCATTATGGCCTCTTCATATCCATATCTGATTCAATTTATTTACAATAATTATTGTTTTCATCCAAAATGATACCAAGCAATTATTTTCATCATTGTGGCCTCTACATATCCACATATGACATCGAGAAGAATCATTATGGCCTCTTCATATCCATATCTGATTCAATTTCAAGCTTACTTACAATAATTGTTGAATCATATTTCGTCATTGTATCAAACCATTGTAGCCTCTCATATCCACAGCTGGCTCGTTTCATATTTTATACTTAGTCTCAATTAGAGAAAGTATGGCCACTAACTATATCCATAACAATTATTATAATATCAAAACAATAACTTTTGGAAACTGAAACTTCCTACTGTCTTCATCCTTCGTTGGTTCTAAATCATAATCACTGTTTTCATTACAAAATCAAGGTAGATTTTGACTACTGCACTTGTACTTCCAGCAATACGATATTCACCAGTTCCCTTTTTTAAGGTTCCTAGTTTCTATCCAAAATATATTCGTGCTCGAAAAAGGGCAATTTTTTAAGAGATCTATTTAAAGAAATAAACATAAACTTGTCGTTCCTAAGTTTAGGCTAGAAAAACCCAGAGCCTAATTTCTGGGGAAAAGCATAGCCCTTTTTATTAATAAAGTTCCACAGCATGTAATTGAACTACCATTTCATAAATTTAAATGTTACATTAAAGAGTCGCTGATGAGCAAAGGATACTATAAAGTAGACGATTTTTGAATGAGCGCAATGCATGGTCCTGATGTAAGTAAGACATAACATAATCACTTGAAATGTTTAATCTGATGGAAAATTGATATTTTTATGCTATATGCAATTATTTTTGTATTAGTAACGATATGTATTTTTTTTTGTAAATGTTGTTACCTAACTAAGAAACGCTGGCAAGTTTCTTGCCAAGATTCTCTTCTTGGGTAGAATAGGTTCTTCTTGTCAGTTAAAAAAGTCTTGAATGGGCGGTAGGAAAATGTTGACGATTCATAAGTAGCTACATATTTATAATGTCCATGTAAATAAATATTTTTTTTTTCATTTTCATACGAGTATACCACGAACCTTTTCAAAGAGCCACACCCACCCACTAATGCTTCTGGGTCATAGGATGTCATAGGTCATAGGTTCGAATCCCGAAGAAGACAAATATTTGTGTGCATGAACATGTTTATTTAGTCTTACTCGAACACCACTGAGCGGCGCGATGGCGCCTTGTTGTCAGTGGCATTGTTTGATATTATCTTCTTATTTTAATTGAATTTAGCTGGAAGGTTAAAACCCACAGTTAGACGGCTGCCTTGACATTTGGATGTCAAGGAAAAAGGGATCCAGTTGAAAACCAGCTTCAGCTTTTAAACACTGACATATGCTGAACTAGAGCCATTTTGGTACAGTCGTAGAACTATCCTTCTTTTTTTATATTGTTTATCGTTTTACTGTGTTGTTTTCATTTAAGAATTTGTCTGGTTTTATGTAATAATTTGTCCCTCGACTGTGCTGAATAAATGTTTTTGGTTTTGATTCGATTTGATTTATTTGTCTTGGTCTGGTTGTTTTCAATATACTTTAAGTATGTAATTACAAACGAATAGCATACACGTACATAGATATATGTTTATCCGTTATCTAGTTACCCACAGTTTGACAATGAAAACCACTTTTAGCTGAGCCAGATAATTAGTTTCATTGTAAGATATATTACACTAGAGTATGATCATATAATTTCAAAGTCCTAACTCCTTTATTGAAAATTAAATAAGTCTCAAAATTCATTTAGCAGTTTAGCTAGTCTATTCGAGTTTTGATTTGGAATATCTTTATCAAAACATATTTACTCAAGGATATTACTCATGCTCCTTTTCCCATAAATAAGATTGACTTTCCCAATAACGTATGAAGTTCATATCCATAAAGTTACGCGGTAGCCCCCCTGTTCCTTGTTTTGTGACGTCGGGTAGCCCATACCCATATCCAGATTTTTTAGCCGGTAGCCCCCCCCCCTTCTGACAATGGGACCTTTTGGTATTCTGACCGAGGTCGTTAGACTATAATCAACAAATACTTTTTCATCTAAAAAAAGCTATGGAGGAATGGAATTTGAATGAAAACGTCTACAGCTGTAGATTCTGCTTAATACAGGAAATATAGCTAATATTTATCCGTCATAAATAGCTTTCTGCGTAAAAATTAAAACATGACCACTTTAATAAACAGCTACAAGCTATATTCGGTAAAGCTTTCCCTGCCATAAGGGCAACTTGTAAAATTAGGTCTGGAACTACTATCCTCTACTTACGACTTTAACCGAGTCCACTTTTAGATACATTAGAAGTTTAGCTATACACACACAGAGAATGAACAAAACCTCTAACCAATGAAAAATCTTAATTATAGCTGTAACTAAGGAATTCTGCATCCGTTTCTCGAAGCATGGTACACTGACTGTCATATGTACGAATTTACATCAATACCATTGACTTTAACTCCTTTGAAAACTTTGGATTTATCTTTGGAAACGTTAAAAAAAAATTATCACCACAATTCTGTTGACTTTACAAAACAGTCATTAACGCATCTCATCTTTTTACTAGGGATTCACATCTATAAAAGGGGTGACTGTCTTCACCACAATGGAACATTTAGCCTACTTCACTACTTAGTTTGTGAATCCAAATTTTGTCTTTTTAATCTTTTGTCAAGTGTATTATGATTCAAGAGCCCATCTACTCTTTCAGACATTTCAGAAGATTTAACATTCCAATGGCAAACTAATAATTTCTCAGGATCCGTACATTGAGCTGCTTCGGCACTGGTAATAACAGAACTATCCTCAATCTCCAAAAGAAAACAATAATTAGGGTTAACCTTCTAGCAAATCTCCAAAACGAGCTTCGCAAGCTAACATTTTTGTAAGTAGTTAGTTGATCGTAATTTTCGACACTCGGAAAGGCTAAACACAATTTATCCTGCCATTCATTACACGTAAAAAGTGAGCTCGGTAATCCCTGGTACGACTTCAGAACCAGTCCCATAAATTGAAGTAAAGCATAGTAGATAATCTGGCGTTCAGACCAATTATAAATCTTGGTACATTCATTAACCACATGTCTATGCCAGAGCTACATGTCTATTGGTAGGTTTCTTTTGGAAAGGTCAAACTATGGTATAACTTTAATGGCAGGATAAAGTCTCGCACCTTCATCGCTACGAATGAATTGAAACATTTTTCTAAACATTCCAAACAAATTATTTGAATCTATAGTTGAACTTGCGGTTGAGGGCAATTCTGGAGCATCAGAAGTCAAACTGCTCTGCGGCTGACATTGGCTCCCACGCTTTCTTGACCGCAGACGTCGAGTTCGAGATTTAAACTTCTTATGATGCCGCGCTGTGCCGGAGGAGACTTACTGTAAGAACTCGAATCACTTCTACATCTACGGCTGGATCTCTCTTTATCCATACTTGGCCAATCACCTGAAATTTTAATTTGCACAGCAGTAGTTGTTGCAAAAGTAGACTTGTTAAGTTAACGTCGGAAAAACCAAAAACCTTTAAAAACAACTAAAAGTTTAACCAAGTTGTTAAATAAATGCGTGAAAAATCCGTAAAAGTGTTTTATTTAAATGAACAGTTCGCACAGAAATCGTAAGATGTGTTTAACTTGTTAAGTGTTAAAATATTTGATTCATTTGATGTTTTCTTCTTATATTTAATCACTTAGTTTTCTTATGTCATGAATTCGACACCAAAAGCATATAAAAGTTGGAAAAATACCTTATAATAACCTAATAAGCGTGTAAATATTTTATTTTGATAATAAGAATGTCGCATTGCAATGAGTATTCATTATAAGTTATACTACCTCCAAGGCGGGTAAGATAAGAAAAGTTACGATGGGAATTGCAATCCAAATCCACACTCAAGTTTTTAGAATGATTTTACCCACCAAATCATCTTGATGTAAAATGCTGCAAGGCCACATGGCTCGCATTGCTATATCAGATCTCATACAGAGCCAAGGTTCTAACGAGCCCTAACTTCACACACTTTACACTTTATACACAATATGTGGCGTGGCCATTTCATATTTCCATTAAAAAGAAAAATAACAGAAACTCCGTTACCTAACCTCTTAAAAACCTTTGGATTTCTTACATTACAACTTTTAAAACAATATGCAAAATTATACTAGAATTTCAGAACATTACCTTGAAATGGGCGTTAAGGTGAACATCAAGACTATATGTCTCGGTGCGATCCCGCTTCTGACCTTTGAGAGTTCAGTAAATCAAAGGCCAGGATGATGGATTATTACACTTTATTTGACACTTTCGCAAATTATAAAACACGTCTGTACTCTTGAACGATCACTTCGTGACTGTCGAGTCGTGTCCACCCGTCCATCTGCCTGTCGCCATTTTGTGGCGGGGGTTGTCACAATTTGAGTCAGTATAATATCTCTTTATAAAGTGAAGATAATCTCCGTACTTCCGGTGGACATGACTTGACAGACATAGACTTACTAATATTCATGAATTAGATTATGTCATAACTTGAATTATAAAATAATGATTAATAAAAGATAACACTAAGTTTAACGTCACTATTATTTTTGAGTGAGCGTGTAACCAAATCGGTTACAACACATTAGATGGTGGTAATTTGACGTTGATATAAGAGCGAGCTCACTCACTGGGTTGTCTAACACTTACAATATTGACGAAAACTTTCAAACTTATAAAGTTATGAGTGAATAGTGAATTTATTTTACTTTTTTAGCATTTACAATGCCACTTTATTGATTAAATAATAATATTGAAAATTTTGAAAAGCGCACTGACAAGGTGCGCTCTTATTTTATTTACTACGACATGAGACCTTAGTGGCGGAAATAAACGGTTCTTTTTTGCCCTTCAATTTGGATAAAGCAACCAAATTGAACAATGTAAACGTAAAAGTGAATCATTCAATGTCAATGTGCACCTGTATTTCTTCGCCTTTCACCCAAAGTAAATCAATTTGGTTGAACCGTGTAATATTAGCATAACATTCGTAACCTTTTTCTCCGTTAGTCAGTCAGCGCCGTATTTGATAGTGGGGCGTTATCTAGTGGTATTGAAGATCGAAGTATACATCTAAGTATACATCCTAGAAATCCTAACTCAAGAGGTTTGTTACCGTTTTTAAAGGGCACGTACAATAGAACCTCAATAAACTTGCTCATGGCTTGGCATGCGTAGCTGTCGCAGTGGCAGGCCTGGCAGTGTTATCGAAGAAACATTCTTTATGGCAAAATGAGTCAAATTGGAACAGAAGAGCTGTACCTACTCGAGAAAGAAGTATACCTAGTTAAAAGAAGTCTCTTACCAAAGTAAGTATGTACTTGCAAGCTGGCAGTACAACACAAACAAGAAAATTTTGACAAAAGAAGTTCGTTAGCTTTTTTTCCGCTTTAAATGGAAAAATATAGGAGAAAAAAGCAAACTAGCTTTCCGCCCGCGGCTTCGCTCGTAGCTTGGCCCGCGTGTACTACATGACGTTATTCTGAAGGAATGTGATATATTTCCGGGGTAAACAGTAGCCTATGTATCCAATCCTCCAGCTCCCAATCTAACCCCGTACAAAAAATCACATTGATCCGTGGCTCCGTTTTGACGTGAAAGACGGACAAATAAAACATTGACTATAATCTGTTACCATGTTTAACTCGCAGCTAGAACCTCATTATACTTCCTCGTGGCTTGCCGGCGCGTGCGCACAAGTGCAGCTGTGGTGGTGGCAGGCTCGGCGGTGATGTCATCGCGACTCTTAAACGTTATTTTCCGTCGCCCGCGTGGGTGCGCCAAAGCTTTCGGCAGTGACCATACTGAGAGTATAACTTGAATAAGTGTTTTAATAAATTCTTGTTAAATTAGAAATAAGGCAAGTTTGTTGGTTCACATTTAGATAACCGATTTTTGTATATTTGATTAACTTAGCTTAAAGGTCTTGGAAAAAAGGAGGTAAGTATAATAAAGTAAATTATGCAAACTGAAATTGCAAAAAAAACATTGTAATAGTTATTTTTTCATGGATCATTCCAATTGAAAACTATCAACTGCCAATTGCACTGGCCAATATGGCTCGTCAAATTATCATGAATTTTATTCCAATATAAAACGAATCTAGGTTATTACCAGATTATTAATACCTCATCATAATTTAAGCAACACTTTATTTTATTGTTTTTTATACTTTCACTACATAATATAATTCGTAAATAAACGAAATGAACGACACAAGTCGATACTAATAACCCATATTTGGTTTACCACAGCCCTGCCCATTTAATAAGTAATTACATCCGCTTATCTTCTTTATGTTAAATAACCAACTTGTTTGAAAGATTGATAAGATAAAACTCATTTAAAATTAATTCAGATTTATCAAAACACAGCTAAGCTATATCTTCAAATAATAGTCTCTCATTTGCTACAGCTCCGATAAATAGATTTAAACTTAATGTAACAGCGATTTGTTTTATTTAATCGAGATAAATATACAAATCGATATATACTTCCCTATCTATAACTGATACTTTTAAGTTAGATAAAACGATTAGAAACTATTAGCGAGATAAGATAAGATTTGAATATCACTGACACGGAGAATTAAATTAGGTAAGTATCACTAATCTGCGACCATAGCATACAAAGAAAGTCCATTAGAAGAAAACAAGATTGAAAGTAATCTTTTTCGGTAAGTAAGTATATGCGATATTTGTACCGATAAATATCCTATTCGATATTTATTATTCCGTTATTTATTTAGCAAGGCATGTCCTTCTCATTACTTTTTGAATTAAGATTGTTATTTAAATACAACAAAATATAAATAATAATCCTAAAATGGAAAAGTAAATAAAACACCAATGCATTAATATGACAAACACAAAGGACGAGGAGATTTCTTTAAAATATTTTTAAAAAATCGTCGCTTTTTAAGCTCTTTAATTTGAGCTTAGTGTGTACACAACCTGCCACAACTTATGAATGAAATAATGTTTTGCAACAGCGGATGTTGCGAGGCTGCTCGCGTCGAATTAGGTTTAGAGCCTTATGGGGCTTTGATGAATGAACTCCGCTCCCCCCTCCCCCTCTGCCCAACTGGCGATCAAGTTCGAGTTGCTACGTAACGCGGAAGTATGGCCCAAGTATCAGGTATCAATGTAATTGCTTTCTGTAACACTTGACAACTGGTAAGCCCACTTAATGTATGGCACTGACAGTTTCTAGCTTGAGACGAAGAAAATGGAGCTGAACCTTCTTGCCGTTGGAATCGTGTGACGTTATATGCAATTTGCATGTTAGCTGGTTTGTAATGAAGTTATAGAATATAATAGAATAGAAAAAAGTTTTGTGGGTAGTAACACATACATTAGTAAAATAATGAAATTAAACTAAAATACAACTTAATGTGTGGTTACTTAACCTAGATATTTAAAATATGGAGAGAATGGTGTTCTATCTCTAATATGATTAAAATTTTTTATTTTAAGTGTCAGTGCTTGGTAAAGTAGAGCACTAGAAAGAAGAAAACACATCTAATTCTATACTATGAACTGCTTATATTGAAATAAGGTGAGGCATTAAACCAATTTGAATTGTTAAAACAAAGTCTGTTTGTCTACGTATTATGTAGGTGCCGAATGTGAAACTATTGAGCATAAGTATAACATGTCTCACAGACATGTTATACTGCCCGGGCTTCACCTGCGTCTAATGCCATTAATTAGCGCGCTATTTGATATAATACACAGGTGTAGCCGGGTTTTAGCGCACTAATTTGATACAATAAGCGCGCTAAGACGCGCATGCCGTTATTAACGTCGTTAGGCGTCACGCAGGTGAAGCCCCAGTATTACACTCATTCTTGGTGAGATCAGGTTTCCTGAAACTTGTTTTATAATTTTGTGACTTCTCTCATCTTTAACTATCATATTTCTTTACCTCTGGTTATGTGGACTAGGAAACAGAGTATTAGTACTTTGGGGTTGATGCAACTGTGAAAGGAAGACTGATGGAATGTCTTCCTTCCGGGCTAGGATGTTGTTAGCCCGGGGACAACTATCCGATGGTTGTATGTCGGAGTTCGTATATATGCGAACTTGGTGAATGAACTTCGTAAGCGCGATGTATGTAGGTTCTCCACTTGGAAGCTCCGTGCTATGTTGATTATGTGCGCGTCCTCCAGATGTCGCCACATCACTCCTCTCCTAGACCGGAGGTCGATCGATCCAATTAGAGCTCAGCAGTCAGTGCGTGTGAGCTTGCAAGTGCCAGAGAGTGTTGCAGGATGCCCCAGTCTGCGATTAGTCGAGACTTCGTCTGCGGTGAGTCGGGACGGTGCGGGGTGGCTGCTGGTCGCTGCTCCTGTCCACGGTGAGTCGGGATGGAGTCGTTGTGACGGTGGGTCCGAGCTGCTGGCGCGCAGAACTGCCACGCTTGAGTAAGGGCCCAGTGATGCTCCAGAGACGTTGGCTGCGAGGATACCAGGTCGGGGTGATGCCGTCGGGTGCTGCCGAAGGTCCAAGTAGCGTCGGACGATGCGGCGATAGAACCTTAGCCGGATTGAGCTGGCTTGCTGTGCGACTGCTGAAGGTTGTTGGATGATGGTAGGGAGGAGTGATGGCTGCGCTGCCTGGTGGAGACGATGCTGGCGCTGATGAAGACGGTGCTGGCGCTGGAGGAGAAGGTGCTTCTTGTGCTCCGTAGGGGTCACCAATGTAGAGATGATGCAACTGTGAAAGGAAGACTGATGGAATGTCTTCCTTCCGGGCTAGGAAGTTGTTAGCCCGGGGACAACTGTCCGATGGTTGTATGTCGGAGTTCGTATATTATGTATAATCAACATAGCACGGAGCTTCCAAGTGGAGAAACTACATACATCGCGCTTACGAAGTTCATTCACCAAGTTCGCATATATACGAATTCCGACATACAACCATCGGACTGTCGTCCCCGGGCTAACAACATCCTAGCCCGGAAGGAAGGTGCACGTCATCTAGATGTCGCCATAGTACTAAGATCTCCTATAGAAATTACCCACTTAAAAGTGTTTTAGTCAGTAATTTAAAAGTGTTTAAAGTTTTTTATATTTTTTTTAAGTCAAGTAGAAACATTTTTTAATATTTAGACTAAGACAGGGCAATAAAAATAATAAAACACATTATTGCAATAAGATAACACTTAACAAAAAGAATACAATACAAAAGAGGCACACAAAAGGCAGCCTAAATGCTACGTAGCAATTTCTTCCAGGTAAATTAGCAAATTATTAATTATGAAAGTTATATTATTTTTATGCAAAGATGATCTTTACCAGAAAATGATTTTACCTACCAGACATTTCTGATTCAGTAGGTACCGATTTTATTATCAATCTAATGCAATATTTCTGTGAATCACTACGTAGGTAATAAATAAATTTGAAGCTCGTTTTAGTATGATGTTTTATTGGAAACGGTAGGAGTAAAGATTTAAATCAATCCCTATTGAGTAGAAAGGCTACTGAAGACTTATAAACGAATTGTGCAATCGGTCCTAACCATGATTTATAGTGCAATATATTATATGGGTGATCGGCAACGCAGCACTAGAGCGCGCGCCAGATAAGTCTGCACGCGGTTGAAATCATATACTAATCTTATACCATAACCTTTTAACAAAAAAATGTACTGTAACTAGCGCCAAAACCGTCGCGTGCAGAGCTATCTGGCTCGGAATCTAGCAAATACGCTCCGTTCTCAAAATGACGGTATAGTTGGTCTAACAAAAAGCTCTTCACACCAACTTGTCAATATTGGACTTGCGCATGCGATGACTTCCTGCTATAGATCTCACACCAGTTGCTATAGCACAGTATCAAAGCAAACATCCGTACTATCCAGTCATACTGGCCTGCTACGTTTTAGTATATACTCGTCAAATAAAGATTAGGTACTTTCGAAAACTATGCCACAGCGAATAAATTTTTAACACTTTATTAATTGACAACTTATTTTACATAACTTCATACTTACCCTATTTTTACTTGTTTCGTTATTTTTGTTGAATATTTGTCCATTATCTTCCTCCAAAACCAACTCCTACAAAACATTAGTATCTACAAAAATTGTGTACATATATTATGCTTCAATCACTATAATTCCCCTCGACAACTTAAAAGTAAAAAAATTGCAAGACTCGCAATGCAAGAGGTCATGTAATTAAGATTTACAATGCAATTCTGTAATTATAGAAATCAAAATTTATAGACAAAACCCACCAGCAATGAAAGCTACTCACAGTTTTATTTCTATCACAATATTCGTCTAAGGTCATGCGTGATATTATATAGAATCCAAATTATATAGGTTACTTATTTTTTAAAACCGATTCAACAATGATGTCATTAGTCACTTTCCGATTAGTTAAATACTAAGTATATCAGCATTTATGTTTTTAACGATAGTATTACTTCAGTACAAGACATAAAATTATAGTCACTGGCTGGACAACTCCTAGGTGACATAATACATTATAGTCTATCTACAAAGGATTTGCAGTTTAAATCAATAGGAAAGAAATTGTATGAGTACAACGAAAAATAACACTATACTTCCAGAGAATCCTTTTAGTACCTTTATTACTTAAGACTCGGACGTAATAAAAACAGTACGCAGTACTTTATAACTAATACAGCCATAAAACGGAGCTGCGACTAGTGTGCAGTGCGTGCTCAAGGTGTGAGAAATGTCGCTTGCATTAATAAATCCTCCGTCATAAATACATGCTAATTAAATACATTAAATAACACATGGAATATTATAGGATTTATAGCATGAGTTGGCCCAGCAACTCGCAATGACTCTTCATTACATGTATGCATCGATGGGTTAGTGGAAATAAATTTTCAGTGTTGTAAAATTATTCCATGACAATAGAGAAGCTCGATGGAGTCTTGCGTACAGTTATCTACCTACTGTAGAAGTCAATAAAGGGTTTTGGATTACACAACTATGACACAACTATAAATATTCAATAGAAATATGAGGGGTAATTGTGTAAACTGTAAACTATTGATATTTAGATTTACACTTTCAATAATTTTAAATCAATAGTTTTCAATAGTTTTACAGTGGTGTTGTTTTACAAGTATAGTATAGCACTTGCGAACTGCCAAACAATGATAAAGTACCTAATATTGTAAGCGAGATGGCGCTATACGCAGTGTATAGCTCCGTCCTGCAATCAACATAACTATATCATTGTTTGACAGCTCGTAGTAAGGCCCCTAGAGTAATATCCAATACTCGGCAAACATCACAATATACTGAATACCAATTCAAGCCCTAGGCACCGTTGTGATGACGCTCAACGTCACAACATAACCCTGATGCACCACAGAACGCTATAGAACCTATTTGTTAAAGCAAAAAGTGTTCACGAATTAAACGCCTAGGCCGATCATTTTCTCTGTAAGCTATTATATCTTCTCATAAGTTGACAGAGTCGGAAAAAAAATTACCGCAAAAAAAAAATTTCTAACCTATCACATGTTCTACAGGACTTCCGAGGGGTAATGTTGCCATGCTTAACTATCCGGCGGATTCTACTATCCGCCTGCGACATATGTACCAACGACATACGACTCCTCAGCCAGGATTGACGAATGTCAGTGGCTGCGTTATAGTCACTCCACCCTAAGGACTTAACATAAAACCCCAATTTGCATAATACATTCGGAATATGTAAACTTATCTCTGACACGCCCTTGGAGAGGTGCGCCGGGATGACATTATTCTCGCGCCATATCCAAGTCTAAATAGATCGCATTTGCAAGGCTGCTGCACTGATTTTATAGCTATGCATTCATATTATAGGGCACGGCATACTTAGAGGGAATTTGTGCGAACGAGTGACTTTTATTGACGATATATTGTTTTATTTATAAGGGTTTTTGTTGTCTAGGATCACTTTAACTCTTTTTGTCGCGACATCGTAGTTATTGTCAAGAGTTTGATTGTATCGTAATATTGTGTACATCGTACCTGGTAGAAGCCTATTTTTACTATAACGCACATTGGCTTGGAGAAAAACAATTTCTAATATCACAAATGTCCACCAAAGATTGACCCACACCGGGCGCGAACAGACGAGCGACACTTGGTCGACGACGACGTAGTCCGACGGTATTGTAGCTGAAGGTCGACGACCTCGATACGCCGACGACGTCGTTGCCAAGTAGTAGCGACGCCGCCGACTAATGTCCTTATATTGCACCGACCATGCACATTTTAGTCGACGACGCAAAAGGAGATAAAGTAATAATTCTTCTTTTAACTCCATGTTCAAATTAATAGAAATAACTACCTACTCAGAAAAATGATAAACTATAATAACAAAATACGTCAGATCTCTTGGACTATTTGCCAGTCACTAACACAAGAGCAGACGATCGGCGACTATCGTAGACATCTGTTGACGGCAGTCAGCGACGCCGCCGCCACTTCACTACGACGTCGTTGACCTAACACAACGACGTCGTCGGACTACGTTGTCGACTGAGTGTCGTTCGTCTGTCTGGTTCCTATGGTTCGTAAATAACGAATTTCACTTAAATACGTGGTTAATGTAAAATTGTGAATATACAAGAAATCCTCAATGATCCCTTGCACAAGTCTTGTAAACTAATGTAGAATGATGCTTCAGAGATCAGCTACAGAAACATAAAATAAAAATAAAAACTTTTTATTCGCTGGCAATATCGGTTCGAGGTAGGTATGTAATTGCGTGAGGTCGGCAACCAATAACCACACTCACTGTGTGACTTTTTTGGTAAGAACATATGAAATTCAATAAATGCGATACCATTCGAGTACGAATATTATCAGTAAAGGCTCGTTAATAACGACCGTCCGTTCCTTATTAGCTTAACACGCGCCACGAGCCCTATTTTGCATAAGAATAAAATTACAAGGCGACCATAAAAAGAGTTTATTAAGACTTTATTTGCGTTTAAAAATTCGTAAAGTCTTATTCAGCCCAGGCCCACGTTCAATATTGGAAGTTTTAAAATTACAAAGTTACTGTATTCCTTTGCTCTCGGAAATGAGACACAAATGGGGATACCAGTGTAAATTAAAGCAGTGTTATACACTTTGTAGCGGCTGAGGTTGATAATTGTTGCATAAAATGCAGTATTAAAGATCACTTCCAGGACATTTAGGGTTATTTTAACATCGTATGCCCTTAAAACTGAATTTATGATTTCCAGGGTTCAATATTTCGCAGCTGGGGCACAGAGATGGATATCCAATAATAAAAGTATCGTGGTTTTGAATAAAATATCAAAGTTTTAAGCCACCCTGGTGATCGATTTGTTTTATAGCGATTTGATGGCAGCCGTATATCGCATAGTGGCCACTGGCCGCACGCACTCCATATTATGATCGCTTTATTTAATCACACCGCGTATAACATCCCACGCATCTCCATTCATATTATTTGCGAGATCTCTTTGAACAAAGAACTCGATGAATTCAGTTTTTATGTAACGCTTTTACGATACGAAAGCCACCCAAAATGTTTTACAAGTAAAAGAGTGAAAACAACCGAACGCGCAAATGAAGGAATTCCAAATAAGACGATCATGTGTTACGTTACGTTATTGTAAAATGTCAACAATATATCGTATATGGATACGACAGAGACATTATTCTTGTCAACACGAAGGCATTAGCCTAAAATTGGATGAGCTTTTACATCGGGTGGTGTCAATTACAACGGGTCGAATCGCTTCGCAATGCAAAGCGGAATACATAAACAGGCATAGTTTATTCGGCATTTCAACTCACTGATAAAATCATATAATGGCACCCGCTAGACTAAGGCTTTTAACACACTGCAGGTTTAATACGCTACAAGTAGAAAAACTTACTTCTTTGGATTAATTTGTCTTAACGATATTCTGACATCATCGAATCAAAGAGCGAAACAATCAAAATTTTATTACCACTTCCTGTAAAATCTGAATCGATATTTACAAGGATAGTTATTCTTAGTGAATCCTAGCCTGCAATGTGTCATAAGCCTAATTTGTACGAACTCAATTGAAAGGTCACGTATTGGTATCAGTTATCCCTCTCAGACTTTCCAATTAAGCAATTTAGATACGAAGTCCATCTCCAAGCAATGTAAAACAACTGTTATCTTCATGATAGTATAGTGATGTAAATAACAATAAAGTTATCGGGGAGGTTGTATGGGTTTTCACAATAAAAACGCCAGAGTGCGCGACCCTATGAGCTGGGCAATTTATGGGCAACGCATTCTTATGTCAACGCTATCGGCGACGATGGTTCTATCTCGGTGATGGCCAAGAGCGCGATTGACGCGGCGCATAAATTGTGTAAAAGCAAACGCCATTTGTTTCGTTCGATACTGATTGTCTCTAAGTCGTGCTAACTATCTTGTTTAGCGACTGATGTTTATAAGGGCCTATTAGTTCTGGAAGTTTATTTATGCGGCAACCTATTCTTTTGAAGTAAGAAGGTAAGCAAATCATATAACTAGAGACAATAACAATAAATATATAAAATACATATTACATAGTTTTCTTCGCTGCTGAAAATTTATTGAGAGTGTTCAAAATACTGAGGACCTCGAAAGAAAGTCCTGCATAACACACAATTCCATATTAACTACTTCAAAAGATCAAAAACTACAAAAACTGCAACTCATTGATGAAAACTAGATAATATATGCCAGTATTAAAAAACAAACACCTTAATACTTCATTCATTCAAAACTTAGTAATAAAATATCTGAATGTACGTACGCGTCATGTAACGCGTTGAAGTCTTTTACTCTAGGGATATTTAAACGTAAGCTTACAACATCGCTCATTGAATAAACAGAGACCAATACTAAATTAACATACTGCGTTAATTATGTTCAATTGTATAGAACGTAATCTATTGCCATTTAAATAACAGATGAAACTATAATGGGGCGCGAGTCGAGGCTTGGAGGCTCTAACCTGTTTTCTTTGCTCTAATTAACAATACACAAATCGTAGCTTGTATGCAAATAAGGCTGGCTGCTACCTTGGGCCGGCGCACACTGAATTCCTCGATAAGGAAAGCCGATTTTTATTGAGAGGGGTCAATTTCGTCTGTCATATGGGTCGTGCTCTTTTTAGATATGATACTCGAAGAGTCTTGATACTTTGAAGAAATGTTGGGATCTTTATCTCCATTGTGGAAGTTACTGTGTTTGTTACCTATGACTGAGAATGACCTCTTTTAATTAAAGCAGATGAAGTCACAAGCAACTAAATAATTAATTTAAAAATGCAAAGTTTCTTTGAGATTAAAAGGAAGATATTAAATAAAAACAAGCACGTTAACTCTTATTAACAACTAGCTTTCCGTTTGCGTGGACTACACGATGACGTTATCCCGCGAGAATTTGATATTTTTCCGGGATAAAAAGTATGTTCCTCTCCTGGCTACAAAGTATGGGCGTTTGTGCACTACCACTGAATTTTACCGATCCGGAAAAAAACGGATGCTTGTATTTAATTAATTACTATTATAAATGATTAATTATTAAAATACAAGCATCCGTTTTTTTCCGGATCGGTAAAATTCAGTGGTAGTGCACAAACGCCCTATCTGTGTCCCAAATTTCAGCCAAATCAATTCAGCCATTTTGGCGTGATTGAGCAACAAACATCTAAACTTTCACATTTATAATATTAGTAACTAGGATGATCAATAGAGTTCATCGAATTACAGCCGGCAAATTTGTTTGTTTTAGGTTGCAGATATTGAGAGTTTTTACTCAATATCTGCTAACTTCTTAAACAAACCGAACTCAACAAGAAGAAAACTCCTCCAGAACCGATTCTAACAACAGATCAAAACCTATCAGACACTCTACACGCGACGTTATCGTAAAATTGAATTAAAAAAGAGAGATAATAAAAGAGGATCGCGTCGTAATTCTGGCGCGCGACAACGCAGCACTTTTATTTGGAGGGCGCGCGTGTGGCGGGTAGCGGGCGCGGGGTGCGGGGGACACCTAATCGTGCAAGCTTTACTGTGCTCCACTTGGGACCTTAGCTTTGATAGTGTCTTAAGATAAATTTGTGAAACCTGGAAACAGCAGTTTTATTTGGAGGACAGGTGCGGGTGCGGTCCGCGGGGGACGCCTAATCAAGCAAACTTTACTGTGCTCCACTTGGGACCTTAGCTTTGATAGAGTCTTAAAATACATTTGTGAAACCTGTCAAACCTGGTGTTTCAAACACTACTTTTATTTTAAGGGGCCGGCGCGGGGAGCGGGGCACGCCGTGTGAGCTTTATTGTGCTCCACGCGGGACCCTTGGCTTGATAATGTCTAAAAAGTATATTTGTAAATCAAAGAAACACCAGTTTTATTTGAAGGGAGCACGTGAGGCGTAAGGCGCGGGAAACGCCTAATCGTGCGAGCTCTATCTGTACTCCACTTTAGATTTCATATTTGATATATTCCGAGTTACACTCCTATTGGTGTATAGTACTGAAAGTAAACGAATTTAAAAAAGATAATTAATATTATATTTTACAAAAAAAAATATTACTTATTCTAAACAATACTATTGATTTTCTCAGCCCAGACGAGTAAAATGTATAGTGAAGCCGCGGGCGTGACGTCATACAGCTCAATTCTCTCGCTAGTCTCTTTCGGAAAGTACGCGTGGTGCGACTCGCGCATACAATGTTGTATTATTCGGGAAAATTATCAACATATGTCTCCACAAAGTACGGTATATAAATACTGTATTCAGTGTACAAATACTTCGATCAAAACGCCAAATACAATCTTTATTAATATGCCATGACGTGAAAAAAAACGAAAAATTTGGTGCAATGCGATGAAAAGGGGTCTCCAAAAACAGTAATAAAAAATCAACTGTAAAACAAGACTTCAATTCAATGTCTTCTTTGAACCAGTGCAGCTGTGCGAGTAGGTAAGTATGACCGGCCGGTACGGGCGGTCGGGCGGGATGACGTCACGCGGTAAAAGCCGATTGCTAGCAAACAACCGAGGCAATAGAGTGTTTTAAGCAAATTGTTTTTTACAATAACTTTGTAAATACTTATCGTTTGAAGTGAAATATTATAACTATTGGTTTTGGAATAACGGCTTCTATACTGGTGTAGGTTAAAAATAACTTTATTTTTGTTTTTCCCATGTCCAGAATCCAGATATGGGCGGACAGGAACATCTCCATAAAAACCTAATGCAAACATCGAAGTTTATCACCATCAAGAACAATCAAATCAAATTATCAAAAAAAAAATCTATAGCTCGTTATAACCAAAAACTTAGAATTTTATTTAAATAATTAAGACTTATTTGCTTTAGAAAGAAGTGCACATCAAGCAACAATGAAAAATACATAGGTTGAAATTGAAATCAAAGACGTTAAAACCTTAAGTCTCAAAAGGAACCCACCTAACGTTATGGGCCGCAATGCTCGGGGACAATATTCTTTTATTTATACCGGCCGAGTGACACCTCGCGCCTCGCGGCCGCGCCCGGCCTCGCGCGCATTCGCAGGGTTATAGCCCGAATAAATACCTAACCCGTTTAGCAGACAATCAGAAGAACAACTAACGCCCGAATACTCGAACGCTACATAACATTGGTAGCGTCTCAAACATCGCCCTGTCGCAATAAATGTCAAACGTATGAAAGAGACGGCATCATGTTTGAGACGCTCCGAAAGCTGAGTTGCGTTTAAGTAATCGGGCGTCACTCTAAAATGGTTTATTAAAAGATAAGAAGAGTAAAAGGCATAAATAGTTCTTACTCTGTAAGAACCTGTATGTATTTTAATTTATTTAAACTAACCGAGTGACCGCAAGCCTCTCAGCCGCATCCGGGGGTCCAGGCTATAGCCCGAACAAATACCTCTTAGCAAAAAAAAAACAACTAACACTTATGCGGTTTATTGAATCACTAGCGGCCGCCCGCGGTTTCACCCGCGTGGTTCCCGTTCCCGTGGGAATATCGGGATAAAAAGTACATATAAACCTTCCTCTTGAATCACTCTATCTATTAAAAAAAAACGCATCAAAATCCGTTGCGTAGTTTCAAAGATTTAAGCATACAAAGGGACATAGGGAAAGAGAAAGCGACTTTGTTTTATACTATGTAGTGATGCACAGATTAAAACGCATAAGTGAATAAACCCTTTGGGCTCGTCTCTGTAACATAAAATAAAACATCATCATCTTAATCCACTAAGTACCTATCCTAAAATTAATTTTTACTTTTAGACATCGCATCCAAGAATTACTTTGTTTTAGAAAATTCAATGATAATTCGAACGGTTTGAAATATTACTTATCCCGACTGTAAAAAGCCAAATGAAACTACTTCACCTTATAAACACATCTTAGATTTCTGCGCGAACTGTCCATATAAATAAAACACTTTCACGGATTTTTTTACGCAATTTATTCAACAACTTAGTTAAATTTTAGTTGTTTTTTTGAGATTTTTTGGTTTATCCGACGTTTCGGCACCTTTCCAGGGGCCGTGGTCACGGAAAACTACCCACTATTTTTTTGATTTTAATAAAAGAATATACCCACTTTAATTGTCTTTGTTTTTCGTTCGGAAACAGGATACGGTTAGGTATTAATTATTTTAACATTATATTTAATTATAACAAAATGATTTAGTAATTTAATATTTTGATTTGTTTAAGTAATTTGGATAATAATTTTTCAAATCAAATCAAAATACTTCACCTTATGTTATATTAAAAACCTACAAATCAAATACCGCTTACCATACCTAAGTATATCAATATACTATCTATACCTAACTATCCGTAACTTTAGCCCATTGCTATAGTCCAAGATTCTCTCATATTACGTTACGTTGTCCATAACCCAAAGTGTTATTTGATGTTTACATTGTTTTCTTTCCAAAATTAAGTTATTTGAAATTACACGTGCTCCCAATAAAGGCTAAGGCGATATAAAAATCACTTTAAACCAACGAAAAATGTCAGATAAAACTTTATTAAATTTACTGCACATTTTGTCCCTTTTACGATCATTCTTAAAATATAAAACTTAAGTCACAAAATAATGTTCGATACAAACTTTTTTGAAGTCGTTATTTGCACAACCTTATTTGATTCATAATTCGATTAAGTGTCGTCGAACTTATTATACCATAATAACATACCTCTTTGACAACAACAAAATATTTAAAATAAACATGACAAAAAAACCGAAGTTATTACGGAAAGTACCTAAACGTAAACATAGCCACGAAAAACGACACAGCAGCACACAGTGGCATTTTAGTCGGCTCTCTCATATTCTGTTTATGGTTCCCGAAAGTTATATCAACTGATTTAATTCGCCGCGTGAGTCTGCGCCGATCTATAAATCTGTTTATGTTATTCTATTCACCGATACTAGCTAACGAACGCCCGGCCGGCCGGCCGGCCACTCCGTCCGGTTGACATCGGACAATATTTTTATTTGAATGCAGCGTAACATTGGAAGCGCATTTTTCCGAGCACGGGTCAAGAAGAAGAGCTGTCCAAGCTGACTTGTAATTTCAAGTGTTTACCCGGCGCGCGCGCAGCGGGACGTCGAACAACAATGCCCATATCCTTTTCACATAAAATATATATGAAAACTCCAGCTACCAAACGTCCGTGGATCGAAGGTCCGATACGTTGCATTATGCTAGCTACCTACCGAGAACTTTTTATGAGGGATCAAATTGATTGGTTTAGTGATATTATCGCAGTTGCGCATTGTCCAACGCCCGTGTAGACCGGGAGCCGGCTGAGCTGCGAGGCCATCGATTATGCATCACTACTTCTCACACCTTCTGAGATGTAATTTAATGATCTCGGAGATATATAGTATGGTAATAGATATGCACATTTTAATGGAGCGGAGAAAGCTTATCCGTTATCGATGAAATCCCCCACTAAACATCTGGTAGAATAGTAAGTAATACGGTTCGGTATATGTTTCATAATGTTTGTAGACATTGATCAGTGTTAGTGATTCTAGTCGATCAATTGATGATCTGACACGTTTCGGACGTAACGAATATGAAATAGCAGCCGCAAATATCGAGTAATGTCTTACTTGAAAGAGAATTATTGTTTTGTGGTTCCATAATGCTTATGTCTTATTTCACCCGAGCAACCGTTAGGCGCGAGCCGAAATTGAATCAGAGATACCGAGGAATTTATTGAATGCACCCAACGAATCATGCGCCAGGACGTGCCCCACGAGAAACACAAAACCACGAAGATAAAAATATATTACAAAATGAGACCCACTTTGTGTTTTGAAATTACAATCAAATAAATTACTTTTTATTGCTCAATCTTGTTGGGTTTTATTAAGGTATCGGCGCTGAATGCGAGAGAATAAAACATGATGAGTTTACGCGACGGACACGATGTGCCTGCGCTAGCGCAGATAAACGGAGGTTCTTTACACGGGTCTCGGGTTTGGAGATAAGCCGTTATGCCGTGTTCATGTCGACATGCCAAGAATGCACCGACGACTGACACTTTCTCTATGCACCACTATGATCCCAGTCTCAAAACACTACGAAGCTGAATAAATGTTTACGACCTCATTTTTTATCATTTCAGGGTATCAAAATTATGTAGCTGTGTATATTTATCACTTCTTAAGTGATGGGTAACTAAAATTCAATATTTAAAGTATAAATTCATCCAGAAACCCATCACATACCAATTGCTTAAAATTATCCGCAACGTCTTCCATGTACGTCGTTATTTTAGATTTAGAATAGTAATAATAGTTTAAGTTACATGTCTGCTCTTCGTCGGGCTGACTTTCCACATTGTATCGCTATTTACCCGTCAATTAGTGTAAGCCTTTAGCTCATGTAAACTGTTTTCGCCTGTCTGCCCATCTCTGATTCACGACGCTGCTATTTCACAGAAAGTGTTGAAGGAATGAGTGTCAAATCGTATTTTCAGGGAGAAAATAAACAAATCAATGCAGCTCGGACAGGGAGACACGAGGGCATATCGTGTTGATTAATGCTGATTGCTAAAGTGCGTCGTCGCATGTATAAGTAATGCTGCAACCCACCGCCGCGTTTCCGCCTCAACCGGTCCTAGAACAATGTGCCCAAACATTTACTCATTTACCATTCGTCGTATGGAATCGCCCCCATGACATACTGGACGTTAGCTGGAGCGATTTACATAACGCTGTCTACCTTAATACAATTACGAATCATTTGTCATAGGACCGCTATAGGAGATAATTGCCAATGATAAAGTGGATGAAGTTGAAACAATTGTGAGTTCGTCGCGAAGACCGGTGTAAATGGAACTGGAAGTATGTTTTTAGTTATGAAGGGATATGGAGATGTTCTCAGGTTGGAGGGTCTTTTTAAAATGGTTTTGAGGATGCGCGGAAATGATCGCGAGTGCACAATACGCGGCGTTTGTCTCTAGCCCAAGGAAAACTATTTATCATCGTCACCTTGGGACCAGCGCCTTGTAATTGTATGCTATATTGTTAACTTGAATTATGGGGCCCACATGCGAATATGGACTCTTCCGCTTAAACGGTTTGTGTTCAAAGGTTTATTATCCAATTATTTCACGGATACGGAACAAAATCGTTATTCATGATTTGACGTGACTATAAACTGATACGTTTAATAGAAAAGTTTATACCATTTAAGAATTTTAAAATGCCCTTAAAATCATCACACTTATTTCTTAGCACATGACTAATATTAGTGCATGAACAACTAAACATTTCAATTTGTTTTGGCATGGGTGCTTCTATGTTTATTATTTATGTGTTAAAAATGAATTTAAGTGTGTTTATCCATGGTGTAGTTTACAAAACACATGTTCCTTATAAAACATCATTAGGTATTTAAAATTGTTATTATAAAAATAAAATAAAAGAAACCAAATATCCAAACACGCCAAATAAACAGCGCCAACAAAAGTCGGAATCCATATCCATCGACGGCCATAGTACGCCATCGCCAGTACAATATTTCACCAGCTCACCCCACGCAGCGCCACTAGACAAAAATCGCGGCGTCTCTCCATATATTTCCCATGTCAGTGTCCGGACAATGCCGTAAAGGATTGTAGAAAAGTGAGCATAAAACACGGCGCACGCGCAACGCGCATCGGGTAGCGATCGGGCGCGTATTTACACCGTAGCGGTGAGTTACAACCACAGAACATGGAAAAAAATCCATGTTCTGTGGTTACAACTTACAATAAATAATAATAAAGTTTTATTCAATAAAACATACAATAAAAAATATAAAAGTACATAAAGGCTAAAACTAGGTACACATCAGATCCTACTTCCTAATCCTAATCCTAATCCTATCCTAATAATATTATAAATGTGAAAGTTTAGATGTTTGGATGTTTGTATGTTTGTTACTCAATCACGCTAAAACGGCTGAACGGATTTGGCTGAAATTTAGGACACAGATACTTTGAAGCCTGGAGAGGAACATAGGCTACTTTTTATCCCGGAAAAATATCACACTCCCGCGGGATAACGTCGTGTAGTCCACGCGGGCGAAGCCGCGGGCGGATAGCTAGTCAATAATAATAATGAGACTTAACTAGGATTCCCTGTGTTGTAGGCAAAAAAAGAACTTACATAAATACTTTAATTGTATATCATCATCATCATCATCATTTCAGCCGTACGACGCCCACTGCTGGGCATAGGCCTCCCCCAAGGATCTCCACAACGATCGGTCCTGCGCTGCCCGCATCCAGCGGCTTCCCGCGACCTTGACCTGATCATCGGTCTACCTGCCCACGGAACATCGTCCGGTTCGTATATCAATAAAGTGAAATTAATAACTATAACAACAACATGAGTGTAAACTTTATTATTTTAATTCTAAACATTTATTTATTAAGTCACCAACAGTAATTTCTCTGTGTCCTCGTAAGACATTTTTTGGAGGGCTTCTTGTAGAATACTTTTCGCGCTATGAAAGTTAATTGCATAAATACCATATTTGGCATTTAATCTATTATTATATAACATAGGCCCAAAAAACATGTAGAAACTAGAAGAAAACGCATGTTTCATTCCCGTGTTTTGTGGGCAAACTATATCTTTTCGTCTTTTGTTAGTAATGCCTATGCCTATGTATGCTACTAGGGAAGTGCAGTGTGCTGTTTGACTGTGTTAAATCTTAACCGGTTAAAACTTTACAAGCCTTGTAAAGTTTTAACCGTATACAGAAGGTCTGTTGGGTAGAGGAAGGGACGAAAGGTAGCAACTTTTAGAACCACTCTTTGAGCTCTTTCAATTGATAACAATAAAGTTTTAGAAGTGCCACCCCATGTCGTAATACAGTAACTGATTATTGACTGACACAAGGCGAAATAAACCTGCCCTAATAGTTCGTAATCAGTCACAGTGCGTAGTTTTTTAAATATTAATTTACGTATTCTACCACATAAAGCTTCAATATAAGGCTTAAATGAGAGTGTTTCGTAAATGATAATACCAAAATATTTCAGATTGTTAGTAAGACCTATTTCTGGGCACATGCAACTGTGATTAGTAGAGTCATTACAATGGTGGGCATACAACTTAGTGTTAATTAAGCTTGTCTTAGTTTTACGCATTGAGAAATATATGATTTAACCAATTATTTACTACATTGAAGCCATATTATACATATTTAAATACTTCATCCATCGAGTTTGCGGAAAAAAGTAGAACATTATCATCACCATATGAGATGATTGTTCCGCAATGCATTTGTAGGTTACAAAGGTCATTAACGTAGACCAAAAATAGCGTGGGGCCTAATATACTCCCCTGGGGAACTCCATAGGGGCTATTTGACAGATCAGAGCTAATAACATTGTCTATTTTTACACATTGTGACCGCTCGGCTAGATAATTTGTGAATAGTTTAAGCTGAGTACCTCTTATACCTATTGACTCAAGCTTTTGCAATAGGATGGGTATAGAAACGGTTATTTAAATATTTACTTTTTTGCATTCACAATGCAATTTTTATAATAGAAAAATGGAAAATGAAGTATTTTAGAAAAAATCGACCCGTCTCACAACTAGCCAACTCACCCATCGGAGCTAGTTGTGAGACGGGTCGATTTTTTCTAAAATAGCTCATTTTCCATTTTTCTATAGAAACGGTGTCAAATGCTTTTGCAAGGTCAAGGAATATTCCCTGTCAATGAACAATGGTCATTGTTTCATTCGTTTTAAAGCAAATTTTAAACACAACCATCTAACCAAGATTATTAAAAATTGTCTTCGATTTAAAGATATTAAAGCTTGTGACCACGGTTGTAGCAACACAGCCGAAACGTCAAGCTGTAAGTACATAATAATATGTACTTCATAATAAATGTCGCGTTGAAACCCGTTACTCTTATTTATAAGAAAAACCAAGACGAATATTTGTTTGATTTGGTTATATATTTTTTTAAATGTACAGGATATTGATTTCTACTTTCACATTAAACCTGTAGTTTTAGCCTCTTGTTAACAAACATCTGATGAACGTATTTTGGAAGAGTAACTCACCTACTTTCTACGAGTGGTGCTTTGTAAGCCTACCTTCAATCTCACTGCTACAATCATAAATTAGTAAGTGGTATGGTGTTTATTTTTCAAAATAACATTGTAAACTTACATGGTCATTATCACTACAACTATTTGAAAAAACGGGATTTTTATAATAGTTGTAGTGATAATGATTTTTTTATGGTATTAGGAGCAGACGAATCTGTCTTCCCTCTTTCTTGTTCGTTTATTGCTATCGATACCCGTACCACTGTTTTCGTTGTGTCCATCGTTCCAGCAGCGCCACGGTCTCCGATTTGCTTGAAAAAAATACACCATGCAGGCCAATTTTTTACCAGTCGGGAAAAAATACGATTGATTCTTTCCCCCCACTGGATCCGAGGATATACGGGGATTTCTGTGGCGCTGCTGGAACGACGTCGTCCTGGCAGCGCCCCGCTATTTCTCATTAATTACAAAAGCTATAATAAATCTAATAAGACACATATTTTTTCCTTTTTTTTCCATTTCACATAAGCTAATGTCCACCTGTAAATGTCGACAGATTCAGGAGTAATCGTAGGTCACTTGGGGCGCTGCTGGGACGACGTCGTCCCAGCAGCGCCACGGCCGAATCTCAGCAATTCGATTTTTTTACTGAAAACAGTGTGCCTGTATATTTAGTTCCTTCATCATAGGGTACGGAAAAAATTGAATTTCAACATTTCATCATGGAATAATGATTTTATAGGCATCGAAAAATTATAACCTCAAAAAAAATTTTTTTTGCTCTAACGCCTTTAATTGATGTATTAAATAGCATTTGCGCATTCTTTTATCTTCCTATAAAGGGAAAAAAATAAACCACTCTCGCAGCATTAACTATTCCAGAGAAATCCTAGGTTTAGATTGTGTTCATACATTTAGGCATCGTTCCAGCAGCGCCACACCCAGTACAGCATGATCCAGGGCACCTGTCACCAAACTGAGCATGCCAATATTTACTACTACCATAGCGAACACGGGAAAAAATCTGATAACGAGTATAACACAGCGAATTTCCGAGAAATAAGCCTTTGATTCAATATGCCATACAATTGGTACATTCGAGTAGAAAAGTTTTATTTAAATTCTTTTTAGTGCCACAAACTTGGGGGCTTTAAGCCCCCAGTACAGGCTGTCCGATCATGTTGGCCGACCATGATGGGCCATCGTGTACAGGGGCGGTTTGCGTGTGATTGCCGTCTGCGAGCAACGCAAACCGCCCCTGTACACGATGGCCCATCATGGTCGGCCAACATGATCGGCCATCCTGTACTGGGGGCTTCATACTTTTTTTACTTTCATTCATTTCGGTAGACGTCGAAAGCCTCGGTTGCTGGCGGTGCCGTCTGGCAGAACAGATTTACTGAACAAGTCGCCTTTGTCGCGAGCACTGCGCACGCTGAATCTACTTGCAGAAATTATCGACCTTTTTTCATGTAATTTGAGTCGGTTCGGCCGACAAGACCGGCCTTATATATTATATGTTATAAACAAAATAATTAATAATATGTTGTGTTGCTACTTTGCCGTAGGGAAAACATCCTGTAATGGTTATTGTATGTGTGAAATTTAAATAAATAAAAATAAATAAAAATAAATGTTTACCGGGCTTGTCAAGCATTGCATTGCATCATTGGGGCACAGTATCGGTATCGCTATGCGGATCGCAGCTCAGCATTATTATGGTGCAAATAATGCAATGCAAGCAAAGTAATATCACAGTTTAAGCAATCTTTCTATACAGTTGGACGACGCCCTTGAAGTTGGGCGATGCCGACGCCTGTATAGGTATTTACGTAAGTACGTAAGGGTTGTCACTTTAAAATGTGACGGTGGACCTTTAACGACCCCGGGTAGGTACATTGGTATTGCGATATTAAATTAATAAAATAACTTAATAATGCAAATGCAATGTCAAAAATATTAAAAAATTCAAGATGGCGGCCGACTTTTTTGTTTGTAGGCTGATTTCGATGAAACTCGGTTTTTGGTACTATTCTGACAAGAAAACAGCAACGCAATGTCAAAAAAATTAAAATCCAAGATGGCGGTCAACTTTTTAGTTTGTGGGCCGATTTCGATAAAACTCGATTTCTGCCCCCCTAGCATGACCAACAAAATGGGATATGATATGATAAGTTATCCGGTTTAACTGTCAAAAGACTATGGGTTTTGACGTTTGAATGTCGATAAGTCGCTTTATCATTCGATACATATCGCGTTTTGGGTGGTCATGCTAGGCTTAATGGTACTATTTTGACAAGAAAATAGCAACGCAATGTTAAAAATATAAAGAAATCCAAGATGGCGGCCAACTTTTTTGTTTGTAAGCCGATTTGTTTCTGGTACTATTTTGACAAGAAAACAGCAACGCAGTGTTAAAAATATTAAAAAATCGAAGATGGCGGCCAACTTTTTTGTTTGCAGGCCGATTTCGATGAAACTCAGTTTCTGTTTCTATTTTGACAAGAAAACAGACACGCAATGTTAAAAATAGAAAGAAATCCAAGATGGTGGCCAACTTTTTTGTTTGTAAGCCGATTTTGATGAAACTTAGTTTCTGGTACCTATTTTGACAAGAAAACAGCAACGCAATGTTAAAAATATAAAGTTCAAGATGGCGGCCAAATTTTTTATTTGCTGGCCGATTTCGATGAAATTCAGTTTCTGGTACTATTTTGACAAGAAAACAGCAACGAAATGTTAAACATATTAAAAATCCAAGATGGCGTCCGACTTTTTTGTTTGTGGGCCGATTTTGATAAAACTCAGTTTCTGGTTCTATTTTGACAAGAAAACAGCAACGCAATGTTAAAAGTATTAAAAAATCCAAGATGGCGGCCAACTTTTTTGTTTGTGGGCCGTTTTCGATAAAACTCGGTTATTTATACTATTTTGACAAGAAAACCGTTCTTAACACAATGTAAAAAAATACAAATGGTCAAGATGGTGGCTGTTTTTTGTTTTTGTTTCTCTCTTTTCAGACGTTGTTACAGACGTCGGTATCGCCTAACTTCAAGGGCGTTGGCCTAAACAAAACATTGGTTATACTGTGGTAATTGTAACATTTATGAATATATAATTTAGCGTTGCTGTTGCCTTGTCAAAATAGTACCAAAAATCGAATTTAATCTAAATCGGCTTACAAATTAAAAAGTTGGCTGCCACTTTGATTTTTTTTATTTTTTTGACATTGCGTTGCTGTTTTCTTGTCAAAATAGAACCAGAAACTAAGTTTGATCAAAATCGGCTTACAAACAAAAAAGTTGGCCGCCATCTTGGATTTCTAATATTGCGTTGCTGTTTTCTTGTCAAAATAGAACCAGAAACTGAGTTTCATCGAAATCAGCCTGCAAACAAAAAAGTTGGCCGCCATCTTGGATTTTTTATACTTTTAACATTGCGTTGTTGTTTTCTTGTCAAAATAGTACCAGAAACTAAGTTTCATCAAAATCGGCTTACAAAAAAAAAGTTGGCCGCCATCTTGGTTTATTTTTATTTTTGACATTGCTTTGTTATTTTCTTGTCAAAATTGTACTAAAAACCAAGTTTCATCAAAATCGGCTCACAAACAAAAAAGTTGGCCGCCATATTGGATTTTTAATATTTTTAACATTGCGTTGCTGTTTTCTTGTCAAAATAGTACCAGAAACTGAGTTTCATCAAAATCAGCCTGCAAACAAAAAAGTTGGCCGCCATCTTGGATTTTTTATACTTTTAACATTGCGTTGTTGTTTTCTTGTCAAAATAGTACCAGAAACTAAGTTTCATCAAAATCGGCTTACAAAAAAAAAGTTGGCCGCCATCTTGGTTTATTTTTATTTTTGACATTGCTTTGTTATTTTCTTGTCAAAATTGCACTAAAAACCAAGTTTCATCAAAATCGGCTCACAAACAAAAAAGTTGGCCGCCATCTTGGATTTTTAATATTTTTAACATTGCGTTGCTGTTTTCTTGTCAAAATAGTACCAGAAACTGAGTTTCATCGAAATCGGCCTGCTAACAAAAAAGTTGGCCGCCATTTTGGATTTTTAATATTTTTAACATTGCGTTGTTGTTTTCGTTTCAAAATAGTACTAGAAACTAAATTTCATCAAAATCGGCCTACCATAAAAAAGTTTGCCGCCATCTTGTTTTTTTTTTTATTTTTGACATTGTGTTGTTGTTTTCTTGTCAAAATTGTACTAAAAACCAAGTTTCATCAAAGTCCGCAAACAAAAATGTTGGCCGCCATCTTGGATTTTGGAAATTGCCTTTTTTTAATAAGCGAGATGAAGATTTGCACGCACTCACACTACATGTCGTATCGTCGTATGCACCATAATAATAATTAAAAAAAAAATATAACGATAAAGACGTGATAGCCCTGGAAGACTTGTCCCGAGTTACTATGAACGGCGTTGTATGTAACTCGGGACAACCACTCCCCCGTCTCACCCCGCAAGCCCCGCACGATTGACCTGTCTAGACGTCTTTGTCGGCCTACTGTATGAAAAGTTAACTGTGGTAATATTAACGTAATAAAGACCGTACGAGCCAAAAAAAACGTTGGCCATTTGTTTCCACATGCCATAGAGAAAGGTTAACCTATGGAGTGTAGGATAGAAGCATGATAGAAGTGGATAAACCACATCATCCATCATAGCCTGATTACACCTACCGAGTAGAGTAGGGAGACAAGTACTCTCGGCTCGGCCGAATACTAGGTACATGTAAACACAGTACTCGGCCGAGCTCGGTACAACATTAACTTGGTCCCGTCAGATACTTTTGATTGGGTAATCGATACTTAGATTATTTTGAGCCCCAAAAATAATCTACAATACAATGGGTGATTTTCTGAAAGCTCGCTCACTAGATGGCGCTGTCCCACCTATGCAGTTAGAAGGAACGGAACGTTATAAATTTTACTTTGACGCGACTTTTGTTACGTAAAACGGAACGTCAGACAGATGTTATTTATTTACCTTAATTTTTAAATTTACCTATTTCGTTTCTGTTCCTCACAGTAGTACCTATCAGTACTTATTTAATTTATTTTAAGTTTCCTTTGGGTTTTTTAAGGCGGGTCCCTAAAATATGGTTGAGCGAAGCGATGGCTGGTTCATGCGTCATGCTCGTGAACGGGTGCTGCCAGTGGGAATGGGTCTGCTCTTATCTGCTTGCTTTAAAATGTGTTTTCTTTTGTTTTTATTCATTTTATTAAGAATTACATTTGAAACATGTATGGCGCAACTTGCAGTATATAGTAGAATTGTCTTTTGTTTTTAACTAATATTAAAGCTTTAAGTAGAGTTCCTAAGTACTTAATTGAAAATTGTTCACCGCTATGATCATTAGTTCGCCTATACTTAACTGTATTTATCATAACCCATTGTGTAATTGTGATGGAAACTGACCTTAGTCATACCATGTTAAGGTCATTTTTCAATTTGACGACTCTGTATGAAATAAAACAGGGAGAAAAAAACAACCCTTGGAGTTTCTTGCCGGTTCTTCTCCAAGGCCTCCCGCTGTAGGGTTTGCGAACCGATGGCGTAGCTTCTATGACGTTCACAAGTATTGTAAATAACAATCTAAATTGAATAAACAAATTTGAATCTTGAATCTTGAATCTTGAATCTTAAAGTATAGTAGATTGTATTACAAGGGAGCAAAATAATATATTTACGGCGAGGGCGCTATTTTGAATCCAGAGCGCAGTGAAGGATTCTAGAGTAGAATCTCGAGCGCAGCGAGGGATTCTATAGTAGAATCCTGAACGCAGCGAGGGATTCAATATACGCCGCCCGAGGTGAAAATAATTTTGCGGCCGAGTAATACACTCTGCTTTTCATCCCCCTCTATAAGAAAAGCAGTAAAGACAACTCAAACTACCTACCTTTCTTTGTCGTTCGGATACATCATAGCGCTAGTCGGGCAAGAAAAAAAAATGAATTTTGAAATAAAAAAAAAAATAAAAAAAAATAAGTAGGTATATGTCATTTCTTATAAGTATCTCCGGGGATGCCGTGGGGGGGGTTGAAAATTTTGTTAGATTTTAGCTACGGCTCACCGTTTACCTACGAGATATTCTCAATTTTATAAAATTCCGTTTTTGAATATTTCTCGGTCCCGAAAAAAGTCCCGGCCCCATACAAAATCAGTTGAATTTTTTTTTAAGTACTGCACACCCTTTGCTACACTCCAACCAATGCTTCTTTAATTATGTTCTAAATTCAAATCTCATCGTTTTGGACCCTGTTATGAAGCTGTTCAAAATTCAAATCTCATTTATACCCTCTTGTCATAACAGGTAAAAAATGAATCGTTTTGGACCCTGTTATTAGATAAACAATCATCGCTTTTCGAATCGATGGGATGAAAAATAAATTAAATATGATTCATACCAAAGTATACCATGTACATACTTCGTTCAACGCCATCTAGTGAAGCATTTGGAAGCTTTTTTTTAAATAGCCTCAGAAAATTGCTCATTAATCGATTCGGAATCGATTATCCGGCAACAATCACTATATACCTACGTCGAATAATAAGAGCGATAAAAATTTAATTAACGGATTTATTTGAAAATGAAATTGTCTTAATTTTATGAGAACACAGAATCCTAAACTTATACTAGGCTCCTCAGAGTTATCTGATATGCAGTGTAGTCTCTAACTCCGGTATGTCCAACCGAGAAAAAAAATTGACATTTGTTCTATGGAATATAGGGAAGTAAATTCTGATCATTTCAGTACTATTCAAATTCCAGTATGTCAACATTTTTAATATGAAAACACTGTCAAAAAATCCTGTTCCGTTTCAAAAGCTAGTAAGTCCACACGGTAATTTTTATCAAAATCCCATATGTCCAAACTATCCAATCAGCGTCAAGATATCGGCCATTATGGTGGCCATTACTGTTTAAGAATTGTTGCGTGTGTGGTGTAGATCGTGATTTAAATTCAATTTAATAGGTAAAAAACAGTTAAAATGAGCTCAAATATAGAAAATGTTGAACCTGATAAAGCACGAAAAAGAAGTAATATCAAGTCTCAGCAAAAGAAAGCAGAGAAAAAACAGAAATTGTAAGTAATTAAGCACTATGCTAGAATTATTGTTGGAATGTCGGTACTTAGCCAGGGCCGAACTCAGCGGTCGGTGACTCAGTTTGAAAGCCTACTTTCGTTAAAATATAGATGTAATAAGTTTATAACAATCAAAAATAATGTAAGTTTCTATCACTGAAAGAATTATCTAGTAATATTATTATCCTACTTCGAACTAATCCTATTAATATTATAAATGCGAAAGTTTGGATGTTTGTTACTCAATCATGTTTCAACCACTGAACGGATCAGGATGAAAATTACGTACGTACGCACGTATATAGGTTAGGTCCTGGAATAGGACATAGGATAGTTTTAATGCCGAATTTTTGAAGAGTTTCCTAGGTAACGCGATATAACCGAATTCCACGTGGACGGAGTCGTAAGCTAGTGGATAATAATGTTTAATATTTGAATTTATCATTGTTAAATTATTTTCAGGTATACAGCAGTAGGTTTGCCAAAAAAACCACCTTGCAGACATTACTCCAAAAGCCTAAAATGTATGTCACTTACAAGTAGAGACCTCTTTTACTTTCATAAAAATCTTTATGGAACTACCTCAAAAATTGAGCAAGACAATTACTTGTTAAAGCACATGATTATCACAAAAGTGAAACGCAATCGTCCTAGAAAAATGGTTAAAAATCCTAGATCTTTCTCAGTAAAATTTTGTATACCCAATTCTTCTACAAAAGATCTAATACCAGTATGTAAGAAGACTTTTTTAGCGGCTACTCGACTTAAGTCATCCAGAATAGAAGGAATAGCAAAGAGGCATTTTAGTACTGGTGGGTTGGCCAAAGAAAATAGGGGAGGCGATAGAAAACAATTTGCTTTTGCCTCAAAAGCAGAAGCTGTGGAAAAATTCATAAAAAGTTTTAAGCCGTTAGAATCCCACTATAGTCGAGAACAGATAAAAGTCCGTCAGTATCTTGAGCCCGGATTAAATATTAAAAAAATGTGTGAAATGTACAACGACCAGGCTCTGCCAGGATTTAGCGTCACACATGGTTTTTTTAGAAAGATATTTAACACTCGCTTTAATATAGGATTTGGTAGCCCGAGGCAAGACGTATGTTCTCTGTGTCTTGAACTCACAGAAAAAATTAAAATTGAGAAGTCCCAAACCAAAAAACAAGAATATATGACACAATACAGAATTCACAAACTGCGTGCAAAACAATTTTACAAACTGTTGCAAGACGAGACCCCAGGTCTTATAATAATTTCATTCGATTGTGAAAAAAATCTTCCGCTCCCTAAGATACCTGACCAAGCAACATATTATTCCAGACAACTTTACTTGTACAATTTTACGGTCGTTATTGGCTCCTCACACGCCACTTTAAAACCCGACAATATCCAAGCCTACATTTGGACTGAAGACGAAGCAGCTAAAGGTTCAAATGAGATTGCATCAGCTCTCTATCACTGTATGAACACAACGGACTTAGAAGGTGTTGAAAAAATAAGGCTCGTTTCAGACGGCTGTGGTGGCCAAAACAAAAACTCGGTCATCATCTGCATGGTCATGAAATGGCTTCTTGAGACATACACCACTATCAAGGACGTTGAAATGATTTTTCCCGTGACAGGACATTCTTTCTTGCCCGCCGACAGGGTATTTGCCTTAACAGAAAGAGTTATTAAAAAAAGGGAGAGCATTATCATGCCCAGCGAATATGAAAACATTATTAAAGAACATATTCACAAATTGGCGACCGAGGTACCGGTAAGTGACTGGAAAGAAAAGAGCAAAGAATTCCTCAAACCAACGCAAAGTTGGCACTTCCAAATTAGCAAATGTAAAAGGATTTTATTTAAAAAAGTCAATAGCCGTACAGTTCACGTCCGCGGCGAAGTTTCCTTCAGAAATGACCTTGGGGACAATAAATCTTTAACAAAACGTGGAAAAAGACTGAATGAGTTGTCATTGAATTCAATAGCACCTGGAGTTCCTGTAAAAACGACAAAACTAAATGATGTGAAGGAGCTCTTGAAAAAACATTTTGGGGATGAATGGCAGAACTTTGAAAATTTATCTTATTATAAAAATGTGCTTACAAGGGACAACGAAGCAATGCTTAGTGATTCAGAAAGTGTAGTAGATCTCGGAAACATAGAAAATGAAGAAATTATTGACTTCGTATGAATAAAATAAAAAATAAGTTGCGTTCATTATTAATAGTTTAGTTTTAGTACCTACCTAATAAATGTCATTACATTGTGATTAAATTAGTTCTAAATAAATTCTGCAATTTATAAAATTTACACATAACTATTATTGCTTTCATTTGCTATAATCCCCACAATTTGTTTTCCTTAGTTCGACCCCCTAGTGTCAGTCAGTGACAGTTCTTATCAAAACCAGGTAAGTCCAGCTACATATAAAATAAATAAATAAATAAATAAATAAATAACTTTTTACATTCACACCAATTATCTAAGCCCATGTTAATTTCATTAAGAAACTGTATCATGGAAAACTTGATAACGGATAAATATATACTTAAATACTTTTTTTTTTGTAAATACATACTTAATATACATAGTAAACATCCAGACCAAGACAAATAGACATGTTCATGCACACAAATATTTGTCTTGTTCGGGAATCGAACCCGAGACCACTGGCGCAGAAGGTGGGTAGCTTACCTCTGCGCCAAATCGGTCGTCAAAATATATATATTATATCATATATTTTTCAAAATCCAATAAGTCCACTGATGTAGTTCAAAACCTAGTATGTCCACACCAGTTTTACTGGTTTTAACGGATTTTTCTATCAACATCTTATATTCAAATGTTGCCAGGAATAAAAAATCAGCTATTATGTCAAAATAAATCTCAAATCTTAGGTTATAATGATCGATGGTACGAAGAAATTAAATGCTTCATTATCTTCTTTTAACTTATGAAGGACATATTGGCGTTTGATATTTATCAACTCTGATCTCGAAGATTTGTTAGGTACCTATGTTTCCACAAAGCTTTATTTTCTTTTAACAAGTTTTATTTTTCTTTTACAAGTTTTGCACGTGGCCCCCAGTTCCCCCTCTCTTCTCAAAATGCGTCCAAATACGAAATTTACTTTTTAACAACGACAGATAAATAAATAAACGGCCCTAAATTACCGCCCAAATAACTCTACAATTCAAAGGTAACTGTACTGTCATTGTCATGTCACTATATGACACTACAGTCTGTAAAATTTGGCATGGTTGGAATAGCAGCTCATTTGTGCAAAGCAAAAAGATGTTTATGCTATTGGAATAAAGCTCAAGAAAAACCGCATCAGATATTTTTTATGACAATGTAGCTTACGCTAGAAAATTAGACTCTATTCCTTGTCAGGCTATGATGGATGATGTGGTTTACCCACTTCTATCATGCTTCTATCCTACACTCCATAGGTTAACCTTTCTCTATGGCATGTGGAAGCAAATGGCCAACGTTTTTTTTGGCTCGTACGTTCTATATTACGTTAATATTACTTTGCTTGCATTGCATTATTTGCACCATAATGCTGAGCTGCGATCCGCATAGCGATACCGATATTGTGCCCCAATGATGACAAGCCCGGTTAACATGAAGTATGAAGCCCCCAGTACAGGATGGCCGATCATGTTGGCCGACCATGATGGGCCATCGTGTACAGGGGCGGTTTGCGTTGCTCGCAGACGGCAATCACACGCAAACCGCCCCTGTACACGATGGCCCATCATGGTCGGCCAACATGATCGGACAGCCTGTACTGGGGGCTTAAAGCCCCCAAGTTTGTGGCACTAAAAAGAATTTAAATAAAACTTTTCTACTCGAATGTACCAATTGTATGGCATATTGAATCAAAGGCTTATTTCTCGGAAATTCGCTGTGTTATACTCGTTATCAGATTTTTTCCCGTGTTCGCTATGGTAGTAGTAAATATTGGCATGCTCAGTTTGGTGACAGGTGCCCTGGATCATGCTGTACTGGGTGTGGCGCTGCTGGAACGATGCCTAAATGTATGAACACAATCTAAACCTAGGATTTCTCTGGAATAGTTAATGCTGCGAGAGTGGTTTATTTTTTTCCCTTTATAGGAAGATAAAAGAATGCGCAAATGCTATTTAATACATCAATTAAAGGCGTTAGAGCAAAAAAAATTTTTTTTGAGGTTATAATTTTTCGATGCCTATAAAATCATTATTCCATGATGAAATGTAGAAATTCAATTTTTTCCGTACCCTATGATGAAGGAACTAAATATACAGGCACACTGTTTTCAGTAAAAAAATCGAATTGCTGAGATTCGGCCGTGGCGCTGCTGGGACGACGTCGTCCCAGCAGCGCCCCAAGTGACCTACGATTACTCCTGAATCTGTCGACATTTACAGGTGGACATTAGCTTATGTGAAATGGAAAAAAAAGGAAAAAATGTGTGTCTTATTAGATTTATTATAGCTTTTGTAATTAATGAGAAATAGCGGGGCGCTGCCAGGACGACGTCGTTCCAGCAGCGCCACAGAAATCCCCGTATATCCTCGGATCCAGTGGGGGGAAAAAATCAATCGTATTTTTTCCCGACACTGGTAAAAAATTGGCCTGCATGGTGTATTTTTTTCAAGCAAATCGGAGACCGTGGCGCTGCTGGAACGATGGACACGTTTTCGTTCTCGCACTCAACTCGAACTTGTCCGCGACACACAATACTCACAATATCACTCCGCTGAACACTTTTTAATTTTTGTTGTTTTCACACAAATCGAATCACTGGATTCCAGACATTTGACAATTTAAACCCATCCTCGCGATTGAAATTGTTCTTATGCTTTTTTATTTCAATCGCTTCTCTGACCATTATTTTTCAAGTTAGTTATTCCAGCTTACGGCACTGTGTAAATGCAGCCACCCACCGGCGTGCGGTGATCGAGCCGCGATTTGTCGTTATTCGCGCACGCGGCGGACTTATGACGGCCGTTATCCGCCATCGCGGGAGCCGTCCGCGCCTCGCGACAACCACCCCCCCTCACTGCAACTCTGCCGACAGCATTTCTCACAGGAACAATGAGCATTTAAACTTTATTGTCCTACCACCACTTTGCCTCACTCTTTAATGTTCGACAAATCCCTTTGGTTTTAAACGTCTTTTTAATCGATCGATGCTGCTTGTCTTGGTGTGATTTATGACTGGTAGAAGCGATTAATGCGTTTTTCAAAGTGGTTTGATAATTCGGTTATACCCCATCGCAAGCCGGTCATAAATAGTAAACTTTCCTCGTGATGCCAAAAACGACAACAACTTAGGTTATTTGCCAATTAATACCTTCAACTAAACTATTACATATTTTTGTTATTTCTCATCTCATAATCTCATTTTCATTTCACTCTTTAAGATAACACAAACAATGTAAAGGGTAAGAATTATGATTGTCTCTCTGAATCTTACGTATCAATGTCAACTACCATAGGACGTTGAAAATTGATGGAGATCTTTGGTGGTCACACGAGATTGTAAAAGCCTAAATTTAATAAATTATGGTAGATGTTGTGTTGCTATCTAATCCACTGAAGCACTTGACCTAATCTCTATCTACATATTCCCTCTTATTCCAAAACGTGGACTAAAATCTCAGATCATTTATGATCTGAGACTAAAATAGTCCTGGTTTCAAAGTGGTACTAAACTGTTGCTGTCACTTTCATTTCCCAAATGAAAGACAGAATTAGCATTAGTTTTAAACCGTCTAATTTTAGTGCACGTTTTGGAATAAAGGGTTAACCTATCTTTTTATTAAAATAGTAAAACGTATTTTTTACGCTTCTAATTGGTATTTATTTCTTAAATTAAAATAAAATATTTTTAGCAGATTCTATCAAACAATGGCAAAATATCCGTATTGCTTTAAGTAAGTAATGGATAAAATCGCGATGGTATGGTCCAGCCATGGGATTTATGCGAGGTTTGGTGGTGGCGGCTGCGCATGATTTTATCTGGCATTATTTGTACATCATTACTTCGGATATACACATATATTATGCAGTATTTTAGTAAAGTAAATTCCTTCGCTAAGCTGAAATATTGATGTTAGATATTTAAAGCTTCTATTTTGAAACAAAATTAGACTGAAAAATTGTATAAAAATTGCATTGTGAATGCAAAAAGTAAAAAATTAAATAAACTTTAGACTGTATTCCTAAAATCCTGAAATGAAGCTGAAGCAATCAAAATCGATTCTTTTAATAAGGATATATTAAACGAAATGAATTGAGGAGAGGGCCTAAACTGAGTAAAGCGGGCGTCTGCGACGGGCACACGTCGCAGGTCTCCGTCCGTAGACACGCGCGCGGGCCGCGTGGACACGCGCGCGGGCTCCGTGAAACCGCATCACATAGCGCTATTGACTGAACAAGCCCGTGCGTGCTACCGCTGGCCCGCTGGCGGGCCCCGTCGCGGGCACCCGCGCGGGCGACCGTTGGTCACGGGGAAACGGGCCACAAGGCGCGGGCGCGGGGCCCGCCTCCCCGCGCGTGCGTCCGCGTGACGCAGATTAGGCCCTAAAGTACAGTAAAATACTCATCTGCTAGGATATAAGGATGTTTGCTTTACATAAAAGCTAAAATAGTTTAACTTGCTATTCATTTGTTTTTCGTTGAATTATCTAATTATTTACAACAAATAGGTACTAGAAAAAAGTAAAAAAAAGTAAAATTATATAAAATCTATGATTAATCTTTAATTGAAAGCACACCTTGCTGGAGAGCTGCTGGGAGATCACAAATTTGCCAATCAAAAGTTTAGTCACTACATAATATACTTGAAAAAAGCTCAAGGAAACGATGTTAAAATCCACAATATACCTAATCTAAGATTGAAGGCAAACCTTGCTTGCGCTTACGCCTCAAGCAAAAACGCAACCTGTAATAAAGTGACTTGGTGACGGTATCTGCCCGGAGATCACAGCCGAAATCAATTTCGTACAAACTCTAAGCCAACCTATAATTATGAGTGTAGTCATATCTGGCAGCTATGATTGATTAAATTGTGATCTCTATCTTATAATCATTAACGACAAAATACGCAATGCTCATTGTACAGTGTAAATTAGTTCTATCAATACTTTCTGACATTATGTTACAACCAGCTTTGATTTGCATCTAATCTAAATGTAAGTTGTATTGAAGGTTCCATAAAAAAATATCTTCAATAACTTTATTTTTGCCAAGATAAACAAAGAAATGGTAGTTTTTCTTTGCAAATTTACATAAATCTTCGCATCTGCAATTGCATTAATAATAAATACATTATTAATAAACTGTACTTAGCGCTTCTTACTTACATACACATCTACATACTTAGACTTAAAATAAAACTGCCTTCAAAAAAACCACATCAAAAAAGTAAGAAATAATTCCTCACCAAATAAATAACGTAAGTACTTTGAAGTCGGGCGTGAAACATGTACAATTTCTTGTTGTTTTTGTTAAAACCCGCCCGACTTCAAAGTACTTACGTTATTTATTTGGTGAGGAATTATTTCTTACTTTTTTGATGTGGTTTTTTTGAAGGCGGTTTTATTTTTTTATAACAATAATTTTTATTTCACTCTTTTTAGTGCATCGTGCAGGCAATTTACGTGTTTTCTGGTAAATAGGTATGTGATCAAACTCAAAACCTCCCTTTTCGAAGTCGGTTAAAATACCTTGAGGTATCCCCTTTTTAACAAAACAAGAATCATCTAAATCGGTTTATAAACAAAGGAGTTATGCCTAAAGATACGTATTAAATTCACATAACGTGGTAACGAAAACGACAGTATTTTCAAGATTTCCTGAAAACTACTGAACCGATTTCAAAATTTCAAAAAATGGGACCAACTTGGAAACCAACCTGATGTAATAACGTTTGAACCATTTCAATCGGTTCAGCCGTTTTCGAGTAATCGGTGGACATACGAGTGTGAGAGGTCACGGGAGTCGGTAATGGCCGGTTCCTTACGGTCGCACGAGATACCATCGCCGTGATTTGTTGACCGTACACAACTTAAATATTGAAATTAACATTCGTTTATGATTTTATCTACCAATCGGCTCGATGAACGAAATCTTCTATGATTCATAAATAGTAGTTAAATAATTATTGTTCAGCTCTATTAACCCCTACTTTTTTAACTTTTAGCGTTTGACCTATGTTTATACTCCTAAATACGCTTTGAAAAAATAATAACGGTTCGATATAAAACATTGTGAGTATATCGAGAAGTTTTTCTGCAAGTACCGTTAGTTATTTTAATAAGATAGATAATAATGAACATCCACATCACGCGCCAGTATTTGTTTTACAATTATTTTCAAATTGTAAAAGGAAAAAGGTAATTTAATATTACCCCGAAAACCTAAGAAAATCTGTAAATAAACATGTGAATATTTACGACGATAGAGCCATACTATATATTTAATGGCTATTATAAATATAGGACGTAAATAGTTATTTACGTTCTTAATAGATTTATAGGCGCTCTTACAGCTGCCTGGGGCTCTGTGGAGAAATAGTAAATTTAAAATTGATAGCAGTGTCAACGTAGAAACTGATCTATAAAAATATAATAGGCAGTTTTACTCAGACTACTTACGGAACTCTCCTGCCACTGCGTAAACAAACTCTGTCCACTTCTTTACGAGATCTCTGGCCCTAGCATGAAAAACTGTCGTTATTAACCGTTATCGTGATCTTATTATCCTACTTAATATTATAAATGTGAAAGTTTAGATGTTTGGATGTTTAGATGTTTGGATGTTTGTTACTCAATCACGCCAAAACGGCTGAACGGATTTGGCTGAAATTTGGAACACAGATACTTTATAGCCTGGAGAGGAACATAGGCTACTTTTTATCAAGAAAAAAATAACAAATTCCCGCGGGATAACGTCGTGTAGTCCACGCGGGCGAAGCCGCGGGCGGAAAGCTAGTAATATTATAAACTAGCGGCCGCCCGCGGTTTCACCCGCGTGGTTCCCGTTCCCGTGGGAATATCGGGATAAAAAGTACATATAAACCTTCCTCTTGAATCACTCTATCTATAAAAAAAAAACGCATCAAAATCCGTTGCGTAGTTTCAAAGATTTAAGCATACAAAGGGACATAGGGACAGAGAAAGCGACTTTGTTTTATACTATGTAGTGATAGTGATGTGAAAGTTTAGATGTTTGGATGTTTGTTACTCAATCACTCCAAAACGGCTGAACGGATCTGGCTGAAATTTGGAACACAGATACTTTGCAGCCTGGAGAGGAACATAGGCTACCCTTTATCCCGGAAAAAGAACACCCTCCCGCGGGACAACGTCGTGCAGTCCACGCGGGCGAAGCCGCGGGCGGAAAGCTAGTTTTGTATAAAAACCAGAGCAGCGCCTTTTTTTGGTCCTATAAGGAACTGAAATTCCATACATATTTTACAGCAGCACTTTGGCAGCTATTGAAGGACGACTTCAATAGCTGCCAAAGTAAATAAATAAATTCAGCCTGGGTCGTCCCACTGCAGGGCAAAGGCCTCTCCACCTTCCTTCCATTTCTCGCGGTTTAGAGCTGTTGTGTGCCAGTCACTCATATACGAGTCAAGATCGTCTCGCCACCGCCGTCTCGGTCTGCCGCGTGGACGTGTAACTGTGGGGGTCCATTTGGTGGCGAGTTTCGCCCAGTAGTCGTCTGACATACGGCAGACATGCCCGGCCCAGTTATATTTTAGTAATGCTGCTTTTTGGGAGACGTCAGCAATAAGAATTCTGGAGCGCAGTATCGTATTTCTTATGCGGTCGGCTAACTTTATGCCCAGCATGCTGCGCTCCATCCCCCTTTGACACACCCCGAAGGCAGACCTTTGTTTTTTGGTCAAAGACCAAGTTTGAGCGCCGTATGTGTGCCAAAGTGCTTACTTTAATTAGTTAAAGTAAGAATTAATTTATTTCGTGTAGTTTCAATGTTTCGAGCCCTAAACTACACGAAATAAATAAATTCTCTTATTTATAATAATTAATTATTAAAATACAAGCATCCGTTTTTTTCCGGATCGGTAAAATTCAGTGTAGTGCACAAATGCCCTTACCATTACCGTGATATGCTCGTAAAATTAATGCCTTATACGTTCATACGGTATTGAATATACAGGGCGTCCCAAAATTAACTCACATGGAGGGAAAGTACCTTAAATACTGAAGATATAAAATTTTACTGAAAGGAGACTTCATTTTTATTTTAAAAAGAAAACGAACTGCATTCAAAGAATTTTAAGTAATCAACTGTCTGAACTGGGAATCGAACCCGCCGAATGTAAAAAAAAATATTTCTCTAGTTTAATTGTACCGATCGAAAGGCTCGATCATACCTTATAATTTTTTCTTAATAACATAGCATCTTAAATAAAAGGAAGACTACGAAATTTAACATTTAATGTTGAATAACAAGTTTGTGCAGCGTTATGAATAGCCTTTTCTGTGACTGTCGTGCTCAATACAGACTTTAACATTTCAATGTAGGTATTACTAATGAGTGAAGATTGGAGCAATTATACCTAATTCCCTATCATAAGTGTTTGATAATAACAATGTGATAAGTAACACCACCTCGATTGGTTTTAAAAAGTTTGAATAATTTCGTGCGGGTTCGATTCTCGGTTTGGACATGCTATTATTAAAAAAAAATTTGATTGCAGTTCTATTGTTATTTAAATAAAAATAAAGTCCTATTTCAATAAAACTTTCTATCTACAATATTTGGTGTGGTCTATGCCACCATGTGACATAGTCATTGGAAGCCCTGGGGGCGTCCCACGACTATGCCATATATTGGAATAGACCGCACCAAAGTAACTATTCAAACATTTTTAAACCAATCGAGCTGGTGTTACTTAACACATTATAACTTTATCAAACACTTTATGATAATTGCTCCAATCTTCACTCATTAGTAGTTAGCACGACAGTCACAGGAAGGGCTATCCATAACGCTGCACAAACTTGTTATTCAACATTAAATGTTAAATTTCGTAGTCTTCCTTTTATTTAAGATGCTATGTTATTAAGAAAAAATGATAAGGTATGATCGAGCCTTACGATCGGTACAATTAAATTAGAGAAATAGTTTTTTTTACATTCGGCGGGTTCGATTCCCAGTTCAGACAGTTGATTACTTAAAATTCTTTGAATGCAGTTCGTTTTCTTTTTAAAATAAAAATGAAGTCTCCTTTCAGTAAAATTTTATATCTTCAGTATTTAAGGTACTTTCCCTCCATGTGAGTTAATTTTGGGACGCCCTGTATATAGTCGTTCGTTGCAATTACTTTTTTATAGATATCACCCCGTACTTGATTGATTGTTATAGACTTACGTAAACCCAGATAAGTTTTGATTGAAATACATTACGTGTTTCCAGTTTTTATGATAACTTTACTAACATTAACACTATAAATTATTTAGTACAAGTTATTATGTTAAAAGCTGCGTTTTCAAAAGTTAATGTCTCAATTTGAATTTAAAGTTGATGGAACTTCGGATATTCAAATTTCAATTAATTGAACCACAGAACACGGAAAGATTTTTTTCTCTCTGTGGATTGAACTTTGTATACTACGTACGTAGACTACGATGTATAATCGACCGTCACCATATAGATATCACTTGCACTCCGAACATCTCTCTCGTTACGAAGGTATTCTACGACACCACAAAATTTTAATTAGTACAAAACTTTTAGTTGTCCATTAATATGAACATTTTAAACTACGAAATCGTGAAATAAAATCAGCTGTTACATACATTACAGCCATGTCGATGTTGCACTTTTCTACGGAATAGCTGTTTTTAGGGTTCCGTAGTCAACAAGGAACCCAGTTTCGCCATGTCCGTCTGTACGTCTGTCTGTCTGTCCATCCGTCCGTCCGTCCGTCTGACCCCAGTCTAGCTCATAGAGTCTTAGTACTAGAAAGCTGTAATATGGCGTGAACATACATAAAATATTTATCCCGCCAAGAAAGGGGTAAAGTAAAATTTTGAAAAAATAGTAGTTTATGTGACTGTCGCATAATGAAGGGTGGTGAAGAAAACACGAGTGGGAGTTTAAAAAACGAGCCTTGGCGAGTTTTTTAATAGTATTCCACGAGCGTTTTAATACCGAGTTATGTGCAGTCTCATACACTACTTTATCTACACTCGTTACATTTATTATATATTTCAAAAATAAATCAAATCAATATTAATTATAAAATGTGAATTGGTGCCAAACCCCACTCATAGGAGTCCATACGGTCTATTCCATCTAAATTCATTATTCTAATTTTAAAAAAGTTTCCGATTGTTACCGGCTAAAGAATGGCTTGAAAGAGTAGGAAGTCAGGGCCGGTAAATCCTACGGTTGCCATGGAGACTGTAAAATTAAGAAATATAAGTGTTTTATAATGAGTGACAGCAGTTTTATTTTTTAAAGTTAACTATGGCATAAAGTGTATCATTCTATGTTCAGGCATGAGTTCATAATTCGAATATTATAACATGAGTGTAGATAAAATTTTGTTTAGGTTACCTCCCCTACCTACACGTGAAGTGGGTATGTATTTTTTTTCTTGTCTACCACATAATGTGGGATGTCGTTGGATAGCAATTTCAAAAATATTGTGGGTTTGTGAAGACAGTTTTTTGATTGAGGCATCCGTTTGTGAATTGTTAAGCTTAAAAGTGCAAAAGGAAAACTATCACAGCTACCTAGGCTTTACAAGTTTTAGAGATATAACACATTTTTGAAAACCGCAAATATAACTTTGTCGTTCATACGAATACTATGAAAAACATAGTTATTTTTTTCTGGCAAAAAATAACAGTGGTATTTTTGCTAGGTGTACGTAATCGGTACGTTAAGTGGGTACGGAACCCTTAGCATGGTTGGCTCCGTAGTAAAAGCTGTTCATATTGATGGACACTACCTCCTAAAATTATCGTACAAATTAAAATTTTGTGGTGTATAATAGTGAACTCAAGGTCTTTTTCTTCACATCGGGGTAACAATAAGATTTCATCACCTGATGATAACTAATGGTAAGGAATCCTCAACTGCTGAGGAGCTGGCTAACTTAGCTCCAACTGCCGAAACACAACTACAAATAAAGGCGGACTTACAACAAGTCTTACCATCAAATAAACCGGACATAATATGTACCCCACTCCTCGGGGAATCGAGCCCGGGACTTCTGGGTTTGATACCGATGGTATGTACCACTATCCTACAGAGTCGTTTATTTCTGTAAAATTTGATGTGCGTATTTGAGTGCATAAAACTAGCTGCAGAAATTCTTTTTCCAGCCCATTCTTGTACATTACATACATAAAACTTACAGACGACAGGTTTCCAACGCCAGTCGCGGAGACAAGTCGCCGAGGCGTATCTCCCATACATTTGTTTAATGAGTCGCACACTGCTCTACCAGTATCCGACATGTCACACAATATTAATGAGTCGTCTCCGCGACTGGCGTCGGATACCAGTCGTCTTCTAGTCGTATAAGTATCATAATGTAAGATTGGCAGGCTCATCACGTAATCTTCGCAGCAAGTCTTTGCTGCTACATAGTAAGAATTTGCGATTTTGGAGAATAAATGCGAGATTTTCTCTATCGTTTGAGTTTGCAAGTTACGTGATATAAGCCTGCGGGGTTATGTTTAAAAACAATACTAGAGTTGTTTGAAACGGAACGCAGCATAGGTACTACGTATTTTATTTACTCCAAGTGTTATAAATTAAATACGCACTTCTTTTAGTTAACGAGCTATTATTCATGTTTGCAAATGCAAATTCAACATGACTGAATATTTTACTGTTAAATGCGCAAACGTTAAAAAAATACCGACTCAAAATACGTATGTATTATTAAATTAAATTGCATTTCAACGAAATATTTACGAGAGTAGTAATTTTTCATGTTGGACATTCGCCTGGGGGACCAAGGTGCCTACTCTTGCAGCGCAGGCGCATAGCTGGTGAACCTGTAATAACTAACTCGATATCACTAGCAATTACATTTTGATTGTTGCTTTTACTAATAGTAGAATGAACGTTTATTAGACGCTTGACATGTTTCTGTCAGTTTGATATTTGATTTCCGTTCTTATAGATTGGAGTTTTAGATGAATAAAATACTGGAAAAACGTTTGTACTACATGCATAAACCAGCAACGCGTTTTGGAGTAAGTATCTGATTAGCACTAATTTTGAACGATATTACCGAAACTATTTTAGTTTTTACTCTGAAAACATTTTTAAAAATTGAGCATAAGATGCTTTTTAGGTATGGATGCCAATCTTAGCAAATTTATTACGAAAATAATACAGATAAAGTACTTAATTGAAGTTTTTTTTTAAATAACTACTTACTAAGTGATACTAATGTTTTGTTCACAGCTTTTACGTTAAAAATTGAAGTCCTGGATACATTAATTCAATACCTATTGTATTGGATCTTGAGATTTCAATTCATTTTCTTAAAAATTGAAAGGGAATGTAACAAAAATGTTGCGAAAATTTATTGAAGAAATTTCATAGAACGTAATAGATGCCTCACTGAAAGTACTTTCGAGTTACTGCTTCAAATAAAGCTCTAGAACCGCAAGTACCAAGTACAAGACGGTACAAAATCCCCAGAGTGATGTATATTTACACTTGTTGAGCTAGAACAATATCTGGAAAGCACACATTGGACTCTAACTAGCATAAGCTTGACTAATGCTTTCCATTGCGCTCTCATTGCCTGAGGCCTCCATTCTTGCTACAATCTCTTAGGAGGAATACATACACCAGATTATTGCTTAATTAGGGTAAAGATATTCCACAAATGATATAGGCAAGCGAATCTTTAGCAGTTGACCGCCGGGTCTTCTATAGAAGACTAACTTTTATGTGTCCTTCATGCCACGACTTTATTAGAAGACATAATTCTAATAATTTATTTTGTTGTTTTATTTGGTCTTCTATAGAAGGCCTTGGCGGTCAAAAGTTAATAATATGGTAATCATATTCTGTAAGTTTTTTGCACGTTTTATTAATTTATCTCTGTCAAAACTGCCTTAACACAGTACGCCTAGAACAGCTTAAATTTTTTGAATACCTATTCATTCCCCCCCAGTGGTTTTCACTCCTGAAGTTTCTGGGGGTTAAAATTCACGGACTTCATTAAACTCATCTACGTTGCGTATGTACAACTCTTAAGCCCGCAAATCGCAAGCTAGCGCTGGCTCTCGCGTCCATCGCTCACGCTCCGCTCGCTCGCTCACGGGCGATCATTAGCGCCCGGCACCTACCATCAATCGCTCCTCCATAATTAAGACACTGAAACGCAAAACATGTTTTAATCTTCCAACTTATAACGAGATGCGGCCGAACTATAAATGTTGAATAGCCACGTTGAAAGTTGTTCTCTATTTTTCGCTTGTGGGCACGATTTTATTTATGTTAAGGATGTGATAAGATTCTTTTTACTTTATCAACTTTGCATTTTCATTAAAGGGTCACCTGCAGTTTAATTTACAATATCCAGTATTGTACTGTACACGTCACTTGTATGTAGGTAATTGCTAAAGCTTTTACAAGTAATAATTCTTTTCATTAAATCTTGAAGCTGTAAATGTGTACTAATATTACTACTTACAATGCTAATTATTCGAAATATGGTTCAGTAGCAAAAATACATGAATATGTATAGGTTTGATGTGTGTGTACCTACTGATAAGTAGTCCAGTCAATGAATGATTCTAGATGGAAAGGGCGAAAGCAGAAAGTTTGACTTCAGAACTTTGTTTGGGCTAGTTAGGAGACAAACATATCAAAAGTCCCCAAACCCTTCCGAGGTTTGCCCGAGGGGGGGAGGCACAAAGAAGGTCCCGTTTTTCGGTTTTTTGCTTACATCTTGAAAACGATGCGTCACGTCAAATTTTGTTTTAGAACGTAATAAAAGCTGTTAAATTAAATTCGCTACAACTTTGGTCCTATACACTTTTTACCTATTCAAAATAGTTATCTAGCTATGAGCTATTGGTATGTTTGTCTGTTTACTAGCCTAAGTTCCGAAGTCAAACTTTCTGCTTTCAACCTTACCATATCATACAAACAATATATTTTAAATTATTACGTGTCGATTTATTGACAATTTCAATACACCTACTCGTAAAACACGATCCACACCAACAAGTAACATTTCAATTACGTATTTAGCAATAAACATAGTAATATTCATCGCGATCGTGTTTCTGTGTAGTAATAAGCGTGTACATGCACCGCATGATGAACGCGCGCTTTGGTGAACAGTCAACCCGGGGGCGCATGCAAAATAATTAAAACTAGGTAGGTACTTAACATTCAAACAGAAAGTACGCAGATCGGTAGCGAGTCTACCTCTCTCATTTAGCGAGCGGGGGCCGGTTGCGCGACCATTACTCTGCCGCGCGATTGATATATTCGCACGCGACATGCGATCGGCGACACGTCACTACCGGCGACTACCGCGCTACCTCGCTACCTCGACAAATAAACAAACAACCGCTACCCAGCAATAAATATAGCGTCCGCCCCGACGCACCACCTCCATAAATCCGACCTTTTATTACCGCATATCTACTAGCTCAAATTAACTCGTAATTGCTGATGAATCGCCAATAAAATTATCTACTTAATTGATTTATCAATAACCCAGCCTATTGCGATTCGATACCGAAACCCGATCGCGAATATTATGACTTTTACTGCTTTTCGACGTTCCTCGGGATGATTATATTCTGATTGCGACTTTACTGTTTGAATTACAGCGGTAACTTGAGACCGCCTTTATTTATTTAGTGCGGCCGGCATGACATCGAATGTTTTATTTCGTTTACAAACATTTACACGTGTACAATGGGGAAGAGATAAAAGTTTCACCTTTTCGAACAGTTTGAGGTTATTTATCATGTAGGCTCGGCGCGAGCGCTCCCCGGACTCGATTTTTGGTTCAGCTTCTTTATACAGAAGCCATTATAAGTATCAGTTTCAGATCATAGATCATAAACGCATTTATTATTCGAGAGGCGATGGTGGGGGGTCCCGTCTCATGAAGCACTTTTCATTGTTGACTTTTTATTGGAACTTGTATGTCACAATTTTTGTGGACCTCACTAGAGATCTCGAGACATAAATGTTTAACACAAGAATGTCCGTTCGATCTATGGGTATTTGTAATGGCCAAGAATGTACTTAAATCACTAACGTACACATAGGGCAGCCTAATCTTTACTTTATGATTATCGTAAATTACAATTTGATTTTAATAACTTATTTACTCTTTGTTGTGCTACATGGTAATATTTAGAAATCAATCTTGATTACATTTAGAAAGCATTAAGAAATAATTTTCCAGATTCAAAATACTTCCCTTTTTAAAATATTACTATGTGGGGATTATGAACTAGTTAAGGCATTCGACATGCCATTAATACTGAATAATGGGTATTGATACAGTTATGGGTTTAACCTGTGCCTGTGGCAATAACAGCAACTTTAGTAAGTCCCTGTTCTCGTTGTTAAAATTGAGGTAACCAGTTTTTCAGAAATTTTTATTACCTATTATGGAATGGCGTCAAACATATTAAGATAATATTTGTGATTTTTTGAAAAATATCAAGAATGCTGCGTTATAATTAACTTACTAAAAACATGTATTTACTGTTCTGAAAATGTGTAGGTACTTCGATAAAAATGATTCTCTTGGTAAAAATATCTATTAAAACTGTATTTAAATCACAGGTATAAGGCAAGTATTTAATTACGTAAATTTAATCTTCAAGTATTGTAATCTATACTTACACCGTGACTTACATTTTACTTGTTGACTTCCCGAAAAACTTGTTTACTTAAAGTACCTACTTACTCATCAATACAAACAACTTTTTCTCTATGAACAACTCTGAAATCGCGAAATAAAAAACAGCTGATCCAGACTAATTTTCAAATCAACTCGATTGAAATGTATGAAACAGTCAGAACTTACTATTGACATACTCAATTTTCAATCTTGAGTTTGCCTTTTCGTGCCTTCATTATATTGAACTCATAATTTATTATTAAAACTAGCTTTCCGCCCGCGGCTTCGCCCGCGTGGACTACATGACGGTATCCCGCGGGAATGTCATATTTTTCCAGGATAAAAAGTAGCCTATGTTCCTCTCCAGGTTACTAAGTATATGTGTTCCAAATTTCAGCCAAATCCGTTCAGCCGTTATGGCGTGATTGAGTAACAAACATCCAAACATACAAACATCCAAACATCTAAACTTTCGCATTTATAATATTAGTAGGATGACACGTATTATTGCAAATTTAATTCAAGGCAAAATCTCATAAACAGATAGTGATAGCAAACATTATAACAGGACCAATTCCATTAAACAATGTGGTATAATACACAAAGTCCTCAAGCGCAAAGGTCCTTGTGATAAGGACATTACATAAATTTTGAATTAACAATTTCATTTCACTCCACCGAGTGGTTACGAAACGCGCTCAATCGTGTAATAAAATGTTAATAAAGTGCGTAAATCAAGATAACGTCAATAGTTAAGAGAGTTCGACACAACGAAATAGTCTCAGCAAAGTGAAGAAATTACCTCACGTATGGATCGGACATAACTCTTCGCGGCTTTCGGCCAAACTCTATTTAACACTGGCTACAGGAAAAACACTTTTAAAATGAAAGTCCAAAGGACTATTACCTCTGCAATTGGAAGTTAGCACCACATTTTTTTTTATTAAAAACAACAATTATGTGTGATTTTGTTCAAAATGAAATAGAAGTGTTACTGCGTGCCTTTCTTTTATTATCAAAGACTGACCGATACTTATTTATTTTTTAGAAAGTTGACATTAGAAACGTCTATGCAATAAATACTTTTTACAATATAATATTAACACCATTTAAGAAAAAATACTATAACTAGATAAAAGAATTAATTTATTCAACTTTTCCAAACTGTGCCCCAAACTGTCAAAAAATAAAAAAATTGTAGTAAGAAGTATGAAAATAGAAAATGATTTATTAGAGATTAAACGAACTTACCTGAAGTGAAGTTCTATCTTAATTATACGAAGGCTTCGTCCGAAGAGATTAGCTTGATTTTACACTTGTAGTACGCCCTAGTAATCGCCAATTTCACACTATATTGAGAATATACCTACTTATAAATTAAAAAAGTAATAAAGAAAATTATTATTTTTTAAATTTCAAAAGTGGGTAGTCAACACCGATCTGGCTCAAGCGCCCATCATAGCTGTCATTTAGTTTAGAGTATTATATTTTTCGAATCATATAGGGGAGTAGTTAATAACTTTTGGGAGGGAGGGAAGCTAATCTCTTCGGACGAAGCCTTCGTATAATTAAGATAGAACTTCACTTCAGGTAAGTTCGTTTAATCTCTAATTATACTTCATGCTTCGTCCTCAAGATTAGCTTGATTTTACACTTGTAGACGTTTAGAGACTAAGTGTTCGAAAAATATGCAAAAATTGTAATATATAGGCTACTGAATAATATAGATTGAAATTATAACTTAACTTATACTATCTTGCTTCTTTATTTTCTCAACATAGAAACAAAAAGCAATAAAAAAGTATTATTTGTTACATAAAAAATCAACATCGCTTATGAAATAAACGAAAAATATTTTGATTAAGCACTCAAAACAGTGGTGCCAAATTTTTTATCACAATTGCTGTTTACTGGCCTGTTATAAAATTTGGCAAACGTATGTGATTCTGAAAACCAACCTGCAGTTTTATAATCTGGTCTATGCTAAAACCTAAATTTTGCGCAGCTGACGTAGCAGCGTACCGGGTATTATGCGCAGTGAACGTAGAAATATCAATTCCACTTAAATGTAACGTATTTTTTATCCATTTGAATAAGGTTTGTGACGTAACAGGCTTATATGGCTTTCGGTAACTAATAAATAAATTGTCGGTATCAGGACAGAGAAACATTTTCATTTCAAGGTAAGTAATCAAAACTCTTGCAGGACAAATACTTGGCTTTTCGTTATAGAATGGTATAACGAGCAATGTTTTTTTTTTTTTTTTATGTATATATAGGTATATATTTTCCAGATTCTAACTTTCGTTAGCAAACCACTTTTCAAGACAATTTAAAATCTGTGCTATATTCCAGACTTCATTAAATTTAGGGGTCCATCCCCGGTCTGGTACGAAAACTCCTTTAATAAATCTTTTTATTTCTTGATTTAGTGAGATATCAATTTTAGTTATTAAAGCCAAAGCAGAATGATAACAGTTAATTGTGCCATACTGAGCGCCACTGTTTAAAGCAGATGCAAAAAATTTTGTATATCGGGAATTGATACTTTCGTATAAGTTTAGTTTATTTTGTTGACAATAAATAAACCACTTTTAATAGCAAACTTCGTATTGTTTATACGAGTTATCCAAAAAAGGGGTTAAGCATGACGTCCAGAGAAAATTATTTGACGCCTCTTCGTATCATCACCATCACCAGGGTAATGGAGTTGCGCATTTGTTTGCGGCTGGAATTTGTAGATAAAATTAGGTTTGAATCTGCTTTGAAAACGAATTGTTTACTTATTAAAAGACTCTTAAATAGTGGATACCACGTTTATGTGGACCAAAATGGAACAACTATTATATCTGTGGCATTGTCAGAGATAATCTTTCTTAAACATTTAGGCATCATTGTGAAAGGAGGAAAAACATTAAAATTTAATTTCGACCACGACACTGAAAAAAAAACATTTACGGCGTATGCATCCGGATCCTTATGCCATGATATATATCTTGGACATTTATTATTTCAACGACTAGCGTATCAATGAAAATATCTATGAAACTTTTCAACAATTTGTTGAAAGGCATAATCAGCTAGCTGCCATTCTTGGTCTGCCTGCATAGTATTATCTGAAGATCGAATATGAGATGCAAAAATGTAAAGATTTTTACGTTTACGCCATTGCCAGAGGTCTTTTGCGATCTCTGTCAGGTGTGGGGAGTGTATATCGCCCATACGGTTTACGTAGGAAATTACCGTGGTATTGTCAGTTCGTAGAAGTACTTGACAGTTAGTATCTTAACCAATAAACGCAGCAAGAATTCCTTAATAATTTATTGTCTGCTACTTTCTTTTACACTCCATAAACCACTAGCTCTGTCGTCTCCACATGCAATTCCCCACCCCGTAGTTGAGGCACCTGAAAAACTTCCAGGTCATACTTGTCTATTTTTATTTTGGTGCGGCTCCACCAATAGAAATCCTGTTCCAAGTAACAAGGTATATCCATGTACTAATTATACATATTTCAAATAATTTAGTATACAACCAGCTGCATTTCACGGCGGGACAGGCGGATATTAACAGTCCAATAAAACTAACAAATTCTCTAATTTTACACCTTTTTAAGTTAGAAAACTTTTGTATTGCAAATTTAATTTTGGCAAAGTGACCTAGAATTTCTTTTAGTTTAAACTATATTCTAAGAACTTACAAGACTGAGAAGGTATAAAATTACTTTTATCGGTATTTATAATGCCTAAACCTAAGCTTGTAAGCAACTTTACGGTATCTTGTAAGTTTTAAGACCCTAATATTAGACAGAGGTCATCCAAATATATTGTTAACAGGTAACCATATAATCCTGAGTATTTCATGACCGGTTTCATGATGACTTTAGTGAAAAAAGGAGCTGTGTTTAAACCAAATAATAAGACATTAAATTCATATGCTTTTTGATCAAATTGGTATCTTAGATATTTTCGGTCTTCCTTGTGAATTTTTAACAAAAAGTATGTCTTTCAGGTCTACTATGCACGGTTACAATCTCTTGGTATCAATTTTATAACTGTTCTTAAATCCTCGAGTTTAAAATGTCTTGAGTCAATAAATTTATTTAGTGATAAGTTTAAGATGAAGCGCATTTTCCCATTTGGCTTGGTTACTAAAAAATAGTTGATAGATATTGATCAGATTCAGAGATCTCTGAAATTGCAGAGACAGCAAATTTTTTATTTCGTGTATGAAAAGAGCCTTTTCCTTTTCACTACATTTTTGGGTTGACGGTGATACAGGTTGCATCGGCTTTCGATTGAAGGGAATCTTATATTCTTTTTATGAAAAAGAACCAGTGGGTCCTTGGTAATCATTAAAAATTCTTTATAGAATAATGATAAACGACCTGCATGCGTTAACGTATTTAGCGTCGGCTGTTGTTCTGTCTCTGCCACGGATACTGCGACTGCTTCGATAAGTTGATGAGCCGTCTACGCGTCGAAGTCGTTGCAGGCTCCTTCGTCCTGGGAGGGCCCGTCGGCCTGCGACTAGGACCCGGACCCTTCCAGTTTAAATTTCGCGAAGAACTGTATAACTTACTTATTAGGAAACTTTTGTGTCGTTGATTGCTTTGGGTCTGTGCTAGACTTGTTAATAGCTTTAGCTGATTTTTTGTTTTCCCTTAAGTTTTCGCCGAATAATTGTTTATCAATTTTAATTTTTTGAAAAGAATCCCTTAGATCCATCTTCACGGCATTCAGAAAAAAAAATTGTAAATTGAATTAGAATGTTGACAATCACACATAATTTTTGCCAAATCCATAAGTGTTTTAGCAAGGCTGTATTTTTCTCATTTGCAGACAATATAATAGTATAGATTTTACCAGACAAGTGTTTCCAGCAGTCGATTCCTTCTGTTTCAGTTGAATGGCCTTATTGTGTTTAGCAATAATATCTGAAACAGCTGCTTTAATCTTAGGATCAAGCTCAGGTGGGTCAATCAATTTGCAATTTTCTGGGGTCATGTACTTACGAGTTCTTTACGCAATTCTTTGTTAATACCTGTTGTGACCCAGTGCTGGAAAAACTCCAGCACTCCTGACTGAAGTAGGGTCAGTACCTAATATTTCTAATACTTCACTATCTAAGTGTATGTTTTCTGTTTCAAGAGCAGACGTTTGATCTGAAGGTAGATCACGCTTCGGAGCCTCAGTCGACGAATGACCATCCTGTATATTTGTAATGTTTTCAGACTGGGATGTACTGGGGATTGGTTCCAAGTACTTGTTCTAATTGTCCTTCAGGTTAACCCTTAGAACATGGTGCGTCGAGGTCAACTATGACCTCTTGTAAGGGACAGAGTAAGCCTCATGTTCATACAATTTTAGCATGTCAGTATAATATTGTAAGAGACAGTCCCCAGTTATAACAACACGTACTGTCCGCAAACTACACTTAGTAGTACCTTATAACAGTCCCGTTGTACTGTTTGTAGGACCCAGTGACTGCAGTGTATATAATGATGATTATGTTATCATTATTTGAGATTATGTATTGCTTAACCTTAGGTATGCAATTAAATTTCGTAAGAGACAGTCCCAGTTCGAAAAAAAAGTACTGTCCGCAAACTAATGAAAATCGACACATCATAATAATCATAATACTTTAGAGTACATAGCTGTTTTTTAGCTTAGTCACTTATGTAAATTATTTTCAGTAAGAAGCAGTCCCAGTTCAAAGAAAGTACTGCCCGCAAACTGTTTAACAGTACCAGTTCAAAAGAAAAGTACTGTCCGCAAACTATTGAAAATCGACTTATCATAATAAGCATAATACTTTAGAGTACAAAGCTCTTTTTTAGCTTAGTCACTTATGTGAATTATTTTCAGTAAGAAGCAGTCCCAGTTCATAGAAAGTACTGCCCGCAAACTGTTTGAAATCTACTTATACGAGAACTTGTAAAAGTCTGTGACGAACTAATGCATTTATGTTCAATTATAACTTTAAAATGAATTAATAATTTTGTAACACTTTATTAAAAGTATTTATTTTACAAACTTAGTAATAAGTAGGTAGTTAAATAGTCAAACCGTTTTATCGTTGAACTGAACGTAATTATCGTTTGCATTTTTTGCGAAACGTTAGAAAACCAGGTCACTGAACTTCAATATGCAATATAATATGTCAAGGCCAGTGACTTATAAATGTATAAAAATACATAACGTACCTTAAGATAAGGACGACGAGCGATAGAATTGTTCCGATAACTCAGAACAAGATAAATCTCACCGCGGTGGTGGTGCTTCTTTTTTCGCTCCAACTTTCTCTCCATTCTTATAATTTTTCGTTTAATGTGTTCACAGTTATCTTTTTTGCGTTTGGGCATCCTAAATAATCACTTTTAACAACAACTAACAACTTTTTTAACACAATTTAAAAACTAGATGTGAATCGGCGACGCACTAGAAAGCGAATGGCAGCTATGATGGGCGCTTGAGCCAGATCGGTGTTGACTACCCACTTTTGAAATTTAAAAAATAATAATTTTCTTTATTACTTTTTTAATTTATAAGTAGGTATATTCTCAATATAGTGTGAAATTGGCGATTACTAGGGCGTACTACAAGTGTAAAATCAAGCTAATCTTGAGGACGAAGCATGAAGTATAATTATTAATATCGTAACGATCGTCGCAGATTACAATAAAAGTTAAATAAACAAAGAATATCAACGACCTACATGCGACCTACATTTTGTTTTAATGTTGCCACATTATACAAGCACAGATTTTAATAGGGTAAATAACTGTAAAGTATTCGGCGTTTATAGTGATATTTTTTAAAATGGAATACTGCATAGTATTTGACGATGCACGTCAAATACTATTATTATATCATAGACTGCAACTATAGGTATCGCGTTATATTTATACTGAGATTATGTAGGTACGTAAAGCTATTAGAAAAAAGGACTTTTCAACTTTTGCAATGGCAACATTTCTGGCAAAGTCTGTCAGTGACAGCTGTTCTGTTGTCTGATCTGACTTGAGCTTGACTTGTGTTGTGTCAAAACAAATCAATGTTGTTGAATGGTATGGTGTTGTTGCCGGTCGAATGAGCTATTTTTGTTTAGAGTTGCGTTTCACTTTTAAGTTCATCTCATAGAGTACTATAATACATTTTATTTCTCGTGTTGTAAGTGTTGTAGCCCCTCGCGAGTGCTCCACTTTTAGTTTGGACAATGGTCAATAGTTTGAGAGCTGGAGAGTACTTTTTATCCTGGAAAAATATTAGGTTCCCGCGGGATGACGTCGTGTAGTCCACGCGGGTAAAGCCGCGGGAAGGCTTGTTAAAAATAAAAAAATATCTACTAGTTACAGGCATTCAAATGCAGATTTTCTATAAAAAAATAAGTATCTTTCTTATAGAAAGGCTTGATAACTTTTGTCCAAATCTGCGTAGCTTTTTAATTCTTTCAAATAAGTAATAGGTAGAGATTTAGCTTTATAAAAACACATATTTTACGTCTGTACATTCTGGGGCACAGCTTCATACAATTTTTGGTCATCTCCTTTGTTTAGTAAGATCGATCTAAATTCTAACAAAACCGTTTTAAATTTTGAATAAAGTAAGAAACACCTTAAGAATGATACTCTCATTCTAGCAATATCAATAAATGCATTATGCATTACGTATGTCACAACAAAGAAAACTTGAAAGTAACAAACTTATTGGTGGCGTTTTGCATACAAATTCGTTTACAATAATAATGCTAATACTACTTCATCATACAACAACGGCAAACACCGGTGTACCATAAACACATCACACTTTAATTCAAGAGGAGTTTGAAATAACATCTATGCCATCGAATCTGCATAAAGAATACCACACACGAACTGTGAGTGGTCGCCCGATGGCCTATAGCTAACACGGTTTATAGTGAGCTTGGCCATTCCCCTGACTTTGCTCGTATCCAGAATATGACCAAAACTGTTCAGATAATGAGGCTCGGAATGCAAGTCTTTACAACAACCTTTTGTTGTTAGTATTTATCAATTTTATAAACCCATTTTATGTGTATACGTATAGCCAAAAATAATCGATATTACAAAAAAAAACAACTTTAACATTAAGCCAAAACCAATTTCAGTGAAGTGATAGAAAATTAATGAGTTCTTTATTTTTTAAATAACAAGTATAATTTTATAAACAAACTTAACAGTCTTCAATTTACAAACATACGGAGTGTGGCGCCCAGCCGGCCACTCCATCGAAGGTGCATCTAATGCAATTCGATGCGGGATTTACCATCGAATATTATCCAATATTACAAACATCTTCGCCTTAACTGCCCATAATAAGAGGCCAACAATAACGTACTAAGTCTATGAACTCAATCCCTTCTTTTTCAATCGATGTTTGTCGACAAATATGTGTCGTTATATTGGTTACGAGTGTTGTTTTCAATGTATCGAGGCCCTTATCGCTCTGGAATCGATAGCGAGCTCCATGTTTTTGTAGAAAAATTGAATTGAAGTAAAGTAACGAAATATTTTACCCGTTCGCTACAATCTTGTTACAAACGTATCTTATTGAAAAAAAAGTTAAACGAATAAAATTGTTCTTGATTGCTTCATAGAAATGTGTCACAACATCTTAATAGACTAACTAAAGATCCTTTGTGATAGAGACTTGTGGCATTAATTTACAACAAAGATTGTTTGCGGTTTAATTGCTCGATGATAGGTATTTGTACAGAATGAATAATTTCGTAACTGGCTACAACTCACTATAGGATAAATGGAAAAGGCGGACAGAGCAACAAAGTATTAGTAAGAGTATATCACGTACCTAAGTGTGTACATCGACTGATTGATGTTTGTATTTGAATAACAGTTCCAATAACATCTCTTGCCACCCCCACTATATCTCGACATGAATAAAAACAATACTCTGTGTACAATTATAAAGTATAAACAGCCCCATAAAATGAGTCGAAGTGCAGTTTGTATCTTGGATTCTGATACGGAGTCGAGTATTTCAAACTGGAAGGCAAAATTTAAATATAAAAAAAACATTCATCATAGGTTACAAGGCAATCAATCTGGCGTTAATTCAGTCCGTGACCTTGTTAAGAGTGATGTCAGATTGATCGTGTGCGATTTTATTGATGCCAGATTGAAATGGTCACGCGTAGATATTATCCAGAAAAAATATTTTCGTGATCAATCCAATATTACAGATTGAAATGACGCCACATTGATCGTCTAATGCTTACCTTATGATAAATTATAATAAGAGGAAGCAACTAATCTCCAAATACCTCACACGGACTCATGTCCGGTTTTTGAGTACCTAGGTTCAAACCTGCAACCTTTGGTTCGAGTCCTGCTTAAAGTACTCGGAGACTAATTTATTTTATAAAAGTGGTATGTATTATAAAGGCAATTTATATTTAATCACAATCATTTTCATCATAAATTTTCTCATTCTTACCCCTCGACTAAAATGAGCTTGACTATAAATATATCTTGTTAATACATAAGCGATTCTATGCATCCATTTTACATAATATCAGTGACACTTAAAATTCCTTTAGTATTTCTAAATTCTCGTAATAAAACTAAATCGCTCCATAATGCTCATTATTGCGTGCTTTAAAGCTTATAATACATTTTTGTAACATTCTTCTTAGTTAATTTCAATTATTTAATTTCTATAAAAAGGTTTCATGGTTATAGGCGAGCTATTAAGAACGATTTTATTAGAATTTAAAAATAGCTTTGTCGCTATAAGATCTTTTTTGAAGAGGTCAATCAACTTTAAACAAAAGGTAACTGTTCTCTTAAATTTGTGATATTTTCTTACGAATTCTTGGTTGTTTTTAAACGAGATCTAGTTTTGTTTCCAAGCTACAATCGGGAAAATTTGAGAAATGTTGTATTTTAAAGTAATTTTTACTAAGTAATTGAATTCAAATTTATTTTCTAAATAAAGCATTAGAATGTTTAGTCTCGTAATAGTCAATTACTGGCTCTTTTTATAAATTGCTCTAAATATTTTAGAATTTCGTACCATATGTCATATTTTTCTACTACTTTAACTGTATTCTTAGAAACCAACAAAAACAATCCTCAACAATTCAATTACTATAATGCCGGTAGTACACTCTTCCGCCGGCCGCCGCGAAACAAGCTGCTGTTGTCGATTGTAGGGCGCGCGTAGCTGTAGCGCACTTACCGTGTCGCTGCACACGAGCCATACGCAACTTGAACTTGACTTGACTTGAAGCTAGAAGAAGAAGCAAGTGATAACTAGCGGCGGCGGCGAGCGTCAACGTGTGCGGAAAATTCATATAAAGTGTATAAAAAGTACAGGAAATACACAGGTTGGTTTCAGCGTTGCACAACGCTGAATTCCGCGGTGCGCTGCCAAAATGTCCACACGATTAATTGTAGCAGTCAGACAGGTGTGTTTTGAAAGAAATTTATTTATTTAATTATTTTTTATTGCACACAACTGCATAAGGTATAATTTATTCTAATATTGTATTATGTTAGCATTACAAAGAGATTTACGGTCATGAGTCAAGACTTTTCGTGATATCTGAAATCTGCCGATTTCGGCGGCGGCGCGTCGACGCAACGCAGGAATCGGCGTTGTAATATCTGCGGTGCGGTGCCGCAACGCCAGAATCGACGTTGGTCGCTCGCCGCTGATTTCAGCGTTACGGTGACGATGCCGCACCGCTCCTGTAGGTGTTTTCTCTCTCCCGGATACACCTCCCCGTTTGTTTTCGCTTCCGTAGTTTCGCGGCGAGCCGCTACTATACTTTCACGGCGACGCACGGCAGTGTACTACCGGCATAATAATTCAATGTTTGTTTTTCAAGATATTTTATGGTGGCTTATGCATTAAATCACTCATTAATTTAAGGCATTTTATCGTCATTTCAGAGTGAAAACAGTATAAACGTATTTTATGCTGCGGCTGATTTATATTTTATAGGTGAGTTGTGATTTATTATGGGTGACTTGGACAGCCTGACCGCTATCGTGGCCTGATCTGTGGTGAACTTCAACTGTGTATTCTATAAAGAATAAATTGTTACAACTGACTTACGTACTTTGTACGTGTGCAATACATTACGATATAGATTTTGTGAAGCAGTTCCTAAATATAATTACGGATTTGGATTAAAAAAACTGGTTCAATATATTTGCTCTAAAAACGCATATTAATTTTCTCTAGAAATTTGTGAAAGCTCTTATGATATAATTGTCCTTTTTTTTAAACTCAATGTTCCTTCACTTTACGGAGGGTTTTGCACACGTTGTTCAAATATATGTAGAGTCTAACCAATCGAATCATGATCCATTCTAAGTTTACTAAGCATTTAAATTCAACAAGGTCGAAGTTCTATATTTTTGTCATTGACGCTGACCGTTAATAGTTTTGACGCTTTCTAACAAACTACTTATTAGCAAAGTGGGTGATGATTCAAATTGGTTTGAATTTACCAGTACGTCAGCATTAACTGTATGGTATAATTAATGATGAAGCAAGAAGTCTCTTCTAGTATGCATAGCAGACACGGCTTAGCAAAATGCTTTTTTACACCACATGCTCGATATTGCCCAATTATATATCATGCAAATGTTATTGTCTCAAGACGAAAGTCTTTGACCAGTGTGTGTTGCCAGTAATGACCTATGGAAGTGAGACGTGGTCTTTACTATGGGTCTCATAAGAAGGCTCAAAGTCACCCAGCGAGCAACGGAGAGAGCGATGCTTGGTATTTCCCTGCTCGATTGAATCAAAAATGATGAGATTCGCAGGAGAACTAAAACAACCAAAATCGCTCGAAGGATTGCATCGTTGAAGTGGCAGTGGGCGGGACACATAGCGCGGAGAACCGATGGCCGTTGGGGCGGAAAGGTTCTCGAATAGCAACCGCGTACCGGACGATGTCGTTCTGTGGGCAGGCCCCCTACAAGGTGAACCGACGATCTGGTCAAGGTCGCGGGAAGCCGCTGGATGCGGGCAGCGCAGGACCGATCGTTGTGGAGATCTTTGGGGGAGGCCTATGCCCAGCAGTGGGCGTCGTTCGGCTGACATGATGATGATGATGATGTCATGCAAACTCACTTTGAGCACAAAGTAAGTACGCGTGCTTAGAGAAAGTCAACGAGCTATAATGAGATTCAATACAAATGTTATGACCCGCTGGTGGTTAATAATATATTATGAGATTTGAATTTACAGCAAAAAGAAATTAATTATTTGAAAATCGAACTGGGTGCGTACCATTAACTTTAAGACAGCGATTCAAAACTAGCGCGATGCAGAATAGGTTCCTAAAATGAATTGCTTTCTTTCATACTATGACCTTCTAAAAACTTGATCGCAAATGAATTGCTAAATGTGAATGACCGAACGATTTGTGTCCTTATTTCTTCTACCAGTCTCTTTCACTCGATTCTGCCATGCTCGGAGAGTGAGAGGGACGGGTATAACCTGCAGGTGTCATGTTAATTTGGCCGAGTTATAAGTCAAATAAGAGTTCTTGACAGCATAGCGGCTGTGAAATGTCATTGAATCATCACTGAATCGCTGTCATTGATATTAAGCTGTCGTGGTACGAATAAGCGAAGCAGATCAGTTTAGGTCCTAAACAAAACCGCAATAAGAGTTGATGGTAGGCACCCTGGCCACTACAAGCCATATACACAAAACAAATAAAATAAAAGCCGCGAGTATTGCAAAGCGCTGTAGTATAACGTTTTTTTTAAAATAAGGTACTCTAGGTGCCGTGTAGTGCCGGCACATGAAAAGAATAGCACTACCCCCTCTCTTCCCGTGGGTGTCGTAAGAGCCGACAGAGGGAAAACTGCCAAAGGAGATGGGCAGCAGCGTCTCCATTTAACAGCAGGCCATACTGCGATCGCCAACCCGCCTGCCAAGCGTGGCGATTATGGCAAAACCCCCCCTAAATGGTAACACAAACAAAAAATCGGCCCCCAGTCCCCGGCGGCCCCGCTATTCCTAGCTACGGTAGCGGCTATGGTAACGGCGGGGCAGGGGGTGCTAAGAATCCCCGGGTAGGCTCCGGCTACCAACACCGACGACTTGACCTGGCAACCTACAACACGCGCACGTTGAGGCTCGACGAGAAGCTTATAGAGTTGGAAGAGGCAATTAGTAAGTTACATTGGGATATCATTGGGTTATCTGAAGTCCGAAGAGAGGGGGAGGACTCGATTACCCTTCAATCCGGTAACTTACTATACCACCGGGAGGGCGACCAACAGTCCCAAGGTGGTGTCGGGTTCATCGTCCATAAATCCCTTGTCAACAACGTGATCACCATCGGAAGTGTTTCGAGCAGGGTAGCGTACCTGATACTCAGAATATCGGAACGATATTCGCTGAATGTTATCCAGGTCTACGCTCCGACCTCGAAACACGACGATGTCGAAGTGGAGGCTATGTATGAGGAGATCTCTAAAGCCATGCATATAGCTATAAAACCCACTACACGGTTGTGATGGGGGATTTTAATGCTAAGTTGGGGCAACGTTGCGGTGATGAGTTGAGAGTGGGGCAATTTGGATTTGGGCAACGGAACGAAAGGGGCCAGATGCTGGCAGACTTCATGGAGAGAGAGAACCTCTACATGATGAACTCCTTCTTTAAGAAGCCCGTAAGCCGCAAATGGACCTGGATTAGTCCGGACGGTAAAGTCAAAAACGAGATAGATTTTATTATGTCAACGAGAAAGCAAATATTCAATGATGTCGTTGTGATCAACGCTGTAAAGACGGGAAGCGATCACCGCATGCTTAGAGGCACATTGAATATCAACGTCAAGCTGGAAAGATCTCGACTAATGAAATCTACGCTCCGACCAATACCGGCTCAAATTCAAAACCCCGAGTGCTTTCAGCTCGAGCTCCAAAACCGCTTCGAAGCCCTTGAGAACAGCATCGATGTGGACGATCTATACAACATGGTGGTGGATACTGTCCGCGCGGTAGGGTCCAAGCACTACAAAACCCACCGTCCTAAATTAAAGAAACTCTCCAGCCACACTATCCGACTCATGGATCAGAGAAACGAAATGAAACTACAGAACTCAGCGGATGCCCTTCGTTATCGACAGCTAAATAGGCAGATCTCCAAGTCCTTGACAAGTGACCTTCGCCAATTTAATACCGAGCGTATTAAAGAGGCCATTGAGCGGAACAAAGGCTCCAAAGTGTTCGCTAGAGATCTGGCTATAGGGCAAAGTCAACTGACGAGGCTGCAAGCTGAAGACGGTAGTATCATTTCATCAACACCTGAAATCCTGAGGGAGATCGAGAGTTTCTATGGACAGTTGTACTCCACGCAAACACCTGTTGAAAGTAAGGCTACAGAACCTAGAGCCAAGCTTACCCGACACTATACCGAAGATATCCCGGACGTCAGCCTGTACGAGATTAGAATGGCTCTCAAGCAGCTCAAAAACAACAAGGCGGCGGGTGATGACGGAATCACAACAGAACTTCTGAGAGCGGGCGGTAAGCCGATACTTAAGGTCCTCCAGAAGCTCTTCAACTCTGTCATCCTCGAGGGCAAAACACCAAAGGCATGGGGCAGAAGCGATGTGATGCTGTTCTTCAAGAAGGGTGATAAGACTCTCTTGAAAAACTACCGACCCATCTCGCTTCTGAGCCATATCTACAAGTTGTTTTCGAGAGTCATTACGAATCGTCTCGCTCGCAGGTTTGACGACTTCCAACCTCCCGAACAAGCCGGGTTCCGAAAAGGTTATAGTACCATAGACCACATTCATACGCTGCGACAAGTTATACAGAAGACCGAAGAGTATAACTTGCCACTATGCTTGGCGTTCGTGGACTATGAGAAAGCCTTTGATTCGATCGAGACCTGGGCAGTGCTGCAGTCCCTCCAGAGGTGCCAAATAGACTACAGGTACATCGAGGTGCTGAGGTACTTATACCAAAACGCCACCATGTCGGTCCGATTACAGAACCAGAGCTCTAATCCTATCCAACTACAGCGAGGTGTGAGACAGGGAGACGTCATTTCTCCGAAACTGTTCACAGCTGCGTTGGAGGATATTTTTAAGCTACTGGACTGGAAAGGATTCGGCATTAACATCAATGGCGAGTACCTAACACACCTGCGGTTTGCCGATGACGTAGTTCTCATGGCTGAGACCTTGGAAGACCTGAACACAATGCTCGAAGATCTCAGCAATGCTTCCCAAAGAGTGGGTCTGAAGATGAACATGGATAAGACGAAAATCATGTCCAATGCCCATGTTGCATCCGCTCCAGTTAATGTTGGGAACATTACACTCGAAGTTGTTGACCACTATGTCTACCTGGGACAGACAATCCAATTAGGTAAGTCCAACTTTGAGAAAGAGATCTCTCGTCGAATCCAGCTCGGATGGGCAGCGTTTGGGAAGCTCCGGCATATATTTGCGTCCAAAATTCCTCAATGTCTCAAGACTAAGGTCTTTGACCAGTGTGTGTTGCCAGTTATGACTTATGGAAGCGAGACGTGGTCTTTTACTATGGGTCTCATAAGAAGGCTCAAGGTCACCCAGCGAGCAATGGAGAGAGCGATGCTTGGTATTTCCCTGCTCGATCGAATCAGAAATGATGAGGTCCGCAGGAGAACTAAAATGACCGACATCGCTCGAAGGATTGCTCAGTTGAAGTGGCAGTGGGCGGGACACATAGCGCGGAGAACCGATGGCCGTTGGGGCGGAAAGGTTCTCGAATGGCGACCGCGAACCGGACGACGTTCCGTGGGCAGGCCCCCTACAAGGTGGACCGACGATCTGGTCAAGGTCGCGGGAAGCCGCTGGATGCGGGCAGCGCAGGACCGATCGTTGTGGAGATCCTTGGGGGAGGCCTATGCCCAGCAGTGGGCGTCGTACGGCTGAAATGATGAAGGTACTCTAAGTTTTAATTCAACATTGTTTCTAGTAAGTAGCCTTGCTTTTTAATGTCTCGCAAAAGGTAGGAAACGTAGAGTATTCTCCTCTGGAATAAAGCTCTTTTTTCGTCTTGAGCGCGCTTGAATCCCTCGCTGCACTCAAGACTCCGCTTTAATTCCGTCGCTTTACTCAGGATTAAACTAGCAACAGCCAAACAACAAAAAATGCACACTCAAAAATAAAATATTGTTTATTAATTCATTACTATCTGATCCGGCGAACTTCCTACCGCCTTATCGACAGCATGCCATCTACGGGGTCCAATTTTTAAATCTTACCCATTCTCGAATCCACAAAAAGTTTCATTAAAATCGGTCCAGCCGTTTAGATGAAGTTCAGTTACAAACACACGCACAGAAGAAATATATATGTTACCGGAAAATAAATAAAACCGTAAAATTATAAATTTCCAAAAAAAAAACACGAAATTTAAGGCAGTCCCTTCGCTGCGCTTCGCGATCGCCTTAAATTTACGTAATCTATCACGTGTTCTACAGGACTTCCGTAAATTTATAATTTTCCTAGGAAATTTATAAGTGACATTATAAAGATATGCTTACTTTTCAATGTATTCTTTCTTACAATTTTTCCTAATTTATGTAACGAATAACTTAGGCCTAAGTATGACACCGCTTTATATTCATAATTTTGATATGTTAACAAATACCATACCTCACTTTTCTATCGTCCAACGACACTATTATTTAGGCATTCAAATATTGAAATGAGAATGAATAGGAAATAACAATCGAATTTTAAAAAACGATCACGCTATTCTCAACTGCTTAGTAAGTTTCATGTTAAAAAGAAAACTAAAAGAAATGATACATTTTTAGGACACATAAATATTGTAAGGAAACAATTTAACAACCTATTTTGTTGGTATTAAGTCGGAGTTTTTCGACTCTATTTTTATGAGGTTAAGAGTGTAGAATTGATAAGTTCCTTTGATTTTCAGGTATTAGACTTATACGCGAATTAAACGGTATCTAGATGTAATAAAACGCGGCTAGAGAGCGCGCCGCGCCGGGTGGCCGCTACTTGTCTTACTATCGACTTATCTTTACAATCGATGTGGCCGATACAAACCAAAGAAACAAAGACTATCTCGCTTCTGTATTTAACTTAGGGTTCCGTTCAATTTTGAAATTTTGATACATTGCATTTTAGGATGAAAATTTATTTTAGTTGTATTCTTAATGGGCACTTACAAATGGTGAAAAAATAAAATCACTTTAACTCAATAATAAAGTTAATAAAGTATTTTACTAGCTATATTGCGTGCTAGAAAAATCGATCAGTTCCCAAAAATATAACTAAGTGTGTAGAATACTCGAAATATTATTATCGAGCCCGTTGATGTCTTTCTTTGGGCAAAATAAATTTCAAGAGTTTGTTGCACATTTTAGTACTTATGTATTTTATTTAGTATCTTCCTTCAATAGTTAGTATATTGTTACTAAGCTATATTAACACATGGTGCTACAGAGTAATTCTATATTATTGGTAGGTACGTACTTAACTATACTCATAGGTATTTTACTTTCATCTATTGATAAATGATATCTACAATACAATAACAAACTTGTAAATATGCTTTCACATTTTAATACTGTAAAATATGACATGTTAAATATGCTTAGCATTGTGTTTTGAATACGTATTGGTAGTACTTTTGGAACATTTTCTACATTGACAGATCTCTAATACCCTTGTATTTGTGGAAGTGGAATACTTGACATGCCGTGAAGTCATAACATCTCCAATTTTATAGAAGCAACTCGCCGTATTTGCATCTGTATGGGATCCAATACATTTTCTTACCATATTATTAGCATTCCGACGCTACTTGCTTTACAAATAAAACTTAATAAAATAACCAGAAAGTTTACTCTACTTGTTAATTTATGCAAGATGTTACGTTTATGTCGGTTTCAAATCAAGAGAGAACGCGACAAACTATTAACACCCAATGTTGGGTCAAAGGCCTAGTTTTATACTGCCACTACTGTTTATTTTTTACCATAAAAAGGCAAAGTAACTTTCAAACTGTCCATAAATTACATAGACATCTATCGTTCGCGAGCGAGGTCGCCATTAAAAAACATCATTATCGTGTTAGCCGTGTGTAGAGGAACAAAAACACCATTATTTAATGCCCTTTCAGTGTTAGTGCGTACAACAGTTATTCAAAGGTCACAGCGAGCAGCAACAGCATCGACACGAATATTGAATTATATCAAAATAAATTATGTTTACCGTCTTATCTGTGGGGCCATTGTTGTATCTAATCACATTACGGGCGATCACTTGACGTCAAGCCGCGGCAAAGTCTCAATGTCGTGATTCAGCCGTAAATACGTGGAAATAATGGCGTATTGTGTGAATGGACACTAATACCTTATGTAAGGCTTAGTTTCCAATAGCAGGCGAACTTTTTAATGCTCTTTAATTTGATGCTGATGCAAAACGGCGTGAAGTAAGTCGTGCTATACAATAATATCCATAAACTTTGTCTACTTTTTACGCATACTCTTAGATCTTAGATAACTGCCCTTGAAATAAAACCCTTGTTACGGATTAAATCAAGCGTAGGTATATTGCACACATTTGTGTTGGTTATTTGTGTTTTTAAAAGATTTTTAGTTTTTTCCGACGTTTCAGCACCTGGAAAGGTGTCGCCACAGAACACGGAAAGATTTTTTCGCAAACTGTTAAAACGTATGTATGTGATGGTGTCAAAAAAATAATATAATATGAGATCTTAGACCGCTATATCTGCAAATAATTGCTTTATTGATCAATTAGATAATCATTACATTATTAAAATAATTAGAATAATAAAATAAATGTGCTAACAATAATAATCTAACACAATATAAAACTGATTTTTTATTGACATTATCAATAAATTTATTATGATACAAATGTCATGGACCAAATCTTAGATTTGAAAAGTGATAACGAACAAACGTTATATACGTAATATTAACATCAAACCTACGTATAGTACCTACTTTATATTATTCAGCAACTATAGTGTTCATATAAACTTATTTTCATCCCATCGATTCGAAAAGCGATGATTGTTTATCTAATAACAGGGTCCAAAACGATTCATTTTTTACCTGTTATGACAAGAGGGTATAAATGAGATTTGAATTTTGAACAGCTTCATAACAGGGTCCAAAACGATGAGATTTGAATTTAGAACATAATTAAAGAAGCATTGGTTGGAGTGTAGCAAAGGGTTTGCAGTACTTAAAAAAAAATTCAACTGATTTTGTATGACCGACAAATTTTCAAAAACGGAATTTTATAAAATTGTGATTATCTCGTACACGGCGCGGTGAGTCGTAGCTAAAATCTAACAAAATGTTTAACCCCCTACAGCATCCCCGGAGATACTTATAAGGAATCTGATGGACATATATTTTTTTTATTTAATTTTTTTTTATTTCAAAACTCTAATTTTTTTTCTTGCCCGACTAGCGCTATGATGTATCCGAACGACAAAGAAAGGTAGGTAGTTTGAGTTGTCTTTACTGCTTTTCTTATAGAGGGGGATGAAAAGCAGAGTGTATTACTCGGCCGCAAAATTATTTTCACCTCGGGCGGCGTATATTGAATCCCTCGCTGCGTTCAGGATTCTACTTTAGAATCCCTCGCTGCGCTCGAGATTCTACTCTAGAATCCTTCACTGCGCTCTGGATTCAAAATAGCGCCCTCGCCGTAAATATATTATTTTGCTCCCTTGTAATACAATCTACTATTCTATTTGTAACCTTACCTAATGTAAGTAACACTCTCACTTTTTGTGAGCAGACACATAGTTATCGACGGCGGATTACTATTCAATTTAAGACTAGATGTTGACATGTGAAAGGCATGTCTGGTACAGTGCCTGTGGTCGAGGACTGTTGAACCATTATTTAGCGGCAGCTTGTCCGCATGAGATGAGGTAAATGCACCGGGTCAGCGGTTGCGCACGCGCATGCGCAAATGTCAAGGCTGGGCTGGGCTCCAACGACGTTAGTGTCAACCAGGTTAATGCTACTTGCGAACAACTAAAAATACGCTTTATGAATGGAACCGAACAGGGTGCTTACCATCAACTCTTATTACGGTTTTGTTTAGGAACCTAAACTGATCTGCTTCGCTTATTCGTACCACGACAGCTTAATATCAATGACAGCGATTCAGTGATCGATCAATGACAGTTCACAGCCGCTAAGCTGTCACATACTCTTATTTGACTTATAACCCGGTCGATTTAACATGTCACCTGCAGGTTATACCCGTCCCTCTCACTCTCCGGGCTTGACAGAATCGAGTGAAAGAGACGGGTAGAAGAAAAAGGACACAAATCGTTCGGTCATTAACATTTAGCAATTCATTTGCGATCCAGTTTTTAGAAGGTCAGAGTACGAAAGAAAGCAATTCATTTTAGGAACCTATTCTGCATCGCGCTATTTTTGAATCGCTGTCTTAAAGTTGATGGTAGGCACCCAGGACCGGCTAACAGTAAACATAATACCAATGGATTTTCAACTTAAAATAGTGTACGATTAAAGTCCTCATTTAGATGAGGAATAAATAAATATTCCTCATCCATTCCGATCTTCATCCACAATATCTTTCACTTATAAGGATAATCCATATATTTAGACCAACGTCAGACTGTCAAATATAAAACGACAATACAACCACATAAGATAATTTAACAACAATTCAGTATTGCACAAATCATTTGAGCCTTGGACACCTTCTTCGGAAATAACCGAACCCTAAAATGTCCATTGTTAGTATTGGAAAATTAAATGTCAATAACGGAGTGGTAAAACGAATAGTTTATTCACAAGCACGTAGCATTGTGCACGATTTGCACGCGTCGGTGACTGGAGTTACTCAATGGGCTAGTCAAGAATGAATGAAGTAATCTCGGCGGCAGTTAATGTTATTTATGTGGTTTCTTTTCCATAAACGCGGGCGGAGTGCGGTCGTTATGAGGCAGCCGGCTTCTGTTCAACAATTAAACAAGCCTGCAGTGAGCACGAGACGCGTATATCCTTATCCCGGAATCGCTCGGTAGTTGACAATCGCAGCACAATCTCACGAAAACGCTATTGCAGCCCACCTGTCATGAGCGGGGTGAACGACCTGGTTTCAATTAGGCACAGAGTGGAGGGTTTTAACAAACGTTAGATAAGTAAATAAACGTGATCCCCGGGCTATTTGGTTATGGTGGGCTCTCATCAATAATGCTTCGGCGCGATAATATCGCGGGCGCGTGTCTCGTAGAAGAACCTCCAACACCGTTATTAACCCCGCGATAGTCATCGCGACCGAGAGATCATTTAGTGATACGCTTTATATTAAATTACTCGGTCGTGCGTTGATAAAATATTCTCGGTATTCTATTACCGAAAACGAGATAAACACGGCCGGAGGTATTAAGAGTCACTATTTTTAACGGCATTTACGGTAACACGGGAATGCAGGAACAGTTATAACTACAACTTAATGAGGTACCTATAATAACATACCTATTTAGTTGTTTATTATTAAACGTTACTCCTATAATAACTCCCATTGAATATCATATTAAGGTCCCGTTTAATGAATTAAGAGTGATCAAATTAATTTGAAATATTGCAAATATACCCAAATCAACTCAATAATCATCGGGATATTCAATTTCAATAGTTTGTTCATATAACTAATTCTTATTTGTGATATAATATGTAAGGTTTATACTACTTTGATAAGCAAAGCAAGGCTACCCATCCTTCCTTACACATTAAACCCCAAGCAATCATTGCGACATCGTAGGATTAATGTGCATTGATCTAATGATGTCTTAACACATTTAAAGCTACGGAAGTCGTTTTCTTAAAAGGTTGTCAGCTTACTTGGATCACTTAAAATACGAATAAACGTTCATTTACATTCCCGATAAACACGAAAGATTTAAAGACGTCGATAATAATCAATTTCGCGCAGCTCCTGACGACCCGGCGACATTCATTAAGAGGGCGCATCGTGCTTCAAATCGCGTGACGATACGAAATGAGCCAGTTAATCTTCGTGTCACAGTTACTTTTTACTACTGCGACACGTTCGCGCCTGTCCCTGTTATTTACTGTCACTGCTCTGCACACATGTCTTCATCACGTCGCGCGTCGATGGCTACCTAACTACTGATATTTATCTTTTCCGGTCCCACAATTAATGTCACACTAATTTTTTGATGCAAATCTTCATTTAAAACCGTTAACCTGGTTGTAAATCTAGATACTTTATCCGTGAAAATCAGTTACTAATGAACTGAAAGATAAGAGAAGCGAACGTTTAACTGCGTTGATAAATCAATCATTCACTCAGATTTATTTCGTAAAAGCTTCATCTTTAACAATGTTCAAGGAACTGCCTTCCGGTGTCACTGCTCAATTAATCATTTAGTTCCACGATTTCGTACGGTCGCTTTCGAGAGCAACCGAGACATTAAAACTGATGGCAGGCCAGTTAAGTACAATTACAAGACAACTGTTTCGAAATCGTTAACAGTGCGCGTTATCGCACCGCAACTCTGCGTGCTGCAGCTACAACACAGAATAAATACTACCAGTCTCTTCTTAATTTTTGCTTTCTTGCATTCACAATGCAATTTTTATTATTGAAAATGAAGTATTAGAAAAAATCGACCCATCTCACAACTAGCTACGATGGGACTCGAACCCACGACCTTTTAGAGCATATGACCGGTCAGTATTAGAAGGAGGTAAGTGGTTGAGTAAGGACTGCTTCTATTAATTATTATTGTGCTAACGTTGTGTTTTTTCTTCATTTAACCACCATCTTGTTTATGAACAGGATTGTGGTCTAGAATGTTGCATGCTTGCCCAGGAGATGCCTGTTCACTTTGGTCATGAATGACTAAGCTTGTAGTTCATTCCTGCATGAGTCTGGTTCCCGGATGGTAGAAAGGGGCTACAGCGACAAGGTCGTGCGGTTCACTCGCACACTCCTCAAAATGTATTCTATAAAAAAACCGATAGACACGAAACTTTGCGACAGTGACTGAGGCTCTGAAGTTCCACCGTGGCCATCGCTGAGTTTCCAATGAGCCTCCTGGCACGCTTCCAGAAGAATTCCAGAAGTTCTTGTCTATACTTAGCAGAACATCCCATAGGTGACAACAGTATTCTATGCACGAACGAATCTGTTGGTCCGGCGTGAAGTAGCGTTTAGCCCTAAAGAGAAGGCCCAGTTTCTTAGCAGCGCACTTTGCAATGGAATTTAAGTACTCGCCAAAATTCAAGCTGGATGATAAGTTCAGGTCAAGCCAGCTTAATTCCTCTTATGTGAGGTTGGTGTTACTTACACGGCGTAAATCGAACTTGCAGGACTTGAATCCTGACATATGAAAATGAAGATGGAATACTAGTGTTGGAGTATTCTGTGGCTACAAGCTGATAGCGACATAAACAGCCTAAACTGGTACTACTTACTTCATTTTGCATACCAATGTTTGTTAAGCTAATTGCCCTTTATTTTCACCTGTTTCTGGTTGTGTTTAATTAACAAATTAATCTTATTGTAAGTTGTATTTACATTTGATTTAATGTTTATTGTGTGTATTATAGTTTAAAGCATCTATTTCTATTTATATTGAAAGTAAACTTAATCACAAGTCTTCATCATCAGTATGTAGTGGACAGAATTTATTGTTGTTGTTTGCTTTATTTAGAGGGCAAGCTTAGCTTTATAGAAACAGAGCGCCATCTCTCAATGCCCACACGCCATTCGGTAATTGAGCAGTGTAATGAGTCCACATCGGATCTGCAACGCAATTTTCCTATCCCTTTTTCTACGTAAATCTTTGGTCCTTTATACATTGCGACTTTTGCAGCGATACAATCAAGCGCTTGACAGCCGCGCGACTGCATCGCGACACCGATTTATTAAAATATTTTGCTAGCCTTCCGCTCGCGGCTTCGCCAGCGTGGACTGCATGATGATATCCTGCGGGAATGTAAAAGATGATAACTATGTTAAAACCTATGTCACTCTCCAAATCCCAATCTATCCACATACTTACCAAAAATTAATTATGAATATTTTAGGAAGACCAACCGCTTTTTCACAAAAGAAAAAGGGATGAGAAATAACAATCATCGATACTGTATCCCAATAGGACGTACCCAGGGGGGGGTGGTCCAGGGGACTGGACCCCCCCCCCCCCCCGAAATCCATTAATTAAAAAGTATCTGTGTCCCAAATTTCAGAACGGATTCGTTCAGCCGTTTTGGCATGATTCAGCAACGAAAATCTAAATTGCATTCCGATCGATCTACAGTTTTTTTTTTCAAAATCAAAAATCATTATTTCAAAGCATATAATTTTTACAACTCGCTCTTCTATAGCTATTAAATATTAGCGTATGTTTGTGAGCTTTTGTTTCTTTTGCTCTGTGTGTGTTCGCGCGCGCGCGTGTGTGTGTGTGTGTGTGTGTGTGTGGGTACAATTATGCGTTTGATATTATAATATTGAATTCGTATCGATTTGAGCAGCGCACGTGTTTACATATAGGTAGATGTTTTGCGTCTTCGTTGATCCTAAATCGCTAATGTATCGCTGCAAAAAGTCGCAGTCTGTAAAAGGTTTATTTATTCGGTCTAAAGCTGTCAAATGTGAAAGCGCCGCTTCCATATTAGCGTGCCCATACCACATTAATTTCAATAGTAATGTAGACGTCTTAAATTAAATAGGTAGGCATCGTACTTGGTGAAAGCTTTGCTGATCAAGACTAAACTTGTAAGCAAAAGGAAGTTCATCTAACTATTTGTAATAAAATTTGATTGGTATTATGAGTGAGTTTAACAAGTCTTTATAAAACTAAATTATTAACGTACGAAAATGATCACAAAACAGTGTTTTTTTTCTAGAATACTAACTAAGTAAAATTTTAAAACTTTTCATGATTTTATAACAGAATTTACTTTATAAGTAAGTACTTCACTTTTAAGCTACGTATCACACCCTTAAAAAATATCAGCCATTAGGTAATTGACTGATAATAATTTTCAGTACCTACATGAAATTAAAACATGACCGTGGAGTTGTTGCGCAGCGCCGTAATGACTTTACAAAATAAAATACGTTCTAACTGACGTTTTATTGCTTTCGCGCATTAAATTATTCATGTACTATCAAGAATAAATATTAAACGCTATTAAAAATATCACCGTTACAGTCTCATTAATTTCCTAATCAGCGCTTTGGGGCATACGTATCGCATCTGATAGCCATTGATTTACAGTGAGACGAAAAAACCAAGGAGGCGGCGCGGCGGTGAGTGTCTGATGCAGCTTTCTAACAAAAGCTACAGCGAGCATAATTTACCTGGGACCACAATACTTCTAATTAAGATCATTCGTGAGCCCAAGAAGCTAAGGACTATGTACTGCACAAACGGGGCGTTATAAATAACTCAAACCGTAACTCATACTCTTTTGAATGGAACTTTAAAGTTGGGTCAATGTGAACTCTGTTAAAGTAGCATTAAGAATGAAAATAGAAAAGCTGGCGGAGCTTAAATCAAATATCGGGCAAGTTCACAGCACGGTATTGTTACACGTGCTAAATAAAGTAAAAAATATTCTTTGTTCATTCGAGGATAGCTTTAATACGCAGAGGGCCAATGTAACTGACTTATGTATTTTTAAAATTATGGTTCTTTTTGAAACAAACATTTAAAGGACGTAAACTATGTTTCCATGGAGATAAAGTGAGAGGGAAAATCTCGGTTATACTTACCTATGTAGTTTGCATTAATTTATAAATAATTTAAGTAACGAAGAGCCAAGTGCACGGCTCTTACGAGTAATAAGATAAAATGTGTATCAAATTTCAATGCTTGTTACCAAAAGCAAAAAAAAACATTCTGGTGAAATAATATAAACCAGTCGAATGGTACTCGAATGAAAAGTATGTCTTAATTTGGTATGGACCATCATTCGGATCATCTCAGTCATCTATTTTAAAGGTGTTCATTTGGCTCGTAGCCCTTGGACTATTGCTAAGCTTACTCGAGTAGTTGAAAACGCTTATTATCTGGAGCCCATTCTAGTGGGTTCGCAGTCGAGAAGACGAGAACGAAGTGTCTACTATTTATTTTACTGTTTCAACTTGTTCTAAACACTTAAATAGTTACCGCTTAACGCTCTCCGATGATGGTTTTTAAGCGATACGCCAGTGCCGTGACAAAACGCATTCAGAAAATGCTCTGTAAGTGCCCATTGAAATACTTTTTAGCATTATGAGGTGTTGTGGTTATGCTAAGTCTTTAATTCTTTATGCAAATCATTGGGTTGAAAAGCAATGTGGAGTACGAGGCTTGTAACTTTGATAATATAGAATTTCTCATTTAAATTTTTAAGATATCGTCTATATCATCTCATGTAAGTACGTATCTCATGATGTGTGTAGTATAAAAAAAAATCACTACACAGTATAAAACAAAGTCGCTTTCTCTGTCCCTATGTCCCTTTGTATGCTTAAATCTTTGAAACTACGCAACGGATTTTGATGCGTTTTTTTTAATAGATAGAGTGATTTAAGAGGAAGGTTTATATGTACTTTTTATCCCGATATTCCCACGGGTACGGGAACCACGCGGGTGAAACCGCGGGCGGCCGCTAGTATAATATAAATCCAAAGATAAAAATCCCGTCTCTGATATATAAGGAAAGTTGTTTTTATTGGTGATAGTGATAAAAAATTAAAAAAGTGTAAAATGTTATGACAATTTTATCAAACAACTCTCTGGTAATTTAGAAGGAGAAAATTCTTGTTATCAAAACCATGTTTCTGTTCCGAAAAACTTGTTTAGTCTCAAAACTACCATCGTCACGTACACCATGGCTTGATTCTTTAACTCCAAATCAAAAGTAGTTCGACTTTTACCAAGAAAATTATAAGGGCCATTAGTATTCCAAAAATAAATGTTTACATTATTTAAATAATGTCAAAAGACACACGATGTTGGAATGTTTAAGTAAAAAACGATCTTATCCAGATCAAAAGGCTAGTCATCCCGAAATGAACAATGCCTTTCCTGTTTGAAGAGTGGTGCTCACACCACATGCGGAAAGTGCTGTGTCATCAGCGCGACGCGTGCACTCCTGCACATGTCAGGCCATTGCTCAATGATTTACAACACCACCCCGCTGACATGTCAATACGACTTTTATTATTTCAATAGGTAGGTATGTACAATAAAGAATATATTGTTAAACGTGGTACAAAAAAAAATTATGATTGTATTTAAACAATCATAAAAGCATGTTCTAGTAGTAGTGAATTGCAGTATAAATTAACCTACCTAATAAATTTCGTTATGTTCGCTTCTATTAGCGTTAATCAAGCCTACTTAATGATGTTTCTTGTCATATCAATAAGGATTACAGCTTACCTAATTATTCGTGTGGTGACCCTATATGCAAAGTTATTGCTCTTATTGATATATCGTCATCAGCGCAATTGAGGCAAAGATGTTTACATACACCTCCTCGTGGGATATTAGACTTAATTAAAGGGCATTAAGGGTGAATAAACTAGCACAAGTAGATGTATTGCTGCTATTAAGCAAGTACATCTGCATATAAAATACTATAACGCTGTCTGCACCAACTTACTCTAGTAGACTTGTTTACCGATGCTTTTAAATATGCTTGGAAGTTTCAGAAACCTTATTTGTGTATGTATAAGGGTGAAAATGAAGTAAGAAAATATTTGCAAGGTTGAGCATGGTTGTCAGCGTTACAATGTCCAGTTGAAATGAGCATTAGGTGTCGTTATTATTGCTGAGTGAAGAGTGCATTCCAGACCGGCTGGCAACGGCTGCTCTCATGATGTCGTTTAAAGAGTATACAAATGGTATGGATTTAATCAGAGTGCAGCTTTCCTTGTCTCATTGCAATGTCTCTTTGTCATTATAAATGAGAGTATGGTCTTGGTAACTAATCAAAACGCAAAATAGGAACATGTACACAAACTTGGAAACAGCATGGATACTAAAATATTCTGAGTTTTTAAATTATTTTTATGCATTCACAATGCAATTTTGTAAGTATAGGAAAAATGTGATAGTAAAAAACCACGAGCCCTATAAGTAGCTTTCAGGCGGGATTCGAACCCGCGCCTCCGGGAATCCGCCCGATGCTCTAACCAACTAAGGTACCGAAAGGCTCACACGACTTGTCGAATTTTGCTATCACTTGTAACGCTGTAGACCAGCGTTGTTTCATCAATATGAGGTAACCCTCGCATCCGAAAGAAACATATTTACAAATGTTTAACAGTCGATGAAGACGAAACAGCCATTAAATTGAGTTTTTAAATTATTTTTGTGCATTCACAATGCAATTTTGTAAGTATAGGAATGGTGGGATGGAATGGTTTTTTCTTAAGCCACGGTAATAACAGCATTTAAAGTTTTTTGTTAAGTCTATAAAAAAGGGTAATTTACAGCATGCCTCAGATATGGCTGTATGTTAATGGGTCCCGTGACAGAATAGATAAACCTGTTGCAACAAGACGCATTCCTCCAGAGCTGTCAATAGAATCAATAGACTACAATAAAATTGCTCCTTTCAATAGTTAGCTCTAAATGAGGTTTGAGTAATGCGTGGTACACACGAACCGCTCGCGTGGTCAGGCGCATTATACTACGCGCGCTTCAAACGATTTGACTGCAGTAACCGTAAGGAGATTATTAGTTTTTAACGATCTAGAAATTGGCTGGATTGGGCGTTGAATCAGAGGCGATATTTCACGCCATGACTCACTCTTTTTGTTTCTCGGACAACCCAATTTGGGAGGCTTCCAGGCTAAGGTTTAACGTGTAAGCGAGCATTGATATCTATTTGGTGCACTTATTCTGTGACATATAAATGTATAATTTTTGACCGATCTAAAGATCTCGAAACTGATAGAAAATAATATGTAGGTATGTACATTTATTTTATTATTACTGTACACTTTGTCATATTTTTATAAGTAAAAAAATAAACTTATTATACACCTAAAAGCATTCTTCATCCATGATAATAGTGTGATAACAATATCAGATCTTTGGAATTCCAAGCCGATCGATGACATTTCATTACGACACGTTAATAGATGTGGTAGCCTCAACTGTGTCCACCAAAAAGCATTCCGACAAAGAAAGCCTCTCTAATGTTCATTAAGTTGTCATCAATATATTTCATATAAATATTCACAAGCTATGTAAATTATTAATATTGGGATACCAGAGGCAATAATGAAGTTGGATAACAATTGATCATTCAGGCTCATCTATCAAACGCAGCTATTAAGTCATCCCTAGAGCAGTGGACTAATTATAAACATTTAAATAAAATTTGTAGTCATTACACTTTTGAGGTATAAATTCTAAAGCACTCGGTTCCGATGCCGACAAAGGGCATCGCCGATGCCCGCTTCGTCAATTTATAATGCGATTAACAGAAAGAATGGCGATCTGTCTGATAGCGATCCTTATGCGCTTCACCAAAATCCTCTGTTTGTAATAACGGCTTGCGCTTCCTTAACCGTCAATGGTATGGCGCAAACCAATTTAATTTATTTGTCGTCATTTGTTTAAACGGATTGGTTTCTGGAGGCAGTAGGTAGTTCGAAATGTCTCAATTATTATTTAGCCTTAAGAAAGGTTGTAATGAGACCCTCAATCTAGGAGCGCGTAAGCCGAGTGAGTCCGCGGAAGGTGATTAATATGATGGAGTAAAGTCATCCATCGACGGCGGCCCGCGGACCACCGGACGAGCGCCTGCGATCACCGCGTCTTACACCGCTGCATTAATAATAACATTAATTGTTCGAAGCCTTTTCACGAGGTTTCACGTGAGAAGGGATTAACGTGTGCCTGTTTTGGTTAATCCGTCAAGAAATTTAACTGTGGGAATGTTGGCTCACTGATCGGTTTCTGATGCCTGTCCATAAAAAGATTTGACTTAATTATCTAATAACGCATCAGATATTACTAAAGGGCCCCACAGAGTATCAGTCCGCCAGCAGTCAACAGCCTGTCGTTGGCCGCAATCGGCCACACACTCACAGTTTTACATACAAAAACCGAATATCATGGCCGAATAGCATGGATTTCGGCCAACTGACAGACCGTTGCCTGCTGGCGGACTGTTAGTCTGTGGGGCCCTTATCTATTTTTTTTAACACATCGTGTAGGCACACAAACTATGATCCAAGGGATTGACTTTCATTGGACACACTGGACAAAGTTGGTGTGACCAAGAGTGTAAAATTCAGCTTATGTAGGCATAAATACAACGTAACGAGGATAGTCCGCGTTACGAAGCATGTTTCCCGTTCCGGCGGCGGCGTGGCGGAGCTAAATGAACACAATAACCGATGGGATATTGGGAGTTCAAGAGTCAAGGGAGATGTTATAGACTCGAGTTACCGTGAATGGAAGACGGTTATGAGCGTCAGCTTTTCTCACTTTACTAATTTAGACGTTACCAAAGTAGCTCGTCGTTAAATGGAGGATGAGCGGTTACACACTTACACGGTAAATACGGCCAGTTTATATGGCCGGCAAACAACACCACGTGAACTGTACACAAGGTGGTTTCTTTATTTGTGTAGAGCTAGTTCTGGTTCAAATACCCGTGAGAAGCCGAGTCCGACCCGGGGCACGCACGACGCCCTAATCTTGAATGACACTGCCAACAACAAACACATCTATCAGCACTCGGTCACAGATTAACTAATTAATGCACATGACTTGTTGTGACTACTTCAGACATGTTTGACATATTGATCCTGCGATTACACTATGAGGCATTCCCATATATAGCCTTACAATCTGATTCTGCAACGGGTATGATTAATTGATTATCATTTTTATGAACAATAACAGAATAATTTTGATATTTCCATAAGTAAATAAAAAATTGCGGTTCGTTAACCGAGAACTGCTTTCGTAAAACTCCTGACACCAAAGTATTCAAATCCAGACAAAAGCCTTGATATTTGTCCACGCGTGACAACATTAACTCAAGATTTAATGAAAATCCGACGAGTGAGAAATTTCTCAGACCGTAAGCGAGTGACATTTGAATATAAATTGTGTCAGACAGTGGGCCCGGCGTCGAGGGCTCGTGTACCTCTCATTGTGCGTATAACAAGATCAGTATCGACTTAATGACAATATATTGGTAATAAAATTAGATAGTCCATACCGTCATCGGAGCGAACATCACCGGCCGTGGCCGATGCCCCGACTCTCATATTTATTGCGAACTAACTAGAAACATTATCGAATGACGGCCACAATCTGCTCTGGATGCCGGGTCTATCTCCCGCGCAAGGCTCCCGATTACAGATCTTATGCGTAAGCAGTAAGAGTCCATATTTCTGGAAGAATCGTCGGTCTAGAAAGCGCGCTTAACTTTATGACAGTGGGTCATAAGAAAGCTAAGTTATGGTATAAATATTATGACATTTTTATCTGTTAGTGAGGTTGAAAAGTAAATACGGGCGGTTAAGAAGGCAGAGCGCAGAAGAGCTTTGCAAATATGGCGATCGCAGTAACATCGGCCCATCTAGTTATTTACGAGCTTTTGATTACGGATTAGAGGGTCAAATTATCGAGCACCTCACATAATATTGGCATCGGATTAAAGCTCTTTTGTTATGCATATCGGGTAGATTCTCTTTATTTACGCAGACATAAGTATGGTTATTAATAAAAAACTTTTGTTGAATTTTTCCTCGTATAGGTACAATGAAATAAATTGAATAACTGCATTTAAGAGAATATCACATATTTCATCATAATTATCATACATCACGTCTGTTTTCCAGGTACAAAGAATGTTTAATAAGGGCAACCCAAAAAGATTCCGCGCGCACACATTTTTAATCACATTTAACATTAATCATATCGGAGGATGTGCCGAAACGCGACAAGAGAAATGCATTAACTTTTCACGTGCCATGTGGTATTATGGGAGTACTAAATAATAAGTTTTTATAACAATGCAGGCGGGCCATTATTCTTCGGTGGCTGTATGCGCGGACGATGTTTGCTCTATACTCATGCCGATGCGCATGGGCATCTCGAAATAGAAAAAAACTACTACGTACTACCTGTATAAGTAACTGATTCAATATTCTTGGGATTGAGAATTAATTTTTAAATATTTCTTTTGTTTTATACCTTTGGATGTATTTTGTATGCAACAGTAACATTGTTACCATTTCTTCGCAGGTGCAGTATGGTACGATTACGGGTGGAGTGAGGCAACACGCGATCATCCGATAGCGATCTCGAGATTAACGGCCGCCGTGTGACACCGCCTTAATTACTCACACAGTAATCCTTATCGATCGGCATCCTTGCCGTTTTTAATCGAATCAGATTTTATCGATAACGGGTGTGAAACTTAAACAATGTTGCGTTTTAACAAATAAACGGATATGGTTTTTTTAGTTAGATGAATCTAAAATACCTAAATATTTTACATAAAACTTGTTCACACAAAATAATTAAATGATTCTGCAACAGAATTAAACAATGCCGAACTATGCAAGTCAGAAGTTATTTATATACATAAGTTATACTATGTTACTTCTAAAAAACATATTATTGTAACTATAAAGGTAGGTATGTGTTTAAAGAATACTAGCGGATCCTCGCGGTTTTACCCGTGTGGTACCCGTTCCCGTGGGAATATCGGGATAAAATATAGCCTATGTCACTCGGGAAGAATGTAGCTTCCTAATGGTCCAAGACTTTTCAAAATCGGTCCAGTAGTTTCGAAGCCTATTCGATGCAAACAAACAAACAATCAAATCTTTCCTCTTTATAATATTAGTATAGATTAGTGGCTTCCCACGGTTTAACTCGCATGGTACCCGTTCCTGTGGGAATATCGGGATAGAATGTAACTTATTCACTCGGGAAGAATGTAGCTTACTAATGGGGAACAAAAATTTTCATCCCATCGCTTCGAAAAACGCTGATTGATGCGCCAAGTGCGAGCAAAGTCTTTCACGAGGCAGTAATTAATGAGATTTGAATTTAGACCATTAACATCGTTCCTTAGTGCTCCGTGACCAAAAAGATCGCACGAAAATATTGTATGAAATAGTCGGGTGCGTAATGAATGATATAATTTCATTTGGTATAATTTCATTTCAATAACGTTCATATGACATAATAAACGTTAGTCATAACAACACTTTAACTAATATACTTAATGCTCATTTTATATAAAAGTATTTTATTTAAAACTTACTTGCTATAACGGTCATTTGATATAATTTTATTTCATATAATCATCAATTATAGTCAATTAAATTTTAATGGAAGGCAAAGGAGCATGGGGTACGAGGGATTAGAGCCTCCATATGGGGGGCTCGGGGGACGAAGCCCCCCTCGATATAAAGCCACAACGGTGACAAAACAATTGATGATAGGTTAGGTTAGGTTAGAACTGTGACCAAAACAAAGCGCGAGCCAAACGAGCGAAGCGAGTTTGCCACGGCGGCAGCGGCCGGCAAAGCGCCAGAAATAGTTATTCGTTGATTATACGAAATGAAAGTTATAAGAAATGATTTTATGTAATATGATTATTATGTGTTTTAAATATTATACAGTGTAAGTGTTATAGAAAATGTTTATTACTTATATGAATCGTTTTTATATCAAATATTACGGTTTAAAATTATATATTTTGAATTTATATCATTCGTTGATTATACGAAATGAACGTTATATGAAATGATTTTATGTAATGGTGTTGTTATACTTTGTGAGTATTATGCGATATGTTATTATATCATATATTATACACCCGAAATAGTCACTGGCCGATTATAAGTTACTTGGAGCGTGCCGAGCCGCGAAAAAATAAATAAAAAGAAACGGTCAAGAGCGAGTGGGCCTCGCACACCGAGGGTTTCGTACCATCATAAATTTAAATAAATATAACGTAAAAATGTTTTCATCGGCGAGGCTAGATTCTTCAGAGCATTTGCGGTGTGGAATATTGCAGTTTCAGGTCAACGCCAGCTTTTGACCGATAGTGGAATTAATAAAACTTTTGTTGATGATTTCTGAAAAACTTTACTATTTAGAGACATCGTTTTATTTTCCCTGTAATCTTTACATAAACTTCTATCACATAAAATAAATTCAGATTTTTCTCTATGTAAACTTCGGAGATAAAGGGGGGAACGGTATTTTTTTTTTTTACATTTTTCATCTAAAGTCGAAATCTATGCGGCTAAGAAAAAAATGAAAAATGTTTAAGAATTTGCAAGCAGCGCTCTTTCATATGCTACCCCATATGCCCTAGTAGCCCCACTTCGAAGAACCCCTTTCAGTCTCTGTTGCAAAAAAAAAATATAAATATTTTTATTTCTCTCTTATTAGCAAAGTAGTTGGGCAAACCTCACCTAAAACTATCCAAATTTCAAGTTGATAGCATTAGTAGTTCTCGAAATGTCCAGTTGTGACAGACAGATGTTTCTTTTTTACCATTTTGGTACGGAAACCCTAAAAATAAGTAAATGAAAAACGCGCGAACTACGTATCCCTTGGAGTAAACAGAGTTTTGTGATATTTGCTGAGCAATTTAAATTACAAACATATGTATTAATTTAATATTATTTATTTTAATGTAATATTAATATTTATAAAATTATTTTTATAAATACAGTCATTAGTTGTATAGAAGCGTATCTTATTTCTTTTACTCATAAAAAAAAAAGCTTCGCGCAGTGAAGCTTTTTTTCTGGATTCAAAATAGCGCCCTCGCCATCGTAAAAATATTATTTTGCTCCCTTGTGATACAATCTGCTATTAAATTTCATCCAGTATTAGGTAGCTTTGTATTTTAAAAAACAAACAAAATTCAAATCTTTCTTCTTTATAATATTAGTTTAGAAGTAGGTATAGACAAGTGGTGCACCGTGTAAGTTACCACTGCTCGTATAAATTAATTGATCATCAGTGAAATCAATTAACGGTTCCCATAGATGTGGAAGAGATCGAGTTGTTTACCAATTGAAACAATTAAGGTTATTCGAACAATCGCCAATAAAGGAGCGACGCCGAAACAAAATAGCTATATAATATGAAAAGAAAAAGTACTCTCTAAACAATATATACTTATATAAGACTAGCTGTGCCCGCGACTTCGTCCGCGTGGAATAGTGACTTTCGGCAGCATTTTTATTTTTTTAGGCTAATAAGCTTTTTGTTTTTTTATTTTATTTATTTAATATATATTAGTACAGCGCTATGAATGCTATGATACATAATTAACACATTAAAAATTTACACTACATAGCCTTCCGACCGCAGTTTCGCCCGCGTGTACTACACGACGTTATCTCGAGTGATATTTTTCCGGGATAAAAATGAGCCTATGTCACTATCTAGCTCCTAAACTACCCACATACTAAAAATCACGTCGATCCGTTGCTCCGTTTTGACGTGAAAAACGGACATACAAACAAACACAGTTTCATATTAATAATATTCGAGATAGTATGTCAAACAAAAGAAAATACTTATTACGCTGAACAACTTCTCTTATGATGCTATATTTGTATCTCATATAGTTTAACTTGGCTGCTAGGGTTCCACATCAGGTGAACCAGACCTTCAAACTGTGTATGACAGTAAAAATGCTCATCGCGTTTACGCCAACATTCGCTAAGTAGGTATGTAAAATACCGTCATTTTTATATCTCTCATAGATTGTCTGGACTGCTATGGTTCCTCGTCAGATATTACGATCGTCAAAATAAATTATAGCCTAAATGTTGGCGAGGACCAATAGCCTATATAACAAAAAAAGTTTCATCAAAATCCGTTTGGTAGTTTTTGCCTCAAACGCGGACAACAGACAGATAAACAGACAAAAAAATTCAAAACTAAATTTTTGGTATCTGTTCCTTTTAAGAAGACCCCCGGGAGGTATTATTTTCTATTTCTTTTAAATGTACAGAATTGGATCGTTTTATGATACAGTGTACAGTGCTATGATACATATTACACAAAAAAAACACATAGCCTTCCCGCCCGCGGTTTGCCCGCGTGTACTACACGACGTTATCCCTAGGGAAAGTGATATTTTTCCGGGATAAAAATTAGCTTAAGTCACTCTCTAGCTCCTAAACTACCCGCACATACTAAAAAACACGTCAATTCGTTGCTCCGTTTTGACGTGAAAGACGGACATACAAAGAACCAATCTTTCACATTTATAATATTAGTATAGACTGTATGTCAAAAGAAAATACTTATCACGCTGAACAACTTCTCTTAAGATGCTATAGTTGTATCTCTTATAGTTTAGCTGGGCTGCTAGGGTTCCACATCAGGTGTGCCAGACCTTCGATATTTTTCCGTCAATAGAAAATGTTCATTACGTTTAACAACTTTTCTTTGGACGCCATGTTTGTATCTCATATAGTTTAACCTGGCTGCTAGGGTTCCACATCAGGTGAACCAGACCTTTAAACTTTGTACGTCAATAGAAAGTGCTCATCACGTTAAACAATTTTTCTTAAGACGGTATTTTTATATCTCTCATAGTAACTGGCGTTCACTGTTATGACGTCCCAATGAGAGTCCCTTAATTGTAAAATCTGAAAGAATTTTGCTACACCTATCATACTTTTCTGTAGTTCAATTGACAAAAATCAATCGTAGGTCGTAATAACCCTATTCGCCTAATGTACCTACTAGGTTTCCGCTTGAAACTGATTGCAAAAAAGTTTTGAAAGAAACGTACCTGTTACAGAATAAAAATGCCTAGCTAGTTAAATATCAGTTGCCCCCTGATATTCAAGACTAGTTAACAATCAAACTGTCGTACAACTGTTCACACCTTCCTACACTCAGGGACAAGTTTGGTGAACCACGTGACTGGTGCCTTGCCATTCACGCGCAGAACCTTTTACTATTAATTTTGTTAGGTATTAAACAAGGGTAGTACCTACAATGCATAAACAAATAGGAATAGGGACTGCAAGTGAATGGTGTGATGCCAGCCACACAAAAACAAATTAGGAATGGTTCACCGAGTTTGTCCCTGAATATACCCACTCGTATAACTTCCCATCCTAAACTAATAGTTGTATTGTAATTGTCTAAAAGATGGCTTCTACATCTTAATACTTTTTCTGTACTTCAAAATACACAAAATGGATTTATACTTTGTTTATTTTGTTTTTAAATATAAGATGAATTTGCGGCGGAAAGTGACTTTACATATTATGTTATGTCAAAGTAACTTTTCAATTTGACGACTCTGTATGAAATATGACAGGGAGAAAAAAAAGCCTTTGGCGAGTTTCTTGTCGTTACAAGGCCTCCCGCCGTAGGATTTGCGAACCGATAGCGTAGCTTCGTTGACGTTCACAAGTGCTCTATCAGCCTAAAATGAATAAATGATTTTTGAATACTAGTTGAGTAAATGTTGATCTTCAAGACAGGAGCACCGTGGTCGGTCGAGTAGTTTAGCATAACCATAGGACAAGCTATCACACGGCGGCGGCGTCTAATTAACAAACCCACTGTCGTACAACTGATTACACCTTACCTACCTACTAGTACCTATAACTTCCCATCCTAAGCTAATAGTTAAATGTCTGAAAGAAGGTTTCTACATCTACATACGATTTCTGTTCTTACATACAAAATCGATTTATTCTAGTCATTGAGTACATTATAACTCAATGATTCTAGTTAAGTAAATGTTGACCACTGATCTTCAAGACGGGAGCACCGTGGTCGGTCGAGCTAGTTAAGAATGGATATCCATCGGACAAGCTATCACACGGCGTCTAGATAACCATCTCACTGTCATACAGCCGCTAATTTACTTCCGTCACTAATGGACACCGCCTTATCAGATACAAAAATGCTCAAACATGTTTCCCTTACACCTTACTTTGTAATTCAGAGATCGTTATCAACCGTGTATCTCTTTAAAATGTAGGTACTCTTTAAACATGAGTCTCAAATCAGATCGTTTATGTGAACGAATGCAACATATTAAATCAATGATGAAACAAGTCGCTGGTTAACTAGATATTTTGCTGACGATTTATTTAAATCGTTAACTTAATTTGTGATAGTCTTTTGGGTTCGTTGCCTCGATAAGGCGAGTTAGTTGAAATTATTTACCAATAAAATACGAGTGTATCGTTATAGATATACGTTTCCCAATAAGTATTTACCTGGAACATAAATACGACATAGATAAGCTAGGCTTGCTAACTCCCCCAATGAGATTTTCGGGATTTAATGTGAATAAAAGCGGGACAACGTCAATGAAATCGGGACTTCGATCAAACGTTTTTAATCATCTATCATTAAGCTACCGAAAGGCTTAGTTGGTCAGAGCATCGGGCCGGATTCCCGGAGGCGCGGGTTCGAATCCCACCTGAAAGCTACTTATAGGGCTCGTGGTTTTTTACTATTATATTTTTCCTATACTTACAGAATTGCATTGTGAATGCATTAAAATAATTTAAAATCTCACAAATTATATCTTAAATGATAGATAATTTATCTACCTTTAGAGGTAAATTTTTCAAATTTCAAAAAGTTAAATAGTATTTTGAATATAACACAAAATGTGTGAGAGGTGTCAAATGTACCGGTTTTGGCCACTTATTGATAGTAAAACTTTTGTAAGTATAGCGATTGTTTAAAAAAAATGGTAGTTGATAGCCATCCAAGTTAAGCTGAAACTTTCGTATTATAATTGAATTTATAAAATATTCTAAAAGTGATAAGCAAGTATTACAATATTTTCTATGCTCACATAACTGCATTAAAGCATTACAGTAATGAATGATACGGTAAAGGTGTATATATAATAGTACCTATAAAGAAGTAATAAATAAAACAGATTCAACTTTTGATCGTTGACTAAATCGCTAATTATGCGTAGTTTTTCACGTTCGTCAATCAATGCGATTCGTTAGTTGTTTTAAGGCGGGCATTCCCCAAACTAGGGTATTTTAAATTATGGATTACTCGCAAATCACAAGTACTTAAAACTTGGAAAAAATATATGTTATTTTACAGTTATTTATCTAGTGCTTCCGGCCGTATTTTTTTGATTGGTCATATTTTACTGTGTCAAATAAAATCCCAAATATCCGTCTAATCGTAATCCAAATATCGTATTACTTGCAGTATACTTGGTTTTAGTTAATGAAAAATATACGAAAATAATTGTCTTTGATTAGCCGAGGGATTCCGGCCGTCATAAGTGTAAAAATTTTATTATTTAATTTGTAATTGAATTTTAAGTGATTTTCGATTCGCGGGGCGCTCGCGAGTTCACAGTTCACTGCCGGCTGCCGCTGCGTCCGCGTTAAGTGTATCGCGCGCGGCCGAGCAAGCGTTAGCGTGCCTATTTCGGTCGGGATTCATCGCCTTAAGTAACATAACAAAAACCTACGTGGATTCATCAATACTGTTCTCTTTTCGTGTTGTTGTTGGACATCTGTAGTCGTATGACGTTTATCTGGTTCATTAATCTGGAGCGTGCTGATGTAGATAAATGGGGTGGTGAGGCGCGATCGGATCGTCAGAGCTGATGCGGATCTCGGGAGCGGCTCCTGGCACGCGCACGCGACCTCGGCACGCTCGCTAGCTACTGCTACCTGAGGGAAAGAAGATGATGTAACTTAAACCTGGTTATCTGGAAAATAATTTTACTATTTTTTATTGTAAAACCAGTTTCTACTTGATAAGTTTAAATTACTTACTACTAACTTCAAGTCTACTTACGTGCTACTACTTACGTGCTACTTATTCTATTTACGTGCCGTGTAGTGCCGGCACGTAAATAGAATAGCACTACCCCCTCTCTTCCCGTGGGTGTCGTAAGAGGCGACAAAGGGAAAACTGCCATCAGGAGATGGGCAGCAGCGTCTCCAGGCTTCAACAGGCTATACTGCGATCGCCAACCCGCCTGCCAAGCGTGGCGATTATGGCAAACCCCCCCCTGAATGCTTACACAAGAAATACATCGGCCCCCAGTCCCCGGCGGCCCCGCTATTCCTAGCTACGGTAGCGGCTATGGTAACGGCGGGGCAGGGGGTGCTAAGAATCCCCGGGTAGGCTCCGGCTACCAACACCGACGACTCGACCTGGCAACCTACAACACGCGCACATTGAGGCTCGACGAGAAGCTCGTAGAGTTGGAAGAGGCAATAAGTAAGTTACATTGGGATATCATTGGGTTATCTGAAGTCCGAAGAGAGGGGGAGGACTCGATAACCCTGCAATCCGGTAACTTACTTTACCACCGGGAGGGCGACCAACAGTCCCTTGGTGGTGTCGGGTTCATCGTCCATAAATCCCTTGTCAACAACGTGATCACCATCGGAAGTGTCTCGAGCAGGGTAGCGTACCTGATACTCAGATTATCGAAACGATATTCGCTGAATGTTATCCAGGTTTACGCTCCGACCTCGAAACACGACGATGTCGAAGTGGAGGCTATGTATGAGGAGATCGCTAAAGCCATGCATAGCTATAAAACCCACTACACGGTTGTGATGGGGGATTTCAATGCAAAGTTGGGGCAACGTTGCGGTGATGAGCTGAGAGTGGGGCAATTTGGATTTGGGCAACGGAACGATAGAGGCCAGATGCTGGCAGACTTCATGGAGAGGGAGAACCTCTATATGATGAACTCCTTCTTTAGGAAGCCCGTAAGCCGCAAATGGACCTGGATCAGTCCGGACGGTAAAGTCAAAAACGAGATCGATTTTATCATGTCGACGAAGAAGCACATATTCAATGATGTCAGTGTGATCAACGCTGTTAAGACAGGAAGCGATCACCGTATGGTGAGAGGCACATTGAATATCGATCTCAAGCTCGAAAGATCGCGACTGATAAAATCCACGCTCCGACCAATACCAGCTCAAATTCAAAACCCCGAGTGCTTTCAGCTCGAGCTTCAAAACCGCTTCGAAGCCCTTGAGAACAGCATAGACGTGGACGATTTATACAACATGGTGGTGGATACTGTCCGCACGGTAGGGTCTAAGTACTATAAAACCCGCCGTCCCAAATTGAAGAAACTCTCCAGTCAGACTCTCCTACTCATAGATCAGAGACACGAAATGAAGCTGCAGAACTCAGCGGATGCCCATCGTTATCGACAGCTCAATAGACAGATATCTAAGTCTTTGACACGCGACCTTCGCCAATTTAATACCGAGCGTATTAAAGAAGCCATTGAGCGTAACAAAGGCTCCAAAGTATTCGCGAGAGATCTGTCTATCGGGCAAAGTCAATTGACGAGGCTGAAAACTGAGGAAGATGGCATCGTTTCGTCAACACCTGAAATCCTGAGGGAGATTGAGAGTTTCTATGGACAGCTATATTCCACACAAACACCTGTTGAAAGCAAGGCTACAGACCCTAGAGCCAAGCTTACCCGACACCATACCGAAGATATCCCGGACGTCAGCCTGTACGAGATTAGAATGGCTCTCAAGCAGCTTAAAAACAACAAGGCGGCGGGCGATGATGGAATCACAACAGAGCTTCTGAGAGCGGGCGGTAAGCCAATACTTAAGGTCCTCCAGAAGCTTTTCAACTCAGTCATCCTTGAGGGCAAAACGCCAAAGGCATGGGGCAGAAGCGATGTGATGCTGTTTTTCAAGAAGGGTGATAAAACTCTCTTGAAGAACTATAGACCCATCTCGCTTCTGAGCCATATCTATAAGTTGTTTTCGAGAGTCATTACGAATCGTCTCGCTCGCAGGTTCGACGACTTCCAACCTCCCGAACAAGCCGGGTTCCGGAAAGGCTACAGTACCATAGACCACATTCATACGCTGCGGCAAGTTATACAGAAAACCGAAGAGTATAATTTGCCACTTTGCTTGGCGTTCGTGGACTATGAGAAAGCCTTTGATTCGATTGAGACTTGGGCGGTGCTGCAGTCTCTCCAGAGGTGCCAAATAGACTACAGGTACATCGAGGTGCTGAGGTACTTATACCAAAACGCCACCATGTCGGTCCGATTACAGAACCAGAGCTCTAATCCTATCCAACTACAGCGAGGTGTGAGACAGGGAGATGTCATCTCTCCCAAACTGTTCACAGCTGCGTTGGAGGATATTTTTAAGCTGCTGGATTGGAAAGGATGCGGCATCAACATTAATGGCGAGTACCTAACGCACCTACGGTTTGCCGATGATGTAGTTCTTATGGCTGAGACCTTGGAAGACCTGACCACAATGCTCGAAGATCTCGGTAATGCTTCGCAAAGAGTGGGTCTTAAGATGAACATGGACAAGACGAAAATCATGTTCAATGCCCATGTTGCACCCGCTCCAGTTAATGTTGGGAACATTACACTCGAAGTTGTTGACCACTATGTTTACCTAGGACAGACGGTCCAGTTAGGTAAGTCCAACTTTGAGAAAGAGATCTCTCGTCGAATCCAGCTCGGATGGGCAGCGTTTGGGAAGCTCCGGCATATATTCGCGTCCGAAATACCTCAATGTCTCAAGACGAAAGTCTTTGACCAGTGTGTGTTGCCAGTAATGACCTATGGAAGTGAGACGTGGTCTTTTACTATGGGTCTCATAAGAAGGCTCAAAGTCACCCAGCGAGCAATGGAGAGAGCGATGCTTGGTATTTCCCTGCTCGATCGTATCAGAAATGATGAGATCCGCAGGAGAACTAAAACGACCGACATCGCTCGAAGGATTGCATCATTGAAGTGGCAGTGGGCGGGACACATAGCGCGGAGAACTGATGGCCGTTGGGGCGGAAAGGTTCTCGAATGGCGACCGCGTACCGGACGACGTTCCGTGGGCAGGCCCCCTACAAGGTGGACCGACGATCTGGTCAAGGTCGCGGGAAGCCGCTGGATGCGGGCAGCGCAGGACCGATCGTTGTGGAGATCCTTGGGGGAGGCCTATGCCCAGCAGTGGGCGTCGTTCGGCTGACATGATGATGAACTTCAAGTCAAATCATTCAACCGCGTAATGTTGATTATGTTTTCGACACTTTATAAATATAAGATAACAAACTCTTAATGAGGAATTTCGTGTAAGAATGCCGATGTAACACAGCTAATTAAACGAACCCTATAGTTTAGTTCTCATGCGAGCTTATCTGCGCTTCGCGACACAATCACGGTCCCTTGGGGGATCGTACGTCCACACAAGTTTCAAGACAAGAATCCGACATATTTAAGAAACCACCATTAATTATCCAAATAATCGATCGCAGTCGTTACGTGATTTATCTAGCGTCGATAAGATTTTAATGAAGTACTTTGATTGGGCGCGTACGGACAGCCGGACAGTGTTATCTGACGGACGATAGCTCGCGCACCATTGGCTTCCTATACCTATCAGCGTATTAAGTTATTAAATTAAAAAGAAATTTTCAAATCCGATCAACCGACATTGAACCTTATTAGGGAAACGGTTTGGGTGCGTTTTACGTCGCAGGACCTAATTAACAAGGCGGATCATTCAGATTAGAAATTGGTAGATATCGGCACGTCGTTCATTGTGGAAACTAGTCACGATACTACCGTGCGATAAGATAAATTGAGTTGAAACTTTTTATTGATAATGTCGAGGCGGCGGGTGGCGCGCGCGCAAGCCGCTTCCACAACGAGGACAGCCTCGTTATGGAACCGCGGGGTGACTTCTAACAAACTAATGCATATAAACAATATGCATATTTTATTGTTCAAAATATCGTATTTCATTAAACAAGCTTGTTGCATTCTTACCGAATCTCAACCACTGAATAAAATCATTTTCTGTTTACATGCAATTAAATATTCAATAGATTGTTACTGTCACCATAATTAATTTATGGAATAAATTCTCATTTTTATTGTATTTGTGCAGAGATGCTACTGAGCCATAGTGACATTGTCAATGATCCAAGATTTTTTAGAACCAAGATAACTAAAAACCAATTTGATGGTGACTTTCTTGTCAGTTAAAAATTAAATTTATGAACTCCATCAAAAATTCATAATCGTTTGGAATATATAAACATCCAATTCACTGTTCTAAAATAAATGACACTCTTATCTATATATTTTTTATTAATAATAAACTAAAATCTTTACTACAACACTTAACCAAATTATATCGCCTTAACGAGAACTCACATTTCGAATCGACGACGCCAGAGTTGCCGTTACACTAGTAATGGAAATCTGTAATTTTATTTAAATTAGATAAAAATCTATCATCAGAACATTACAATCTGGGACGGATAATTCACCGACCGGTTAATCTGCAGTTAACCAGGCGTTTACTATATTGACGGGCAAAAGTTCATTATAAGTGAGAGTACACACAAGCGGTAGAATAAGTAACATATGAGCATTGTGATGGTTAACTTTTATTTAGCAGGCAGGAAACGTCGGGAAGTTGAATTTTGAGATTTTAAATTATTTTTACGCATTCACAATGCAATTCTGTAAGTATAGGAAAACCACGACCACTATAAGTAGCTGAAATCCCGCCTGAAAGGTAGGGCTTGGGCATAGGGCTCGTGGTTTTTTACTATCACACTTTTCCTAGAACATTCTCTTAACGTCCAGCGTCTTTTCGTAGCTTTACGGAGGAATAAGAGCTTTACTGGCTCCCAACGGAACGCGGTAGGAGCGCCAGTATGCAGTATCTCTTAGTGAATTTTATTGGGAGAGGTCGGTTGCGTGTGAATGATAATGAAGTGCCCCGCCATAGTGTTAGATCTCGGGGATAATTAACGAAAAGTTAGTAGAACGTGTACGGACTAATGATCGGGAATAGGTTCATTTGCATTAAACAAACGACGCTGGTCTTAATTACTGGGAAAATTACAAATTAAAGAAATATTGATGGGACCCCCGATTGCTAGTTGACCTCGCTTGGGGCTCGGGGTAACGACGAACGTTGAATGCAGTCATCGGGTAACGCGCATTCAATTCAATCTTGGTTATTTAACTTAGATTTCATTATATTTCTTTCTATCACGATAAGTAATGCAGTAATGCTATTTGCTACATTCAAAATATTGTTATATTCTTTTTTATAGTTTTGAAAATGTTTTTAAGTGCATTTAGTGTGAAGTGTAGTTTTGTTTGTGATATAGTTGTAGAGGATGAGGATCATTACACTGCAACGGGAGGTAAAGGTTTTTTGTTTTTTATGTAAGTACCTACATTTATAAAATAATAGTTGATACTTAAACTGTTAATTTTTGGCTATTTGTGTAAGTACTATGCTGATTGTATGCACAATAAAGAAATATTATTATTCCCTTTATTACATTTTAAATACTTACAAAATTATATTTCTAAACATTAAATTTTTACAATGTATAACACTAAAAAATATAACATTTAAAAATACAAAAATGCAGTTCCCCAACGGCAGCAAGATCAGGGTCCCGGCTACCGATGGTTAAGGATCCAGAGACAGGAACCTTCTCACTATACGGGCCGTGTCCAGAAGTACTGCCTTCTGCATCTGACTCCCGATCCATCCACCTAACGCAAGCCTCATAAGGTGTTTATCGAGGCTCTTGGCTATTAGACCATGGGCAGATATGACTATCGGAACAATAATTGCTGAATCAATGTCCCACATGTCAACAATCTCGTGGGCTAAATCAAGATATTTGTTTTCTTTATCTTTTTCAGCTTTCACAAGGTTGTCGTCATGGGGAACAGTGACATCAACAATTATTGCGCGGCGTTCGTGTCGATCTATCAATACAATATCAGGCTTATTAGCTACAATAGTCCTGTCTGTAATGATAGATCGATCCCAATACAATGTGGCATGGCTATTTTCAAGGACCTGTTCTGGTGCATACCTGTAGTACGGCACCTCGGATGCCACAAGACTATGTTTCAAAGCAAGTTGTTGGTGTATTATCCTGGCCACTTGGTTATGTCTATGCAAATACTCGCCGTTTGCGAGACGAGAACAACCGGAGATTATATGCCTAAGGGATTCACCCGGACGATGGCACGCTCGACAAATATCCACTGTGCCATCCCTTAGGATATACTTTCGGTAGTTATTCGTCATCACAACCTCATCCATAATTGCACAGACAAAACCTTCGGTTTCACCAAAAAGATCACCAAAACGGAGCCAGGATACTGAGGCTAATAAATCTACGTCGGGCCCATGGAGAGCCCGGTAGAATCTGCCATGTAACTCCTTGCTTTGCCACACAATGCTGCGGTCGGAAGTACTAAGTACTACAGGTTTGCGCCAGTTTTCTTTTGCTAAAAATAGAGGAGTCAGTCCATTGTCAACAGCAACTACATCTCTATGAGACCCAATATCGACTTGGAGAAAATACTCCCTAAGATTGCATATCTCGCGGTTATGCAATGTCTTAGCATTTAAGAAGCCACGACCACCGCACTTCCGCGGGATATACAATCTCATGGTCGATGAACGTGGGTGATGCATGCGGTGTGCTGTTAGCAATGTACGAACTTTTCTATCCAGGGCATCCAGTTCAGTTTGAGTCCATTTAAGTATGCCAAAGGAATACAACAGTACCGGCATGACCCATCCATTGTATGCGCGAACCTTGTTTCCGCCAGACAAAAGACTTTTAAGGACTTTTGAGAGGCGCCCCAAGAAACGCTCACGCAACGACTGTTTCATGTCAGCATCGTTGATGCCTAATGCCTGTGACATACCTAAATATTTATAGGTTTCGTTAACGGAGAGAGATCTAAGATTAATAGAATCCGAGAGTTATATACCCGTGGATTCCATTATCTGACCACGCTTTACATGCATGACTGCACATTTGTCCACACCAAATTCCATTTTAATGGCATTACTGAAAGCTTCAGTAACCTTCAGTAACGCTGTCAAATGACAACTGCTATGGGCAAATAGTTTCAGGTCATCCATGTATAGCAGGTGTGATATTACTTGACCATTTCTCCGTAAACGGTAGCCTAATCCTGAACTCTCGAGAAGTGTACTCAGAGGGTTCAAGGCCAGACAGAACCACAATGGACTCAGACCGTCACCCTGGAAGATACCTCGCTCTATTTTTATAGGCTCGCCCTGACCTAGAACCCGTCGAGATCCTGGATAGAAAAGGACGGTTCTCCATTTTCGCATGCACGACATCAAGAAAGTGCGTAGAGTTGTATTAATTTTATACAACTCCAGCACCCTCATGAGCCACGAATGCGGCACGGAATCATAGGCCTTCTTATAATCTATCCAGGAAGTCGACAGGTTCTTTCGGTTTCGACGAACCTGTTGGTTAATAGCCATGTCAATGAGGAGTAGCTCCTTAGTACCACGGGCACCATTCCTACATCCATTTTGAGAGGCGAACATAATAGAATTTTGATCAATGTGTTTATTAATCTTCGACCTCAAAATGGACGTAAGAATTTTATAAATTGTTGGCAGACAGGTGATAGGTCTATAGTTTTTAGGGTCCGCAGTACTACCAGATTTATGGAGCAGATGGGTTATGCCTGTTGTCATAAATTCTGGAAGCGATCGAGATAATAAAGCACTTTGAAATTGAGATGCTAAGCAAACGTGCGAGCTAGGTAACCATTTATACCAGAAATTGTGCAGTCCGTCCGGGCCTGGAGATTTCCAGTTGGGTAAGGAACGAACTGCACAAACTACGTCTTGGTAGTCAATGGTTACTTCATTCATCTCAGGTATAAGCTCACACGATCGCTCAACATCCCTTATCCACGCGCCTTCAGAGTGAGTGACAGGCACAGACCAGATGTTGTGCCAAAAAGAAATCATGGCATCATCATCCGGCCGATGCATATCAGTATCACTCTGATTCGATCGCTCCCAGGATGCATAAACACATCGTTGATCTCTCTCGAACATGCGGTTCTGAGTAAAGCGATCGACTCGCACCCTATACCTTCGAATACGATTAGCCCATGCACAAATTTTCTGCTTCAGGAAGTCGATGCGCTCTGTGACACATGAAATGTAATTTTGAGGACTAATACCAGTCCCCAGGAATGCACGCTTCACAAAGCGCATGACCCTAGGGCGCATGTTGCCCTCCCTAAAGCAGCTGAGCTTACCAATGAGTACCCTAGCCTCACTGATACGACGTTCAATCCTACACTGCCAGGCTGGTACAGCCAGACGAGGGCGTGTTGCTGTGTCAGTATTTGGAAATTTGACATGAGCAACACGACAAGCCGTAATAGCCGCACAATACAAGATCGAATGAGTATCAGCCAGGTCTTCACTACTATCAAAGTAATTTGATAGTAGTGAATCTAAAGCACACATCAGCGCCCTATTTTTTTTGTGCATGGGAAAACGCGGAAGCCGAGGTCTAAGGTGAATCGAAGTCGATCGAAATTCCAGAACTACATCTTCAAGAGTACTCCTCAATATATCATTGTATTGGGGACTTACAGTAGTAACCATATCATCTCCACCACCACCATCAGCAACGTCAGCTTGCAATGTGGTCGCGGCAGAAGCTTGAGTTGCCGCCTGCGATGCAGTAGTACTGATATGGTTACGTTGCACCTCTGTACGGAGCCGATCAAGTACGGAGTCATCCAACAAGTGACCCCGTTGAATGGCTCGCACCTGATCCGACAGTCGTTGAGCCGAAACGTTGATAGATGGTTCGAGAGCCTGAAACAGAGAAAGCATCCGAACACGATACGCAGTAAGATTAGTTCCTGCCTCTGTTGCCTCAAAATATGCGCGCATGACATTTTCATTAATGGATAATGTCCATCGCATGCGCTGCACTCCACCGGGAGCGGGGGCCCTGACCGGAGCCGATTGCCCCAGAAGCCCCAAACCCTTCGGTGGCCGGCCCCTCCTCCGGCGTACAGGTGGTGGCGACGACGGCGGAGAGAAGTACTCGTCACTATCGCTCGACGCAACTGCAGATGTCAGCTGGACACACGGCACTGAGATAGTTGCCGACAACTGCGAGGCGGAGCGAGGTGACGAGCCCGGAGGTCTTGAGCGTGCTGCTCTGCTTCTCGTCAACATATTTTATGTTGCATTCTTTTCAATTTGTTTGGTTTGGTACTATGGTAATGACATTTTCAAATGTCATTGGAGTATTCATTGTGAATTTGTCAGTATTTCTATTTCAGTGTAGGTAGGTTTTCTCTTTGGTATTGTAAAAGGTAATATTGAGTAATTAATAATTATGGTCTTGCAGTCTGAATGAATATTATAAACTCTGAATAAAATATTAAATAGTAAAATGGGAAAAGAATGTCCTGTCACGTTGACGACTTTTTTTTTTTTTTTTTATATTATTATTATTTTATTATTATTATTATTAATTATTATTATTTTTTTATTATTATTTTTTATATTATTATTATTATTATTATTCATTACTTATATTATTAGGAATTGGAAAGATTTATTTTCTATTTTGCATTACAAATTGAGTATAGGTATCAGAAGGTTCTACTTCAGTATGATTCTGTAACAAATCGAAAGCTGTAACATACTCGTAAGCGACACGCGAGTTTTTATTTAGTCTTTATTTCCTTTATCATTGAGTAGACATTTGTTTCAAGATTTTTCGCGCAAAGTTTGTAGGGTATAGGTACTTACATAACTGTAAAAGCTCAAACTACATAAAAATTACTTGACATGCTTAATTAATTGTCTTAGAATCGCCTAAAGTAATAACCGAAATAAGTTAGTAAATGAAGTTGATAAATCAACGATAATCACTAAACATTTCGTACATTTTCCAGTAGAGTTAGAAAATGTTTGAAAACATTTCCTAACAAAAAACATTTACTAACAAATGTTACTTACATTGTTAGGAGTTCATAGATGTTTTAAGTGCTCTCACACTGATGGAGAATGTTTACAACTAAATCTATGGTTTTTTGGATGATCTCACTTTCATAGTCTGCAGGATAGCCCTAAACCAGATAAACCAGACCATGTAAAGCAGTGTTCTTATTGCTAGCAAATCCAAACTATACCTAGAATAGAATATAACCATTTGAGTGTTACTAGTTTACGTTGCTTTCATAAATAACTAGTAAGTAACATATTTCGCAGGAGGGTGCCTCATGAAACCCGGCCTAAAGCAAATGGCATATGACAGTAAAGTATTCCCAATGCCTAGTTAGATCTGAGCAAGAGAATATTATTAAATTAAAAACACTTGAATTTAAAATTGATATAATATTTACTCTTTATTTTATTTAGAAAGACAACATTGCAACGTGCGAAAGAACACGTAGCTATTTTTAGAGCACACAAAAAGATCATGGTCACAAAGCGCACAGATCTATCCAGATCACAATCCTATAAATCAAGTTATCTCTACATTAAATCGGATTTAAGTCAGCTCCATGTGCAAGGAATATTGTTCCGAAGCTATAAATTAATCATGTAGGCTGTCGCTAAAATATCGCTTTTCTAAAGTGTGCGCTGTGGTGGCAGGCGCATCGCATCGGCGCGGGCGCTGGGCACGCCTGCGCGCGCGCAACAAGACCACTGCAACGCGCCGCTCGCGATCATTTCCTGCCGACAACATCTACCGATACCATCACACCACACTTTGTACTCTACCCACCTTTATAAATCACCACTAAAACCTTAAATGTTCATTTAAATAAGCCATCAACACCACGCCCGCTTAATGAACACGAATCTCCAATAAAGCACAGGAAAATAATAATAGCACACAACTAAATCCACTTTACCGCCGCCCCTCATTTGAATAAAGTAAATTACTTTTAAATTCTAAAAAGTTGCCTGCAATTAATTAAACGAGCATTGCTTAATTATCTATTAAAATAATAGTACGATTTAATTGGAAATTTTAAGCGGACACGCAAAATAATTAAGTGATCAATTAACTGTACACGACGATGTGTATCCAGCGGCCGACGTATCACCGGCCATCTACAACATTGTTCAAACAAAGATTAAGCAACTGACTTGTTTGTGCCGACGAAAGAACACTCGAAATTGTATATTTCTGTGGTTGGTTTCATCATTTGAACTATAGTTTTATAATGAAACCAATCCGTAGTGAAATCAGCGTCAATTAAAAAGAAACTAAAATTTTCGCGTGGATGATAATATTCCATTTGAAGTACTTACGTATGTATTAATAGCAAAATTAAATACTTAGCTTGTTGCGACCTACAAAGTAAACAACATAAAGCTTAATTTTTTTTAATTTCTAAAAACGCATATTCTGATTGATTAATCTTCAAAAGACAAAACATTTCAGGTTAGAAGTATTTACTTTTCGATGAATTTACTGTTCACTAGAGCCTTATTAGGCCCCCGTTTGTTCATCTTTGCCCGATTGTCGCCAGTCCGTGCGTGTTCGGCAGATTGCGTGTGCGCCGAATGTTCTGTACGTAATAGCCCGATGATGTACGATATATTACCGGTACCTTGTCCGCGCCCCGTGGCTTCAATTAACACTTAATATAATTAAAAACATCCGATACAATCTCCTAATAAAGACATATTAATTAAAACTCTTATGATATGTATATTTTATAGCCCTATGAATACCTAATCGAGTGTACGGTTACATCATTGTATCGGTATGTAAGTAGATAAAGATATCACGACTCGGTCCTCGTGCCACCCATGGTTGTAATAAAAATTGCTGAAATTATACGGTGTGTACACACGGACGGTGAATTATCGCGTCGATTAGTATAATCGTTAGGCATTCGGTCCGCGCGGGCTGGTGGCAGCGCCGGCGACGCGCGCGCATGTCGCGCACGGCCTGCGTGTAGCTATTACGGCTATCGATTTTTTCGTTGTCATTAATGATTGTCCATCCGTATACCCTGAGGTCAACCGCTTCATTAAGGAGGCGCTTACGGAAAGTATTGAAATTCATCCTTAATTCCCATTAACTTTTAAAGTTCAACGATGGCATTTCTCATTCGTGTAGTTAGAGTTTATGATACTTGTGTCCTTACACAGATATTCCCACGAATGTGAACCGCTCTCATTAAGTAATCACAAATCATATAGCTTAATCTCGAGAAAATGTTCACATCACGTGTACTCGAGCTTAGTTAACAAGCGCAGGTTAACCGCGTTTAAATGGTCTTGTCAGGCATAAGCGCTATAATAGTAGTTTTTTAACGACGGAAAAAATACGTACCTATTAGTCTGCAAACTAATTCAGTCAATAATAGAGTTGTTTACAGTTCCCCTTCATTATAAATGTAACGTATAATCGCGTCGTGGTATTTTCTCAAGCCACTTATGCTGGTTTGGCCTAAAATTATCTATTATCTACTTGTGCCCAAAATTATTGCATTGCACAAGAAATTCAAGTTCGTGCGGTTCGTGCCTCAAGACTGTGCCGTCAATATGTCATAAAATTGCTTTAGAGCATAAGCATGAACTTGGTACGAAATTTGCGATATGGGACGGCATCAGTCTACCTATGAACTATTTTTGTTTCCTTATATTTAAATCGGCCATAAGATTGTACGGCTATCATGTAGTTCAACAACCACAGTTCAGCCACGTTCAGCGATGGACAATGGTCATGCCCCATCACCCTGATTACAATAAAATTTAAATACTTATATTGTTTACTAGCCTTCCGCCCGCGGCTCCACCCGCGTGGACTACACGACATAATCCCACGGGAATCTGGGGGCACGGTAGTGCCCCCGCCAAGTCGAGCGCGAAGCAAACACTGCCGTACCATCCTTTACTGGAACCATTTCGCCGCATTTTCAGGCCCCTATTTGAGAACCTCTGGATAAGACCAGGGTGCCTACCATCAACTTTAAGACAGCGATTCAAAAATAGCGCGATGCAGAATAGGTTCCTAAAATGAATTGCTTTCTTTCGTACTACGACCTTCTGAAAACTGGATCGCAAATGAATTGCTAAATGTGAATGACCGAACGATTTGTGTCCTTAATTCTTCTACCCGTCTCTTTCACTCGATTCTGTCATGCCCAGAGAGTGAGAGGGACGGGTATAACCTGCAGGTGTCATGTCAGCTTGGCCGAGTTATAAGTCAAATAAGAGATCTGACAGCTTAGCGGCTGTGAAATGTCATTAAATGATCACTGAATCGTTGATATTAAGCTGTCGTGGTACGAATAAGCGAAGCAGAACAGTTTAGGTCCTAAACAAAACCGCAATAAGAGTTGATGGTAGGCACCCAGAACGCCAGAAATTTTCGTCATCCAGTAAGCTATAATTACATACTTAAAATCCAAGTCCAAGTCTGTAGGTCATTTAGTTCCGAAGTTAAGCGAAAGCAAAGTTTCGCATTTATGACACTCACTCATGATCATCAGAATAGAAGTAGTACTTTCCATAAACCCAGAGAGCTGAAATTTGGTACAGAGTTATGGTTTAATGGCCACATAAAGGGAAAACTATAAAAACTAGGATAATTTCTAGTTACACCAACTGCATAAATAACTTTGTAATCCTATATAAATATATAGGATTACAAAGTTTCATTTGCATTAAATAAATCAGTATACCTGTATTTATTACTTATGCGTAATACTTAGCAAAAAGATATGAAATCTCACCAAAATCATTCTATAAAAAACTGACCTACTCTCGCTGGAGCTGCTTATTTCTTTCCAAAAAGCGTTGAAATCTCTCAGTAAAGTCAAGCCAACTCTAATGTTACTTTCTGCGATTTATTTATTGATATAGTTACGTTTTAATTTTATGTGACTTGGTCTTCGACTTGTGCCCACCAAACTAACCAACATGTAGAATGTTCAACGTCCAAAGTCACATAAAAATAAAACGTAACTAAGTATATCAATAAAGAAATCGCAGAAAGGAACATTAGAGTTGGCTTGACTTTAGGTACTGAGATATTTCAACGCTTTTTGGAAAGAAATAAGCAGCTCCAGCGAGAGTTGGTCAGTTTTTTATAGGATGATTTTGGTGAGATTTGATATTTTTCGAAATAAAGGTAGTTTGTGTCACTCTCCAGCAATTGCTCCGTTTTGAGGTGAAAGACGGACCAACACACAAACGTAATTTTTGGTATGGGGATAGATTGGGAGCTGGATTGGGACATACTTAGGCTTCTTTCTATTCTGGAAAAATATCACATTTTCGCATGATAACGTCGTGTAGTTCGCGCGGGCAGACGGCTACTATAAAATATTTTCTGTTTATCAATATAGTACTTACTCGTATGTATCTTTAACCTTTAATAAAAAATACGCTCAAATTATCTACTTTGATCATGTCCTATTAAACTGATTTTGTGTAGTGGTTGATTACTGTATACCTCCCTCATCAAAAAATGTTTTCGTAGTGTTTTCTTTCTCTTGTTTGCATGACAAATATTACAAGATGGATAAAATGCAAATCTACTAATAAGGAGTTTGACCGCTGCATATTGATTGTCAATACAGAGTGGCGCAGCAGTCGCGAAGCAGACTGCACAAACACGCTGACGGCACAAACGCTATTGAGACGGCACAAACGCGCCCGATAAAACCAATGCAATTTGATTTGGCTGCCTTCATTAGGGGCCGGTTCTTCATCCAGCCTTAATGATTTCGTGGCAACAACGCTTTACGCTGTTTAATGCCGTATTTAGGAAGCGGCCCTTTTGAACTCGACCCGACGTTACTCGTTATGTTGTACGAGTTTTGTTCGTCCCTTTGTCCGATGTCATTTAATGCATAATTAAACTTTATAGGCTGCTTATTTAAACTAAAAGTATTTACGACATTGTATCTGTCCGGTTATTAAATTGCTTTGAAGAGATACTATCTGAAGAAGCGGTTAATAATAAAGTGTCTAATTTAATAATCTTTTATTAGACATCAACGCAGAATATTAACAACCAATTATCGTAAGTTTATTATTTTATAATTATGTTTAACATTCGAATTAGCTAATAACAAAAGATGTATTTTATGAGATGCGTTTCAAGGAAAAAGTTATTAAATACTATGAAAAAAAAAATTGTATTTATATCATTTATTATGAATACAAAGAAATTAGATTATGTAGGTACAGCATACAAGATCTTTACTACCCAAATGATAAATAGTACAAATCTTTTACCAGATAAATATGAGCAATTACACTGTCACTAAAAACCACTTTCTGATAAATCCATACAAAAGACGAACATGAATAGGAGGCAATATGTTCGGATAGAGGCAGCCAAAGGATCGGGAACGCGGCTGCGGCCGAGATGGCGCGTATCTACCCAATTAATATGCCTAATGCTAACATCATTATTACTAGGCAAGCCGCGCTTAACATACTATATCCATTTACATTTTGATTTGTGTGGAGGCGCAGTGCGATTAATCGCGAGCTGTGTGCGCAGCGCCCCTGATTTATACGTGCGCACGCGCCGCCAGCGCGCACGCCATCCGCGGACATGCGGCCACAACACTACGAATAATTGTGCCCTAATGAATCACAACTCTCTCGTTATACTATAGTATAGACAGACCCGATTTACGACTGTGAACTATTGGAGTTCTCTCATTGTTAGTCTGACGAGTTACGACCAAATTCCTGTTAAGTATTTGGTAGTTTTTCCCGTATTAACGAAAAGATTTTACGCTTAATATAACTTTTACAAAAGTGCCCTGAGCTATAATACACGTTTGGTAATAGCCACTTTCGCAATGTTTAGACGAGTAGGTAATTTTATGAAAATTTTGTTTTGCGCCAAAACTATAAAAATTAAGAGATAAATTTCTACTTTGAAAAAGATGTATTAGAAAAAATCGAGTTTCGATGGAACGGAACCCTTTCACTGTCCAGGCAAATGTTTTTTTATTTTTTTTCTAAATCTTCATTTTCAATAAGTAATAAAAATTGCATTGTGAATGCAAAAAGTGAACATTATTTGAGATCTTAACTTATTTGGTGTAGCCAATGCGACAGTAGCCGTAGCAAGAAAAACTGTCGCTATGGAAACCGTTATCGTGATTGTTTTATTTTATTTATATGAAAACCAAAGCAGCGCCTCTTTCGGTCGTATAAGGAAATGAAATTTAATACATGCTTGACAGCAGCACTGTGCCAGCTTTTGAAAGTTTACTATTCGATTACCTTATGGTAACCTTATCGTCATCAATAGTTTTTCATGCTAAGAGTACAGTGAAAACTCAAGTGCACACGCGTCGCCGCGCACGCCATCCGCGGAAATGCGGCCACAATACTACGAATAATTTTGCCCTAATGAAATGAATCACAACTCTCTCGTTATAAGTACTATCATAGTACTTATAACGCTCTCGTTAGTAGTTAAGATTCGAGTGTGTCTTGTCCATATTGGACAAGACACTCTCGATTTACGAGGGTGAGCTGTTAGAGCAAAGCCTAATGTGTTAGTCTACGAATAATTTTTATAGCTAAGTGTCGAGTTTCCTGTTATAAGGAATTATTTCTCAAGGAATTATTTCTCTAGGTCAAAATCTTATCATTTGTTATTTTATGTTAAACTTTCGTTACAGGTTTTGCAACAAAATTAATAATCCTAAAATATAAATAAGAGAGTTTGTCATAACTCTTTTCTTTAAAACTTGCCCTCTCTACGCTTTGGTGAAGGCTCAAGAGTAAATTTAGCCACAATTTGACAATAGTAATTTTTTACATACGTAACAATAGTTCGTAATCCTGGTTCATTTTATACTTACAGATTAAAGATATAAGGTTATTAAATTACTTTAATTGATAATAAAACCACTTAAAACACTTATGAAGTCTGGAAAATCTATAAAGCGGCGTTATTACTAGGCAAAATGCTAAGTGCACTTCACTGTAATCACTAATCATAAATGAAGTTATTTTACATAAAGAGTCATAATTATCTTTAAGCTCTCATAAAGCTAGAGAGGACCTATTTATCATTGTGCTCTATACTACTAGTATTTTGCTTGCAGTTAATGACTTTTCTTACTAACGCTTTTACAAACATGAATCAGAAAAAAAATCTTTGCAAATACTTAGGTGGTCTTACGTATTGTTTTTGGAAAGTAAGATTCGGATTTCGGCACATATAAATCGAAATAATTTCAGTGGATATTATATGATGATGGATATTCTTACTTAATATTAGTTTTTAAGTGTTCATACGACTATTCAGTAGAAGAAGCACTGACCAAGGTGCTATTTGGGAGACGACGTGACGGCTATAAAATGGTGGAGCTAGTAAAGGGTTTATATCAATATAATTTGAAATGTTAGGTCAAATCAACTTTTATATTAACGAACGAACAAAAACTAATCATTATCAAGTTAACAATACCTAGACCTACGTTATTAATGAACCTTCAGTTCACTAACATATAAAGCTAGAATCTTAAGTTTTAAAATTTGTGTAAGTACATATTCAAGTTTGTGACTTTGCTTTTTACGGTTACACACGATTACCTTAGGTAATTTGAATAGCTACCGGCATGTCATAAAATGTTTATCCAGAAATAGCAAATAAAATCTTAACCTGAAGCGATATTTTCACGACCTACAGTTATTAGAATAGTTTTAAGTAGACTCTTGTTTTATGAAAGAAAATCTATTACGCTAATACCTTCTTTGAACCGACGACGGCGACGGTTTTATTAAATTAAATTTAATAATTTAAGTAAAGCATACTTACAGTTCTTCAAGTTTAGACTGAACTAACTATTAGCAATAATCATAAACGTTAAATGTAATTTATAGCTGTAATTAGCTGCTTCTAAAATATTTAATTAACTAAGCCAGACAATGATGGTTTCCGATTGTGTAATACCTCAAGTAATATACGATATTACTAGTATAGTATTCTATTATCTGTGGCGATATTAAGACAAACTTAACGTTTGATAATCAGATTTGTCTTATATTGACATTTCATTTTCATTATTTCTAATTAGTGTGGTACCTGTAATTTTTCTTCATCTAAGTCGACACTGATATGAAAAAACGGGAAAAGATGGTGGCTGGATGTTCATTCATAAAATTTTCACTATACAAAATGTATGAGAAAAATACAAGTGGCATGCCCCAACTTATGCACAAGTTAGGTCTTAATCTACTGGGGTATAGGTAGGTATTTACTGATGTATAGATACTACATACTTGTAATTTTTTATCTCCGTTTGGCCCTAGTCGACTTTGAAGGAAAAAAGAAAAAAAAAGATTAAACCATTCGCTTCATAACTTTTTCCGCAGAACAAAGAACTACAAAATTACAAGTGGCATACTCAAACTTAAGCACAATTCAGGTATCAGGCGGAAATATCAAAATTATATAACTCACGCAAGAACAAATAAGAGGCGAAATCAATTGTGCCGGTATCTGCAGTTTAGTGTCGAGTCGGGGCAACATTAAATCAGGTATCAGATGATCAGGCAGTAAACGGTAGCTGCGCGGGAGCTGGCGGGAGCAGCCGCTACACCGCCCACCAACGTGATTTACTGATTTACTCGCCTGTTGAAATATCACCGGATATACTAACTCCGTGACGAAATATGCCACCGTTTCGCTGTAATCCAGCAAATATCGTGAAACCCAATGATTTGTCAGATATCTAGAGTGGTGCTGTAATACTGACAGAAATGAACTGGTTAGATAAATCACGATTGAAGTAAATTTGCAGTTGGCGTTTTTAACAGAGAATGTATGTACTTGCTGTACACCTACACAAATATATTGAACAAATTTAAATTATCGAAAAAAATTAACATTGCGCCAATATCGTACACACGTAGTTTGAACTGCCTCTGTGGTCTAGTGGTTTACACCACCGATTTCAGACCAAGAGCTCCCGGGTTCGATTCCCAGTGGGGGTACATATTGTATTCGGTTTGGTTGGTGGTAGGACTTGATCTTAGTCTGGCTGGCTAGCTACCACCAATTTAACTAAGTCTGATGATGCCATTAGAATGATGTTTTCAGCATTATTGTGTTCCGGCAGTTAGAGATAAGATAGCCAGTGATTGAGGATTCCGGGAGAAGTGCGCGTCACCACTTAAGATCAGGGTGGCTACCATCAACTTTAAGACAGCGATTCAAAAATAGCGCGATGCAGAATAGGTTCCTAAAATGAATTGCTTTCTTTCGTACTCTGACCTTCTAAAAACTGGATCGCAAATGAATTGCTAAATGTGAATGACCGAACAATTTGTGTCCTTATTTCTTCTACCCGTCTCTTTCACTCGATTCTGTCATGCCCGGAGAGTGAAAGGGACGGGTATAAACTGCAGGTGTCATGTTAGCTTGGCCGAGTTGTAAGTCAAATAAGAGTTGATGACAGCTCAGCGACTGTGAAATGTCATTGAATGATCACTGAATCGCTGTCATGGTACGAATAAGCGAAGCAGATCAGGGTGCCTACCATCAACTTTAAGACAGCGATTCAAAAATAGCGCGATGCAGAATAGGTTCCTAAAATGAATTGCTTTCTTTCGTACTCTGACCTTCTAAAAACTGGATCGCAAATGAATTGCTAAATGTTAATGACCGAACGATTTGTGTCCTTTTTCTTGCCTCTTTCACTCGATTCTGTCATGCCCGGAGAGTGAGAGGAACGGGTATAACCTGCAGATGACATGTTAAATCGACCGGGTTATAAGTCAAATAAGAGTTCCTGACAGATTAGCGGCTGTGAAATGTCATTGATCGATCACTGAATCGCTGTCATTGATATTAAGCAGTCGTGGTACGAATAAGCGAAGCAATTCAGTTTAGGTCCTAAACAAAACCGCAATAAGAGTTGATGGTAAGCACCCAGTTTTGGTCCTAAACAAAACCGCAATAAGAGTTGATGGTAGGCACCCAGGTGTGATGAAGGCTAAGTGCTACCCTGTTGAGGATAAAAATAAAAAAAGGTTTTTTCCTTCTCCTTTGTCGGTGCACTCTTGCAGAGTATGTGTTGCATATTATGTGCTGTTGTGACCCGCTTCACAATTCTCGACCATTACTCTCTGGTAGCCGTCCTCTTGGTGCAACACGTGCAGATCTTCATTTACACCTGTTTTGATTTGGTCTGCCCATCTCATTGGTGATTTCCCGTGCGGTCAGGTGCCCTCTACATTGCCTTGCTCCACCAGTCGCTCAATCGATGTCGTAGTAACTATTGGTTAATACGAGTAGAATTGGCAAGTGATTCGACACTTATAGCAACACCACTTTAAATTTTTTTTTTTACGATTGATGCTTTTTATATACATATAAAAAACTGTACTTCAGACCTTTTCCATGGATTTCTACCTCTCATTGGTAATATTTAGGATAAGCAAAGCACCCCAGCCATTGAAACATGGAAAATGAAGTATTTTAGAAAAAATCGACCCGTCTCACAAGTCTCACAACTAGCTCCGATGGGACTCGAACCCACGACCTTTCGCTTTCCGGGCGAACTGCTCTAACCACTGAGCTACGGAGTCGTTACGAGAAGCGTCGAATTTATCCAATACTTCTTACGCGCTATACAGGGTTAATTTTTGAACACCCCGTCCAAATTTTTATGCTCGTCTCAGAATCGATAAGTGAACAACTTTCTCCTAGAAACATGGGTCGAAATACGACAAAAATTGTTGGACTTCCCATACTAAATCGATCGCGTAATCAGTCTGATTTGTATGAAAATTTAAAAAATTGATGTCATATTTCGACCAATGTTTCTAGGAGAAAGTTGTTCACTTACTGATTCTGAGACGATCTTAAAAATTTGGATGGTGTTCAAAAATTAACCCTGTATAGCCAGCGCTAATTTTATCAATGTGAAGATATTACTACCCTCACACACGAAAGAAATACCTTTCCAGGTATTTGACAATCTAATGAATAAAATACTTAATTTTCCATTTTTTAACCGACTTCTAAATCAAAAAGGAGGAGTGTATGTCCACCGATTACTCGAAGACGGCTGAACCGATTGAAATGGTTCAAACGTTATTACATCAGGTTGGTTTCCAAGTTGGTCCCATTTTTTGAAATTTTGAAATCGGTTCAGTAGTTTTCAGGAAATCTTGAAAAGACTGTCGTTTTCGTTACCACTTTATGTGAAGTTAATACTTATCTTTAGGCATAACTCCTTTGTTTATAAACCGATTTAGATGATTCTTGTTTGGTTAAAAAGGGGATACCTCAAGGTATTTTAACCGACTTCGAAAAAGGAGGTTTTGAGTTTGATCACAAACCTAATTACCAGAAAACACGCAAATTGCCTGCACGATGCACTAAAAAGAGTGAAATAAAAATTATTTTTATAAAAAAATAAAACCGCCTTCTAAAAAACCACATCAAAAAAGTAAGAAATAATTCCTCACCAAATAAATAACGTAAGTACTTTGAAGTCGGGCGGGTTTTAACAAAAACAACAAAAAATTGTACATGTTTCACGCCCGACTTCAAAGTACTTACGTTATTTATTTGGTGAGGAATTATTTCTTACTTTTTTGATGTGGTTTTTTAGAAGGCGGTTTTATTTTTTTATAAAAATAATTTTTAATTATAAAAATTGCATTGTGAATGCTTAAAAATAAAAATTTAAATAACCCCAGCCATCGCTAAATATTCCACCTGTTTCTTTCAAGAATTCAGGACCTCGCCACATTACTACAACCTTTATCTCAAAACGCGTAATTTTTCCGCACTTCATATTCATTCAAGCGCTAAATAATAAATGCATGCGCTCATGCACCCGTATTACCATACCCGTCGGTTTATGGGCCCCTGCACTGTTTAGGCGCCCACTCACAGACCGACCAGTTAAATTTATCACTCGTGTGGATTATTGCTTATTGGATCAACTGTCTTAGATATGCAAGATAAACCTCGCCGAATTGTCTGACTTCACACCTTCGTCGGGTATTTATTTAAACAACAAGTTTTGTTTTCATTGATATTTTTTTTAGTTGAAATAAGAAATACAAACTTAAAACAAGTTGCAATATTTTTACGGCTAAGACCTAGCAAATCGTTACAGTTTCACCTATTTCACAAAAAAAAAAAGTTACAAATGATAAGTAAAAGATATTTTAAGATAAATATGTAAATGCGGCTTTGATTTTTGTTGAGTGGTTGTCGTAGTTGCTAAAGTTTTTAATCCCCTATACTTCACACCCTATGGACATTTAAACGTTATTTTTACGCTATTTAAAAAAATAAAGTTTTCTTGTAACTTATCTAAATAGTAATGCTCCAACGAGTTAATTTAAATGAAACTCAAATTCAGACGGCGACGTCTCTTGTTTATAACAAACGAAATCCCTCAAGTCCAAAACTTTAATTGTTTCGTACGTAATGACGAAACATCTAATATTTACTAAGCATGATTCGAAGATTACTTCAGTATTGAATGCCGGGTGTGTAATCTCGGATCTCAAATAAGCTACATAACGTCTTAAGCCATTATCTTACAATAGTGTTGCGCGAGCGGTCGACTTATCTAGCAATTAAATCGACATTCAGAAGCCGATGCGGCTTTAATTCCGTGCATGCCACCGCCAAACACTTTACAATGACTCGGATGCATGACAAATAACGTTTTGATTGGACACTGTGCTCGCAGTGACGGAGAGGGCGCGTTTCCAAGATCTTGCTTCTGCCCCCTGATTCACAAACCGTCGGAAACGCTGCCGACAACGGAATGTATGCACATGCACTGTCTCTGTCACTCACTATATGATAGACAAAGTCAAAGCACAGAGTTCGAATCCGATTCCGTTTTTGATGGTTTATGAATTAGGGGGCTGATATATTTATCAGTCCCCTAATTGTTTGGAGATTTTGTATAACTTACATGCTGTTCTTATTCAGATTTGAAACTATTTTTTTATTTAAAAACAAAAATCAGCAATTTTCACCAAAATAAGCTAAAGATTTAATAGAAAGCCAGTATAAGCTCGACTCTATGTTAAAATGCCCAGTACCTACCTTAAGAAATAACTACCTCCTACTCTCCTTTAAGTAGTAAAGAAAGAACTGAAAATAACAAGAAAACATAATAACAGTCAGTGAATACATAAACAACATAACATATCACAGACATGTAACATTTATTATATTATCTTATATAAATATAAGTATTTAATAAAACGTGTAACCGTGAAAACGCGCTCAAAAAGAACGATATAGTCATCTTGATCGTTATTACGCGCTATAATGAACACGTTGTGATGAACTTTCGTATCGTGAAGGTGGGCCGTGACATTTAGCTCACTTCACGTCGCTCGCTTATAATAACACTAATGCCTTGATTCGGGTACAAAGTCGAATATAATGCACTGCGGTTACTTGTTTATGAAATTATCGTCAGCTCTTAACCTCAAATAACATAGGTAGAGGAAAAAAATTGTGTATTATTAAAATTACGTGTATAATAAGATATTTTTCGATACATTTAGGTATAACAGATTACTTACTAACCTTCTTTGATTTGATATTTACCTTACAATTAAAGTTTTTATAAAAATAATTAATAATTTTGCTGTGTGGGTGGAAAACGTTATCGCCGTTTGTATGGAGACCGTTTGCTACACAATCCTCTTAAACTAGCTTCCCACCCACGGCAACGCCTGTGTGGATTTATGATTTTACCTGTTTTGTTTTCAAACTCACATCTTTTTATCATTATGTAATTTAAGATTTTAATTACGTCTGATTATTTTCTTTTGGAGAAATGTGGGGAAAACGAAATGGGGAAAAGACATTTTGTTATCGCTGGAATTTTCAAGACTACTAAAATTACGACATCCATTGCATTGACAGAAAAAAACTACTTATGATTTGTATTGTGGAGAGGAAAATGGTCTGACCTTTTGACATTTTTGTTGAACTTTAAGGATGATGAAATGAAAATTATACTTTAGTAAATTTACAATACCCGCATCATGAAGGACCAAGCAAACTAAAGTGCTAAATAGTTATTGTTGATCGAAGCAGCTCAGACATTTTTAAAACACATTTTACCACTTGTAAACGTCAAGTTAAAGAACAATGAATTCAGCGTAATCATAGAGCAAACCTCTTTGATATTCATGCCGCAGAAGCGATACGCTTCCATCGGGACTAGCGTTAAGAAAAGCAGGAAAAGAACCGGTTTTTTTTTTCAAATTGCGTTGTTTTTTCCTGTTTTAATCGAAACTTCCAAATAATATTGCTCGGAAAAATTTCATGTTTTTTTCGAACAAAACTGAAAAAGACGAAAGTTTCTGAAAAAAAAACAAGGAAAAGACAATTGAAAAATGGAAAATGAAGTAACTATTTAGAAAAAATCGACCCGTCTCACAACCAGCTCCGATGGGACGGATGGGATGTGAGACGGGTCGATTTTTTCTAAATATTTCATTTTCCATTTTTCAGTTATAAAAATTGCATTGTGAATGCAAAAAAGTAAAAATTTAAATAAATACAGTTGATGAAAAATTTTTAAGAGCAGTTTTATATGACATAATTCATATTAGCGTTCTTTTATGTATTTATTTCATAAATTACTTAAAGTCTGAAAGCCCCTGAAGCTATGACATGTTAAATTTCTATAAAAAAATCGCATTGACAAAGTAGCATTATATCAATCAAATATAAGTTTTTAGTAGAAATTTCATTTTTATGACAAGCTTTTTTGCTGACTGTACTTTAATATTGTATTGTCATCTGAACCAAACCAGTATACAAAATTTCAGCTCCATCGGACACTGGGAAGTGGGTCAAATTAAGCTTGCAAGATTTGTCCCCCATTGCACTAACTAACAAACTCTAACTAACATGGCAAGTTAATAAAAATAGCCCGAGAGCCAAACTAATTCGCTCTATGGAGACTCAACAATAATTCTATATCAGTAATTTCTTAACATTGAAAATTAGATTATCTAGTTTAATAAATAATTCATTAGTAATCCACCAATATTTATGACAGCGACATAAATAAAAACTAATACAAAGCTTTAAAAAATCTATAAAAAAATAGGCAAAAATGGTATAAGTGTTATTCACTTTACATTTGAATACATTTATTATTATCTTTCGTAAAAGTATATAATCCCCCTATATTTGTAAATGAAAAACAAATAAACTTTAAAAAAAACTCTCTACGTAAACTCAAATTGGCATTACACCTATGTTAAAAATGTGCTATCAGAAACAACCGACTTCTTCCTAAAGTATTAGTTTCCCGTTTTATATCTTTATGGATTTTGACTTTGGTGCTTAGATTTGGTGAACATAAACACATGTTAACGATATAATTGGTGATAGCATATTTGCTGAAAGAATTGCACCATTTTCGGGGTATAACTTTTTTTTTATACCTTCCAATGCGATATTTGGTTGGATTCCAAAATATAGTCTCTTAAAATTATATTTAAGGGCCGTTTACAAAAATTTGGCCTGTTATTGAATTTTTTACAAAAATATCGGATAGTTCTTGGGGTAAAAGCTTGAAATAAGAGCACGAGTTCGTGCACAAAATACTATAGGCAAGCTGTATATCAGCCATAATACCTACATACTTTTATATGGCTATTCCTCTTTTGTTCTATTTTGCCTAGCTGGCATTCCGAAAGTAGGTAAGTACATACAATAGGATACCCTCCAATTTGAATTAAAATCGCCAATAAAACCTGTTTCTTCCACTTGTGTTTTTTCATTATTTCAATGAAATATTCGAAAAATTCTTTATTTCTTTCGGTGTTATTAAGTTGGAAATAAAACAAAAACAGCTTTTTCGGAATTTCAACGCTTATCGGGACCACACCTCCTCAGCGCGACTTATGACGTACCTACTGCGCTGCGGCTGAAGTGACAAGTTGCTTTAAGTTGGTTGTTCTTTACTATCATTGGATTACTATTTGGAAAAAATGTGGTGCATTTGATTGTCATTAAATAGCTTGTTATTTAAATTTTTACTTTTTTGCATTCACAATGCACTTTTTATTATTGAAAAATTGAAAATGAAGTATGAAGGTTGTTGGGACGGGTCGATTTTTTTCTAAATACTTCATTTTAAATTTTTCATTAAATAGCTTTTCTTAAAACTCCTGTCAAATTTTCAAAAAAAAATATTTTGTTGTTACTTTTTACTGCTAACCAGTGTGGACCAATAAATATGACTGGTGGATATCAAACAAATTTTAGAACGCATCCAATGTATTGCCTACTACATTCATTATCTACTAACGGCCTATGATTTTTCGCGAGGTGAAAATAACCCTTATGAGCGCGACGTCTAAAACGCAAAATGTCTAACGCCCGAATTCTCGAACGCAAATCATCTTTGGGAGCGTCTCAAACAACTTGGCATCTCTTTCATACGTTTGACATTTAAAGTGACAGGGCGATGTTTTAGACGCTCCCAAAGATAAGTAGCGTACGAGTATTCGGGCATAAGACTCATAATGCCTAAAATCAATGTCTAAAGAGCAGTTTGCCTTGACAGCAAAATGCCTAAAACTCAAATTTCCTAGGATACACAACACCCAAAAAGTAGTTGGTCTAAATAGCCGAATGTAACAGGTCAATTTACTGCTTTAATTCTTTAAGGGCCTGTTTCACAATGTAAGTACCTAAGTTCTCAGTAACTGTGCCCGTAGTGTAAGTTTTTATGTCAAAAAACGCAAACTATTTCGATTCCGTATTTATGTCAATTTGTATGAAAACTGTATTAGCGCCTCTAGCGGCGAGTAGCACGCTTATATAGTTTTCATACAAAGTGACATAAATACGGAATCGAAATAGTTTGCGTTTGCTTGACATAAAAACTTACACTAGGGGTACTGTTACTTGACAGATAGGCCATACAAAACTGTTAATCAAACTGGAAAGTAAGTATCTCCTAATCGGACATTGTAAAACAGGCACTAAAAATAACACGAATGAACTAATTCCTCCATAAATGTTTATTTTTGTCAAAACTGCTAAAGATCCTATCAGACGGATTTACTAACCTGTCCAAAACAAAATTTCGTTTCTAGAAATGGTGAGTAAGATTTCTATCCTTTCAAGTTATCGAAAGACCAAATTTCTTTTTCCCACAACAAATCGTAGTGTCAAAGTTCAACATTAATCGCGATGCTATCGACAGATCTGACCGCTCCTCCTAAAGTTTATCAATAACATGTAATTAAAATTATTTAGCTGCGACGCACGTCCTCGGGCGAAGTATTACACATTCGCCGCGAGAGGTCCCACCAACACATTAGGCTGTTACTCCACCAAAGAAGTGCTATGCTCCGTTGCTATGTATGCGTTTAATATCCCTCTATCAGCAGCCATTAAGCAGCTTTTTCAACAGATATGTGATAATATGCAGCTATGCGGGGATATGAAAGTAAAGCTACGAAAGTATGTGACCGTTTCCACTGATACCAACCTATGTGTAGGTAAGTATGTGGAGTGTGGAACAATAAATATGATTGGTGGAATCAAACGCATCCATCTGTATAAAAAAATATCGCTTAGTTGAACCCGTTTCCACCAGTGCTCTACCTATGTAGGCCAATAATTATGATTGGTGGATATCAAACGCACCCACAGTACCAGAAAGACAGACTTATGCTGGACATTTTTATACGTTTCTCTTTAATTTCCGTCATTGGACATAAATGATGGCGCTAGTGGTGCGCTGGTACTGCGCCTGCGCCGCGGGACGTGCGCCACAGACTAGACACATCGAGCAGATAGATCAGCGCGATCCAATTAAAACGTCGCCGCTATAAAATATCAAACGGCGAAATCGTAATGTTTTAACATTAGCTAAACTGTTATGATACTATATTTGCTGTCACTGTCAGCGTCGATAGTATTTGTAATGGATACCGGTTGCGAAGCTACTCCTGCAGTTAAACTCATGTACTTACTATGCGTTACAAATACATAATTAAAAACAATCTAGTTTTAGAGTACCTCCCCTAATATTTGTTTTTCTTAAAAGTTTGAGAACTGAAGCATGGGTCGTAAATAAATATCTACCTTAAAATGGTAAGACTGGTCATAAATAATCTGTGTCCGCATACTTTTTTCCGGTCACGGGTCAAACTGTGTGTTTTATTAATAACGATGTTGACTGTACCTCCGTCGGGCCTCGCTTAAACACCCAGGGGACGCATTTAATAATTATTGTAATTCAACCGCAAAGGCATTACTTTTCGATTCCCATAAAACTTGAATAATAATAGCCTCTCAATAACAACAGTTACAATACGTATAATTTATAGACATAACTTTATATCTCATACCACGGTCATCGACAATGATGTAACATAATATCTAGAGAAGGAATGACATTATATTGAGACATATCTGAAACCAGAACTGTTTATCGATTGTACACAAAAAAAAATATTTTGACAGTTAAAGTTTCCCGATCATTCAGCGACGTATCTCGGTTGTAATGCGCGCAATGTATGCGCGTGACCATATAAATGGTTACCCAAAGAAGGGTACAATAGACTGCTGCATTTACAGGTCCATTGTGGTACAGATAGCGGCCGGCTATCTGATAACGGCCGGCTAAGTGGCCGGGCGCCCGTACGTCCACTTGATGAATTATACAAACACCAATCAGTTAATTATTTTATTCACGTCGCTCAACTTCTTATCTCGCTTTGTGTTCGACATAATTGATACGTTAAGTCGATGGAACAATCGAGCCGCCAGAGTAGATACGACAGAGTCTCGCGTCTCGAATCAAAGCGTATCTTGTGTTTCTGCCGACACAAAGAAATATTTTAACATAATACAGCTAAGCCTATTCTTTGGGCGGCCATTATGGCGTAAACTAAACTTGTAAGCTCGTTGATGTCCTTACTGTAGGTACAGTAATCATATGCGGCTAATCGGTTGTCAGACACGAGAGCACGTGTTTCAGAATATTTAAAGATTAAATAAAAATAGAAAAGCTTTAACAAAAAGTAAGTTTCTTTGTACTTCGAATATAAAAATACTATTTAACCTTCAGTTTTTATTCTAACGTTTTTAATCTGGTGTGTTTGATCTTATTTTAGAATATACCTACGCAAAACATGTTGAAGCGGGACTCATTAGAATCAATTAAAAATATAAAGTTATAAATAAATACATACAATACAAACAACAAATATTTGACGACCGATTTGGCGCAGGGGTAGGATTCCTGCCTTCTGCGCCGGAGGTCTCGGGTTCGATTCCCGAACAAAACAAATATTTGTGTGCATGAACATGTCTATTTGTCTTGGTCTGTGTGCTATGTACCTATGTATATTAAGTATATATTTCCAAAAAAAGTATATAAGTATATATTTATCCGTTGTCTAGTTTCCGTAACACAGTTTCTTAATGATAACTACATAAGAGCTAGTTAATTGGTGTGATTGTAAGAAGTTTATTTATTTATATTTAAATGTGTACAAGTTACCTCACCATTATTGTATCAAGCATGGTGGTCAACTTGATATGGAATTCATTATAGAAATAAACTCTTTTTACCACACTTTTATTAGCTTCACCTGTAACTAACTAACTAAGTCACAATGTAAGAAAATCATGGAATTCAATTTTAACCTACTTCTAATTGTCGAATTGATTTAAAACTTTGCAACTCTATATGAATCCGATGACAATATACGCTACCTAGCAAATAGACAACAGTGTACTGAAATTACTAAAATCGAAAAACAAACTAAAAAAACGGCCAGGTCACAGTATCGTCAAGTAAAAAATGGTGTACCACAGGGCAGTATTTTGGGGCCCCTGTTGTTTATATTGTACATAAATGATCTAACTGTTACTGATAATTCTTGCTTTTTATTTGCCGATGATTGTACAATACTATTCTATAGTAAAAGTATTGGCCAATTAGAATTAGACATAAATAACACACTTTGTGACATAATCGGTTGGATGAATAAAAATAATTTAAAAATTAAAATAAATAAGACAAAAGCAATACAATTTCACACAAATAAAGCAAAAAAAAATTTATATAAATATACAACATAGCAATAATAATATTGACCTGGTAAAATCTGCCCAATTCTTAGGTATAACTCTTGATGAGCATTGTAGCTGGAAAATGCATATTGACGCTGTTTGTAAAAAGATAAATAAATTCGTGTATGCGTTGAGCAGAATCAGAAAGGTCACAACATTTCAAATTGCCTTACACACCTATTTTGGATTTGTATCCTCAGTATTGCGCTATGGCGTGGTAATGTGGGGCAACAGTGTGGACTTTAAAAGAGCTTTTATAGCACAAAAAAATTGTATCGGGCACTATGTGGAATAAGTAGCAGAGTATCTTGTAAGCCTTTGTTTAAACAGCACAAAATATTGACACTTCCTAGTATTTATATTGCTGAGTTATGTTGTTAGTCAAAAAGAACCCTGAATATTTTGTGTACAACACGGAAGTTAAAGCTAATGTAAGAAGTTGCAGAAAAAATAAAATAATTATTCCTAAATGCAGATTAACACTATTTAAAAAGAACGTGTACTTTATGGCCATACAAATATTCAATAAGCTTCCACAGGACCTTAGAGATTTATCGTTGGTTAAAAACACATTTAAAAAGTCACTAAAGGTGGCTATTAGAAAAAAACTTCTACTCTGTGAAAGAATATTTGGATAATATGTAGTGTGTTATTTTTTCTGAATAGTGATATTATTAATGTTTTATTAGTGAATACTAAATAAAAATAATATTGTACCATCCTACTTAAAATGGACATTTTGTAAATCTTTAATATTATTACTCCTTATTGACTATAAAAATTATAAAATTAATAATGAATTTGACATTTAAATACCATAATAAAAATTAATTGACATTTAAATTACAATTAAATGAATGTTTTTTTAATCTATTTTAATGAATTTGACATTTTAACACTTAATTAGATTAATAATGGAAACATGCAAGTACATTTTAAAATTAATAATGAATGACATGATTATACAATTTTTGCATGCCTGGCAACTGGCAAAACATGCTGAACAATGTTTTACCTACTAAGATCTGTTTATATCATACCATGTTTATGAGCAAATAAATATTTCTATTTCTATTTCTATTTCTACAATAATTTGCTACCATTGAGCTGATCTGACGATGGAGTCAAGAGGTGGGCAATAGGACTCATTAATTCCTGATAAGAAACCCCTCGAATTTAGGCTCATTTGTTTTGTTCTGATGAGACCTATTCGCTATACTTGATGGTGAGGGTCTGATGATGGAGCAGAGAGGAAGCCAGTGGCACTTCTTAATGACCACTAGGAAACCCCTCGAGTTTGGGCTCCGTTGTTTCGTTCTGATGAGACTTATTCACTACACTTGGTGGTGAGGGTCTGATGATGGAGCAGGGAGGAAGCCAGTTTCACTCCTTAATGACCAATAGGAAACACTTCGAGTTATAGCTCATTTGTTTCGTTCTGATGAGACCTATTTGCTACACTTGGTGGTGAGGGTCTGATAATGGAGCAGGAAGGAAGCCAGTGACACTCCTCAATAACCAATAGGAAACCCCTCGAGTTTGGGCTCATTTGTTTCGTTTTGATTAGACCTATTCGTTACACTTGGTGGTGAGGGTCTGATGATGGAGCTGGGAGGAAGCCAGTGAAACTCCTTAATGACCACAAGTAAACCCTCGAGATTGAGCTCATTTGTTTCTTTCTGATGAGACCTATTCTCTACACTTGGTGGTGGGAGTCTGATGATGAAGCAGGGAGAAAGCAAGTGGCACTCCTTAATGGCCAATAGGAAACCTTTTGAGTTTGGGCTCATTTGTTTAAAGGGTTTGGCTTGCGCTTCCGGTAACTGATTCCACTTGAATTTGTAAAACTAAATTGTATATTCTCTCAGCAACTTTAAGATTACATAAATCTCTGCCGTACAATGCTAATAATATATTAAATAAAAGAAGAAAATATAATGCAGCTAAAATCGAAAAATACAGAACTGACTTCGCCAAACGTCAATACGTGAGACAGTCAGCATTTCTTTATAATAAATTAAATAAAGACCTAGAAATTCATAAATTTAACCTACATAAAAATAAAGGTTTGTTAACAAAATGGCTATTAACAAAATCATATGACGAAACTGAAAAGATTTTGCAGTACAATTTGTGATTAAATTATGGAATATAATAATACTTATTTTACGAAATGTGGTTATCAATTAACAATCACACACACGCACACACACACCTACACATCCACACACACACACACACACACACACACACACACACACACACACGCACACACACACTCACACACACAGAGACACTCACACAAGACAACACTTATAATAAAATTTTGCTTAATTGCTTATTTGCTAAAATGTTCTATTGTAATTAATTAATTAAAAAATGAAATTGTTTTCTAGGTTATAAATTCAGTCGTAAGTTTAAGAATTGTAATTTATTTAGTGAAGAGCGGGGTCTCCTGAAGTTCCTCAATGTCTCAAGACTAAGGTCTTTGACCAGTGTGTGTTGCCAGTTATGACTTATGGAAGCGAGACGTGGTCTTTTACTATGGGTCTCATAAGAAGGCTCAAGGTTCTCGAATGGCGACCGCGAACCGGACGACGTTCCGTGGGCAGGCCCCCTACAAGGTGGACCGACGATCTGGTCAAGGTCGCGGGAAGCCGCTGGATGCGGGCAGCGCAGGACCGATCGTTGTGGAGATCCTTGGGGGAGGCCTATGCCCAGCAGTGGGCGTCGTACGGCTGAAATGATGATGATGATGATGATGGGGTCTCCTGAAACAGGTATTTTATATACTTAACAGGTTGGTCCCAACCACATAAAATTACTGAAAGTTTGTAATACCGTAAATAAATATTTTTCATTTTTCATTTTCATACAATCACGCTTTTTTTCCCTTACGGGGCATTGAGTTATAATGTTTACGGGGTGAAAACAAAAGAGACATGAATGGACTGTGAAATTCAATACCATCCATAAACACACTTTTATTTTTATTAGTAACAGACTAAAAAGTACAAAATAACCGTCTATTCAGTGACTGTAATTAAAAAGCGTGGTGCGCCCTTTGCAAAGCATGCATTTCAAGTGCTTTCCTAATATTGACAACGCGCACCACGCTTTTTAATTGCAGTCACTGAATAGACGGTTATTTTGTACTTTTTAGTCTGTTACTAATAAAAATTAAAGTGTGTTTTTTAGTTTTTTAAACTATCTACATATTTTTTCTGTTATAAATAACATTGCTGACTCCTACCCCAAAGAATGCTTAAAAAGGAGATTTTTGCCGTAAGTATCTTCAACGTTAAATTCTTTTAACATTTTATCTGGATAGCTTTTTTTTGTTAAACTCTTTGAATAAATAGTCTGCATAACGTTTAACATTTCTTTAACTCGTTTTGGTTATTTCAGTACGTAACGTATAATCATCATCAGCCATTATAAGTCCCCACTGCAGGGGCACAGGTTTTCCTTACCGATGGATAAGGAGAATGGGCCAAGCATGACTCACCACGCGGACCCAATGTGGATTGGTGGGTATTAACGACTACAAATGCAGCCGTGACCACAGGCCGTGACCAACGGCTAAACGTGCCTTCCGAAGCACGGAGGAGCTCGAGACCAGATCAGACTTTGGTGACCCATTCCGTGACCGACCATCGCGAAAGTTGCTTAACTTCAACGATTGCAGACCGAGCGCGTTTGCCACTACGCCAGCCGGCCTAGCATGAGCGGCTTATAACACGCGATATGATAAAGCACGTCATGCTTACACCTTAGTGGGGTAAGCCGCTCATGCTAGGCCGTCAGGGGCTTCTCAACGCATCATAATTCGTACAACGTATTACCTATAATATGTGATATTTACTTCATCCATTGAAATCGATAGTAGAGGGAGGAACAGGTGGAATACGTACCTAATTATGGTGATATTTTTTAAAATGGATTTTTTTGAATTAGGAAAGATTTAGCGGAGCGTGTGATAAATGTGTCCTCCTAAACTTGTAACAGTAGCCCTAGCATGAAAAACTGGCGTTATTGTAGCCGTTATCGTGATCGTTTTATTTTGTATGAAAACCAGAGCAACGCCTCTTTCGGTTGTACTATAATCATCATCATCATCATCATCATCAGCCATTTAATGTCCCCACTGCTGGGGCACTGGCCTTCCTTATGGATGAATAAGGAGAATGAGCCATGACCCACCACGCGGGCTCAGTGCGGATTGGTGGGTATTAACGACTGCAAGTGCAGCCGGGACCAACGGCTTAACGTGCCTTCCGAAGCACGGAGGAGCTCGAGATGAAAAGTTTTTGGTCACCCATCCCGTGACCGACCATTGCGAACGTTGCTTAACCTCAACGATCGCAGTCCGAGCGCGCTATCCACTGCGCCACGGGCTCCTCAAAACTACTATAATAAAGTACTATAATAAAGAACTTAAATTCAATATATAGTAACTAGCGCTCCGCTCCCAATTTCGTCTGCGTGGACCCCTTTTTTAACCCCTTAGAGGAGGAATTTCCAAAAATCCTCTCTTTGTGGTCCTCTACACTCCCCAAGGAACATACATGCCACATTTCTTCTATTGCTTCATGGGCCCAGTAGTTTCGGCTGTGCGTTGTCTGTCAGTCAGTCAGGAACGCAAGAGTTTTATAAACATAAGTAAGTATATATAAATTGACAGCACCACTTGTTCAAAATAATTCAAGATTAAACTCTAATTTCAATAAGTTGCCCCGACATGATCCTGAAATTTCATAAAAATTTCGAAGCCTCGAACAGACTCTTGTCTAAAAGTGATCTCAACAGATTTATGTAGCGTGACATTACTGTTGACAGCAGCACTTTGACAGCTTTTGTCATAGGTATAGTTTTCTATTCGATTTAACAACGATTTATTCATGCTAGGAGTACTGCTCGCTAGCGCTGTCTAATTATTATGCTTGCATATTCTAGGTAATACTTATTCTGTTCAAAAAATATCACCAAATTATATTAACCACCATAATATAACTTAACAAACCAATCAAGTCATTCCCTTTATTATGAGCAGCTGCCTTATCGGCGTTCTGCGGTATTGAATCATTAGTAGCAGTTAAGTCGTCTTGAAATATGGCGTTATCAATATTTTTAATACAGTAGCTACTTATATATTTAAATTTTATGTACGCGTGACTACGCTCGTTATAGTGAAACGGTATGCTAATCAACAAAGTATAGTTTTAACGTCCAGATAAGGTTATGAGCTTAAAGACTATTGGGAGCGCAGGTGACTTCATTTGAGTGGAAGGACAGATTTCTAACAAAAGTTCAACCTTAACTAACATGTTTCTATAATTGACTTTTTCTTTATGCAAGATAAACATGTAATAAATAAGGTATGTTTTAATAATGTACCTAAGTAGGTTCTTATTACTATAGGTAATAACAGATTTAGAAAAGTGTTACTCTAATAATCTTTTTATAGCCCTTTGAAAACTTGAATTGACTTTACCGGAAGAGGCGAAGATACAACAAACCGAATTTGTTTGAATAAACGTTTATATTGCCTACAATATTACGTAACGAACGACTGCAGCGGGGCTAAGCCACTCTATTTTCTAATCTTCATAAAGCCTTCATATTACGGTATCAGTATAATGCGTCGGCTCAATTGGTATCGTATAGGAATGCGTCCCTGCTACGGGATAAGTGTTGGATTAATAATTTGTAAATATTAAATATTCATGAGCCCGAGCACGGGTCAAACCTTCATTTTTTTAAGAGAAGAAACTGATGCCGCACTAATATTTATTAAGGAGGTGCATGTGATTATCATAACCGACTTAACGGAACAACCTGCGCTAATGGACGTAGGACAGACCGCAGTGGAGACCCAATTTATTGTTATTAGTGAAAAAAATAGGAACGTGTTTACATTCAGTAACGCATCTCATTAAGGCGGACTATATAAGAGCCGATAGATTTAATTTGTTTTACCCGACTTAATAAATGATGAAAATATCGTATAGGTTTTATTAGCTATGAATAATTTAAGTGGTTTTATATTGTGAAATATAAAATTATGTTTATTTCATTTTCGCCTGTTATGCTACCTTCAGTGTAGCGAACTAATTAATTTAATCTGAAGAAAGCATTTATTACCAATAGTTTATTAACTTATGGAAGTTTTAATAAATATATCTTCAGCTGTTTTGATTTTCTGATGTAAAACAGAAAGGAAAAGATATTGTATAACGTTTTGTTAGTAGATACTGTGGCCATGACAAAGAAATATTTCCTTCATTTTAATGCTACTATTTACAGTTTTACATTCAGTGTACTACAGAAAAATGGAAAATGAAGTATTTAGAAAAAATCGACCCGTCTCACAACTAGTTCCGATGGGACTCGAACCCACGACCTTTCGCTTTCCGGGCGACTGCTCTAACCACTGAGCTACGGAGTCGTTACGAGAAGCGTCGAATTTATCCAATACTTCTTACACGCTGTATAGTCAGCGTTAATTTCATCAATGTGGAGATATTACTACCCTCACACGCGAAAGAAATACCTTTCCAGGTATTTGGCAATCGCTAAAGATGAAATTACTATTGCAACTTATTTTAATTTTTAGTTTTTTGCATTCAATCGTTTTTAATACGAAGTGAATTTGTGTTTTTTTTGCGTACTGCAAAATCGGTCTCGCTTCCGCGCGTGTCGTTTTCTCATCGTTATCTCGCTTTAGCATAATTTTTCCGAGTATCGCCTTAATAGTAAACTACACTTATGTTAATAACTACATAACAACTAAATGTATAAAAAAAGATAAACTCAAAACTTGATTGCCACTCCACGCCATCAAATTACAACGATGACAACTCGTAATAATTTTAATAAGGAATGTAATTGCATGATCGCAAATTAAAAACCGTAAGACATCAAATTTAACAAAATATTTTGGCCGTTTTCATTATTTACGATTATTTAAAAGAAACCGGAAAAGGATTTAGGTATACCTACATCTTAGTGAATTGAATTTTAAATCGGGGTTTTAATTTTAACTTCTTAGTTGTTGTTTTACATATTTTGTTATAAAACTTTAATGTGTGTATCAACTTCTAATAGACGAAAAAGTATCAACTTTTATTTTTCATAGACCTTCACCACCTCATAATGTAGTGAATTGAACGAAGATGAAATTGGATATGTCCCACCTAGAACACATCAAAGTAGTTATTATGACCATCATTAAAACGTTCTGAAATTTAACTCCGGATATGGGTGTTAAACTTTAACTTATTATAAAAAGTTTTCCTAAAACATTAATGACCCAACTGTTTGAATTAGGTTATAATAAATAAACAAGCTATTTTTTTTATATATATAAAACTGGGCAGGCATTTTACCAAAGGTGTTGCATGCTTGCCCAGGAGATGCCTGTTCACTCTGGCCTTGAAGATACCAAAATTGTAGTTATCGGGGAATACGACAGAAATAGAAATGTGACGTCACATTTCTATAGCGCTCTCCTTGTCTCATTAGAAAGTTTAATGCTCTATATCGCTGTAAATATTCAAGATATTTGAAAATAAATAGGTATTAACGCAACATAGGTATGTAGTGTTACTACTAATTGAATGAACATTTTAATTCAATAAAAAAACTCTGTCAAATACTCAATTGAAACTGACAAGATTGGCCTTGCCTCAATCGGAGACTGCCTGAAGTGCCAGATTCATTTGCTCAACAAAGGACTCCCGACAAGACTGGATTTCAACATTGGTAGCCTTTGCATTTATTTATTAGATAATAGTTCGATTTATCACGAAATTACCTATTATTTTTCTTTTATAAACTTTAAATAGCTAAACCCGCCCGGGGTCATGTAGCTGGAAAATGTTACAGGGACGTTGGGGTGCACCCCAACTGGGTTCTCACAGTCTCTCACATGGTTCTCACAGAGACCCGTTTATTAGATAACAATAATTTATAATATATAATAATTATTCCAATTCTTTATAAATAAAAAAGATAATATTTATTCGTGTTTAGCTTTTTAGGTATTCAGGTAAGTAAATAAATAAAAGAAATTACTTATATTATATTTATGTTTTAAATAATCGTATTTACTAGAGCATTTTAAATAAACGAGAAATAATAGGTCTTTACCTTAATTAAAAGTCAACCATTAGTGACATGCAACACATTTTCTTATATTCCAGATATTCTTCGACAGAGTAAAAGTTTTTATCCATAAGCCACCGATACAATGATTTTTTAAATATGTTTCGCTCAATGGGCAAATCTACAAGACTCATTGGTAACTTATTAAATATTCTAGTGGCCATTTAAAATACATTTTTCTGGAATGTCACATTACATTTTAGTATAAGTAGCAATTTTTTTTTCGTCTGCTGTTACGTATATTTGTCTTTAGATCCTTATTTTCAATAAAGTACTCTGGGTAGTTTTTGACAAACAAGCATAACTCTAGTATGTACAAACAGGGCATAGGAAAAATATTTAATTTTTTGAACTCGGGTTTATATGACTCTAGTATGCCAATACCACATAATGCCCGAATGCACCATTTTCTGACTACAAAAGCTCTCGAATCAACGCTGTTTCCCTAAATAGTTATTATTATTAGGCATAGTTATGCCGTAGCGTAATAGGAGATATGTATCCGGGATATGTTTGAAGAGCTTTTTTAGCTTTCATAAATATGCGAGGGTTTCCTCACATTGATGAAGGCACGCTGGCCTAGTAAGTGATAGATAAATTCGACGAGTCTTGTAAGCCTTTCGATAGCTTGTTGGTCAGAGCATCGGGCCGGAATCCCGCCTGGAAGCTACTTACACAGGGCTGGTGGTATTTTCTATCACAATTTTTCTTTTAAAATAAATAATAAGGGTTGCTCTTCATAACTGGAAAATTTTATTTTTTATCAGACATATTCGTGTGGGGTGTCTATAGATTACTTAGGTCTTTATAAATGACATAAAGATTTCTCAAACCATTTTTTCTTCAATCTTTTGAAAGATAGACACTTCCAAACTTTTCAGCCTCTATGTAGGTAAATATTTTTCATTAGCACGATCTTTAAGCTCATAAAAAAAAATACATTAAATAATGTTACAAATTAAAAATAAAGTTAGCCGTGGAGTTAAACCAAACATATTTTTCTACGTTAGCAAGAAGTAAACAACTAGATTGTCCGTTAATTAGGCCGTGAAATGCGTAATAAAGTGGTAGGTAAGGTACTACTAAAAAATATTATTTTACGATCAAATCTTTGAAATAGAATATATTACTTAAAGGATATCTATCTCCATTGAGGATAGGTTAACTAAGGTTTTTATCAATTAAAATGTGTCATTCACTTTTTAGCTGTTGGTTTTATCCCAGTCCAAGTTATTATTATCTCTTTAAAAACATATTCTACTAACTCACCTATAGGCTCAATTTACACTATTAAGATTCTTTTCACGGCATTAAAGTAAAATTAAAAAGTTAAAAGGGGTGTGGGCGGGCGGCGGCGGCGGTGGCGGCGCGTGCCGCGTAGGCTCGCGCGCAGCGCGGTAGCCGCCCGGCCGCTTCGGAACCACAAATTAAAACCGAATTAATATCCCCGCGGCATATCCTTCTTCAAACTAATTTGAATATTACACAATCGTTAACGACCTCGACGACAGGGTAAACAAAAAACATGATATTTTACAATTAAATTTCTTTCCAACGTCTTTGTATGGTCATAAAAATATGAAGTCCGGCTGCGACGACATGTTGCTAGACGAGGCATACGGCGTATGATATACGGAGCGGCCACGTGCGGGTCTCTCGAACGGCGCCAGAGCGGCGTTTCGTTGACTTATGGCCGTTGTAATGTATCGCAATGCCTCTATCACTCATGAATATTTATCGAAAAAATATATATTACGATATATAATGTCGCCGAGGGCCGCGAGATCGTGCTTGGAAGCAATAAATATATCACGGAGAACATTATGTCTGGACATTACAAGTGTAATTATTTTGGGCTTGATAAACAAAATGAGACGGGCGGTCTAATAAGCGCATTAGGGATGCTGTTAATGATGTCAGGAAACTTCAATGGATGCCAGTCCAGTCCCAGCGGGTGGCGAACGATTTTACAATTCACTGAATATATTTATTTATTCAATACTTAATGCACTAAATGTATTGCTTAGGCAATCTTTACCAGTCAACCTTAGGGTGATGTGGAGATAATGATGTGGTTGGGTTCACCCAGTGGAAACTGGAAATGACAAAAATAATAAATCATATAATATACTTTTATACCAAAGTAGCAAGAAAGTTAATACGACTTTAAGGTTTATGCCTAGTTCCTGGCACTTTAGTTCTCATTTGAATCACCAATAGGCGATTCGAGTTAGATGAAATAACTCCTCGGTCAACATATCAACATGCACCTAATAATTCTTAAAATAACAGCAGTCCATAAAACAAATATTTTCTTAAGTTTTATTTTCTTAGAATAGTGTAGTTGAAACCTTCCTTCACTTCATTTATGAAGGTACATAGGTAAATCTTCCTTCATAATAATAAATAATATTTCAAAACATTTATATTTAAAACATACAAAAACATAAATTATCAAGGGCTCTAGTTAATATTTCTGGTTTACGATCAGTTATACTAATAAACTTTATGAAAAATAGCACCAAGTGTAAATGTTCTTTAAATTATGCTAAAACTCTCAAATCACATCTAAATGATCTGGTTTAATTTAAAATGTAGCAGGCGTATATTTTTGTCTCATAAACTGCGTCTTGTTTGCGTTCAATTAATTTAAATCTAAAATAAAAAAGCTTAAATGCAATAAAAGAAAATGTATGTGTAATATTTGTAATCTGCTTCAAGTGGATGGCCGAAACTAGCGTCACTCGGCTCTAATAAAATACGTTTAGGGTGGTCATTAAAAGTATATTTTATCGTGTTTTAAATATTTAGATATTCATCTGGTGAAAGTTATCTTTTTGGTTCATTACTGGAATCGTGAAATCGAATCCGTGGCTGCGTGTAGATCGTCAGCTCACTCCCCTGCGCGATGACAACATTCATTACAAATGATTTAACATTAACGACCGCTTTATATTTATTGTGAAATAGACTAATCTCCGGATTGTGTCTGGGCAGTAAATAATGTGCTTCAACTAGGAACCTGTTTTCCACTCAAATTCATTTACCACATTACATATCTCTACATATCTTACAGTGTAGCCCGTGAAGCGATAGATGGATATCTCGCTCGGTCAGCGATCGTTGAGGTTAAGCGACTTTTGCAGTGGCCGGTCACGGGATGGGTGACCACAAATGTATTATCTCTAATTTTTCCGTGCTTCGGAAGGCACGTTAGGCCTTTAGTCCTCCCGGCTGCAATTGCAATCGTTAATACCCACCAATACCCATTGGCGTCCGCGTTCATTCTTATTATCCATCCATAAGGAATACCTTTACCCCAGCAGTGGGTACATTAAATGGCTGAAGATGATCATATGTTAGAATACTACAATTTAATATGCTATTAGCAGGCAAGACACGAGACCTTGCATATTTGTAAATTAATCAGTAAAACTCATTCTAAAAGGTGGCTTTTAAATAATTTAATTTAACTCATAAACAAACATAAAGCAAATTAAGTTTTAGTGTCATCACTGCGTTGTGGGGTTTAGAGTTCTTTAAAATTTAGCCAACCGGTCACCGCAATTTGAATAAAATATAATATGTAACATTTAGATTAAAGCACGTAATAAATTCAAGATTTGGCTAGTATATTTATTTGTCATCGCAATTTTGTAACAAAACAAAGCTATAATCTGTAGCGAAGTATTCACACATTTTGATTTCGACCTTCAAGTCTTTATTCGGTAGCCAGCTAACGACAGTTTGTTTTTATTTTTATGCAAAAACTTCAACCAAATGGTAAACAATGAATAATTTTACAATTTTTATTTTAATCCGACTTAACTGAAGCTTTTTGGATGACATGTTAAATAAATAAATTATGCAAATATCTAAATATATTTATCGAACCTTGCTTATGGATTAACAGAAATCAGAAAGCTAATCTTTATTCCAGGGATTTTCAGATCTTCCTTGTAGGTACTTAGAACCTTTAAAAAAAGCAATATCGCTTGAAAGATAATATATTGACGACCTCTGTGGCCGAGTGGTGTACGCACCAGTTTTCAAGGTGCCGTTATCTCTAGAGTCTAGAGGGCCCGGGTTCGATTCCAGTTTGGTTAAATATTATTTTTTCGTGTCTGGGTGTATGTGGTACTAACTAACCCGTCGTTGTTTCCAATTTCCATTACACTAGTGCTCAAGCTACTATAGTTTAGTATTGGAATAATTTATATGATGGTGTTCAATATTTATTTATTTATACAGGATGTTTTTCTATAAGTGCAATACCTCTTAGGTGGTGATTGTACTCATGAATATGAACAACTTTTACTATGAGGCCAACTCTGCGACTTAACAAAAAAAATCAGCTGTTCCATACATTCTGGTCAGGTAGGTATTTAACAAATTGTGTGAAACAGCAGATTTTTTTTTGTTGAGTTGCAGAGTTGGCCCCATAGTAAAAGTTGTTCATATTCATGAGCACAATCACCACCTAAGAGGTATTGCACTTATAGAAAAACAGCCTGTATTTTTTCAAATAGAAATAAGCAGACTTAAGTATTGCCATAATACGGCAACCAACATCCACAAAGGTACCTTCGTGTGCATAATAAAATTAGCTCAACAATTTTCGTAGCTACGAGCCGTTTTCTTAAATGGAAGCATAAATATAGTGTTCTTACATTTGAACATGAGCATCGATGGTCGAATAAAGAAAACTGTCAAATGTCAATTAAGGAACCATGTCGCGGTGGCTAATGAGATCGTGTCTTGGTGCATTATGGGTTCAGCGGGGTCAGGCCGGCCTATTGAATTATTAATTTACAAGTATACTCAATTAAACCTTTAGATATCCCGATACAAGAGCCACTGGAAACTTTGTGGTGTTCACACACTCTGTAACAATTTATGTTCACACTTAGTTGAATCAAAAAATAGCACAAATATTTATTTTTTACTTTAAAATTTTTTAACTATGCAGTCAGTTTTTATGAAAATTCATTGACTGGCCCTGGATTCCGAGATTTTAAAATTTTTACTCCTTACGTAACTTACGCCTTTACACTATAATTATTTGAAATACTTAATATGTTATTTCGTTTTGTTTATAAAAAATATTTTGGACGTCACACTTTAGGTAAGCACTAAGCAGTTATAGGTATTTTTTTTTTTAAATACTGTGACGATTGCTTCGGTAGTCGTGAAACGATCATTTTTGAGGCCCTAAAACTCATAAATTAGCCTACTGATGAATCCAGAATTAATATATATTAAATATTGATATATAAACTTCAATCTATTGTTAAATTTATGGTCTGCCATAGACAATATGAACTTTTATTGGCTCTGGTATTTAAGGCCTTCAGCCGTTACAGATAAATAATGTTTCTTTTTTTTTTTTTCTACTAGAAATTTATTAGATTGTTTAAATTATTTATTTTTATTAATGACTAAAATATTGTAAATTGAAATTAATTTGTCATAAGTACCTAATTAATGTTTGACTTTTGCATGCTACTTTTGTTAGCTGAAGAGGAGAGGCAACACAAAAATTTAAGATCACAAAATGTAACCCTTTTCATGCGCAAAAATAAATATATTTCATTCATTCATTCATTCATTCATTCATTCATTCATTCATTCATTCATTCATTCATCTGAGCATTTAAAAAAAACATAGTCTTTAAGATACTATTAAAAAAAACATTGAAATGAAGCTGTTTTCAACTTGAAATACGCTACTGCTTCTAAACTACAAGTGATATTTCACGTTTCTTTCAGGAAAATATTGCTAACTTGTTCAACTTAAAACTGAGCATTTTTCGTTTTAAAATAATATATAGTTTTAACGAAACGTGTGTTTAAGCTGTTTTGGTGCGGGTGACGGCCGGAAAAATTAGGCCACTTTTCTATGCCCAAGGTCGTTGGCGATACCACGGGCCTCAACTATCTGGCGGATTCAACCATCCGCCTGCGACATATATGTTTCTACAGAAGTTCAGTGTCAGAAAACAGATAAAAAATTATTTCTGTCCATCAGAGTTAGTAAATTATTTAGCTACACTTAGGTAGGTATGTACTTTTTTAATTGCAATCTGTATTGAATTTGTATACATGCAATGTTCTGTTAGTTTTTGTCTACTTATGTCCTTCAGTCGCAGAATGTACCTTGCGTAAAATTTACCTCGTGCGCAAAACGTCCCTTTCTCATATTGCACCATTCGCAAAACGCACCATTCGCACAATGCACCATTCGCAAAATGTACAAAAACTTCTGAATCAATCTGAATGAAATTAAGCGCAGAGATTATTATGGTCTAGATTCAAGACTATTCTAGACTATAATATTTCATTCCAAAGAGAATATATTCTGTATTTCACGCGGGCCAAGCCGAGGGCGGAAAGCTAGTAAGAAAAATATATACCGCAAAATTTTAATTAGTACGAAGATTTAAGGGAATCCTGGTGTCCCTGTATTCGGAAACGGGAATTGAATAAATTTATTAAAATTACTTCCCGCTGTCCCCATTCATATGAACAACTTTTACTATGGGATCAGCTAAAAAATCGCGAAAAAAATCAGCTGTTCCATACATTTTTGTCGAGTCGATGTTGTACATTTCTATGGAACAGATGATTTTTTTCTCAGTAAACTCAAGCCTACAATCTTTTTACTGCTTAATATTTAGTAAGTAGTGCATTATTTGCTACTAGCCTTCCGCCCGCGGCTTTGCCCGCGTGTACTACACGACGTTATCCCGCGGGAAGGTGATATTTTTCAGGAATAAAAAGTAGCCTATGTCCTTTCTCAGGCTCTAGACTATCTCTGTACCAAAATTCATTCAAATCGGTTCAGTAGTTTAGGTGTGATTGTGTAACACACAGACAGACAGAGACGCATTTATAATATAAGTAAGGAGTAAGGATTACAAGTAAAATAAACAATCTGAACATTAAATTGTTTTATAAAAAAAAGTTAAAATACACACAAGCAGATTACGAAATCTGAACACTAAGTTTTATTTAAAGAACTATGTACTAAATAAACTACACACAAGCAGATTACGAAATTCGAATACAAGGCGCGTTGGATTTGGTAGGCCGGTAGAGCAAGCAAGAATTGGAAGGGAACAGTTGGGAAAATTTGACACCCCGTGGCGTGTTGGAAGAAATCTTCCAGTTATCGCACCAGGGACATTGTTAAAAGAGACTAGTGGGAATAAAGGGTGCGATGTGTACGTATGCGCCGCGCAAACGCTTTTCAGCCGGATGGAGTTTCTTTTGCAGTTAGTTGAACGCCGCACTCCTTTGCTGGACAAAGCTAGTGTGAAAGTGCTCTTAGTAGCCTTATAAAAAAGGTACGTTTTGCGAAAGGTACATTTTGCGAAAGGTGCATTTTGCGAAAGGTGCATTTTGCGAATGGTGCATTTTGCGAAAGGTGCATTTTTCGAAAGGTGCAATATGAGAAAGGGACGTTTTGCGCACGAGATAGGTACATTTTGCGAAAGGTACGTTCTGCGACTTTTATGATACCCGGAAAGTCTGCATATTTTTTGGCTTTGGCTTTGGATATAGGTACTTTATTATATACTGATCCTTATTTATATGATATAAGCTTTTAGTTTTAAAATTATACTATTGCGAAAGGAAAGATATAAATCTTCACATCGGTAAACCATATACGCGAACTGCGCAATTTAAAACGTGCGCATATTAAAAGCTTCATTATACTGACGGTACTAATTGCGGATCAGAAGATGTTCACATAAATATAATCTGTTGAGAGCGCCGCTCATTTGTACCGACCGACGGACGGTTGTCATGTTCCCGTATTAATATCGATGAATAAGAAATTCGTTATGGATGGGTACAAGGCCGGCCGCTACTCGCCGCTGCGCGCTGATACTCGCCTCTCGTTTTTATCTGCCAGTGTTTATGTTGGACGTGTTCGCTCATTACTCATTACTGGCTAGCTACTACGTGGCGATTTATTATCAAACCAACAGCGCAGGTTGTGTGTCGACAGCCTATAAACACTGTGGTTGAACGTCTTGAAGGGATGTTTGAAGTCGAAGATGGGGGTTCCAACTGCTGAAATTAGGAAAATCTGATTAACCTTTTATCGATAAGTGTATAACTGAAAGAAAACAATGTAGAATTAGACTACATTCGTAGATTCAGCTACGAATGTAGTCTAATTCTACATAAAGTTTTGGAAAACCTTACTTTTATTTCACATCTCAAAGAATTAACTAATTACAATTCATAAATGAGTTTTAGTACATCAAGTAAGTAAGTACTTAACTTTAAATTTCTAATTGGTAATATTGTACGGGTTGTAATTAATTGATCACCAAAATAACCTAACCTAACCCACAAAAATAGTAATTGATCATCTAAAAATACTAAAATGGACATTCCGTATTTCAGGTACTTAGTATTACTTAGTATTTTTTGTGGCTCAATAGATTGTCTCTTAATGTACCTACAAGAAACATAAGTAACAAAGTCTGTCATTACTGACCGCATGCGACAGGAAACCATCGCGCTTAAGACAGACGATTCGCAATGCTTCAAGTAGTAGGTGCCTACTTTTGTAATACTTTTAATAATTTCTTAATTAACCAAACTTAACTTTAAATTCATCACCATTAGTCCAGTTCCTATTTAGTAGACCCTCAGAAGTTGTAAATTAATAGCTGAGGCAAAATACGTTTTATATGCGTGTGCGCCGGTAGGTCGTGCGGGCCGCGCGGGGGGTCCGACCACAGGCCGAAACGCCGCCAAACTATACGATTATTATATTCAATAATCGATGAGCATTAAGTGAAATTAATTTTATTGTGTAATGACGCCGGTCGTGACGGCGCGCGCGCAACGAGCCGTATTAGTAGCAGCCCGACCGGCGCGCGTGACCGCCGCACTGATATTACACCAATTATTGTTTAATATTACATTAATGGCTAATTGAGCTCTATGGCGCAGCGAATTGAATAAGTATATAGATTGGTAAACGAGACTGCGAGCGGTAATTTTCGCGTGATCAGTTGTAAATGTGTGACCCTATAGGTAGGCGCCCTTTGCAGACGGCATTTTGTCTTAAATCATTTTACTTTACTTGCTAAAATAATACGTTACATTTGAGTGAAGAGCCCGTGGCGCAAGTGGTTAGCACGCTCGGCCCGCGATCGTTGAGGTTAAGCAATTTTCGCAATGGTCTGTCACGGGATGGCCAACAAATTTTCATCTCGAGCTCCTCCGTGCTTTGGAAGGCACGTTAAGCTGTTGGTCCCGGCTGCATTTGCAGTCGTTAATACCCACCAACCGCATTGGGATCGCGTAGTTGGTCCTGGTCCTGGCCCATTCTTTTTATCCATCCATAAGGAAGGCCTGTGCCCCAGCAGTGGGAACATTAAATGGCTGATGATGATGATTTGAGTTTAATAAAGTAGGCAAGCAACAATAATTTTGAGTCACTTTTTTGTTAGAAATTGTGAATTTAGAATAAGTAATCAGTTTGGGTAGTGAAATGGGTTTTCATAGATCACATCAAAAAATTAAGAGAGAAACCTATACCCGCCTATACTGCCAAAAAGGATCAAGCTATAGCTTAAATAAGTATAAGAATATCTTAATTGAACTGTTTTTCTTTTCGAAAGACAAAGGGTGTTTACAAGCCGATAATGATGCCGGCGATGACGCCATTAGAACAACACCAGCAATCTTGACACAATTCAGTATGATCAAAAGAACAATCACCCTTAATGGTAACTTCTTGCTCCGGCTGACACACCATCAGTCAATACTGATCATTATTTGATTCAAAATGTCCTTAAGAGGCTTCCCACTGTTCGATGAAGTAATGGCGAGCTATTTAACTATTCTTGCGTCATTTTCTGCGCAAAACTTGCGATAATAGCGCTTCCATATTAGTCGACCATTGGCCCGGCTCACCTATGGGCTTGGCCGGCACGGAATAATTTTTGACCAAAACACAATGCTCGACCGATGTAATCTATACTTCTATACTAATATTATAAATGTGAAAGTGTGTTTGTTTGTTTGTTTGTTTGTTTGTTTGTTTGTTTGTCCGTCTTTCACGTCAAAACGGAGCAACGGATCGACTCGATTTTTGGTATGGGGATAGTTTGGGAGCTGAAGAGTAACATAGGCTACTTTTTGTTCTGGAAAATTATAAAATAAAACTGATTATTTTGTATAGAAAATCGATAAACTGTCGTACTATATAAAACTGTCATTTCTTCCATAGCTGCTTCCAAAGAGGTATGTCAAAGAGTATTGTAATCACTGACGTTTTAGCCGCTTTGGATATGCTTTGGATTACCTACTTTTTAATAAGTGACATATGTGGCAGGCAGTTTAAAAAACTTCTTCGCGGTTATTTATTTTCATCTGTCTATCTATAATAGATGTTGGTGATACGAAGTTTACCGGATCCACTATATTAATATGGCAAAACAACGTTTGCCGGGTCAGCTAGTAAATAATAAACACTACACGAAAGAAAACAATCGAATCTTTTAACTAAGTGGAGGCGTCGAATGCACAAAAAGTAACAAATGATATGTTCCAATTCATAGGTGCGTTTGGAGTTGAAGTAGCTCTTATCGAATAACACAAATTCAAAGGAGAACAATAACATGATGTAGGTATCGTTCGCGCAGCTTTTTGGGTATTTTACACCTCACGATTTTAATGGACCCCATGACAGAACACTCTATAATAATAATTGAATTTTTTCAAATGCGTCTTGTCATAATCCAAAGAAATTGATAAACATATCCTTTTCAAAAAGCTCTGCATCGGAAAATCTTTCAATCTTAAATAGGTAGGTACTAGTAAACTGGGGTTACTTTGATTTGAGGGGTGACTTTGTTGACAACGCTTGTTTGACTGCATTATTATTTTTTTCAATTATTTTTCAGCTGACCTTTGGTAGCCTAAATTAAACTATAGATAGAATGCCCATTTTTTACTTAATTACGAATAATACTGTTTTATATTACATTATAAATTATCAAAGTAGCCCCATTTCTTTCTAAAGTAACCCCAATCTACGGTACTCATATACCAAAAATTATTTAACTCCCGTCCTTTGGATGTACAGCAGCTCTATTTTCACTAAAAATCTCGAATGAGTACACAAATACATACATTATTTTAACCAGTCGTAGTATGTAAAGTGCCCTGACGCGCGCCACGAAGTGTGGTCGCGCGCGTGTGGTCACCGTTACTGTCTCGCAACAATGCCGCGCTGATAAAAAGAAAATATTTTCCTTGAACCTCCCAATAAAGCGCAGCTGTTGTGTAACGGCATAATGCGAAGTAGGTTATCTTTTTATTTTATATAAATTTTATTTGTAATAAAACTCTATCATAAATGTGACACTTGAAACATTGTTTCGTGATAGAACCAGGGCTATATTCTGTTTTGAGTTTAAAGCTTTAGTAGTGTTATAAATACGAACGTTTCTCTGTGTTTCTTTCTGTTACTTTTTTTGCAAACAAACCTCAAGAATTAATAAATTATGGAATAGGAATAGTTTAGACTTTGAAGAAAGACTATAATCTACTATCATGGTTATATACTAAATTTATCACTACGAAGAAAAGCCTATTTCTCTTCATCGTGTCGTCGATATAATCAGTGCTACTAACTATAATACGTACCAAATAAATCAAAATTAGCTTTCCTCCGTCGGTGGCAGAGCTATATAAAGTAAAAAGTATACTAAAGCCATCAATGAACCAGTCCTAATGGTATCATTGTGCTGGCCTAAAGTAAGCAAGTTTAGTTTACAATTCAACAATATTAATGAACGTCTGCGTCTGCGCAGATCCAGTAACATTTGGCTGAGTATAAATCAACGCTATTCGATGCCGCACCCGCTTGTATAGGCGTTCAATTAGTAACTTCAAGGAAGCCGACTTAGATCTTAGTGCAACCTCAAAAATATTGAATGGTTTCTGTTCTGTCTCCTAAGTCCTTACTCCTTACATAATTGGGTAAAACGGTCAACATGGTTAGAAATTAACGGTTGCAAAGTATTTAGCCTACCTTATTTTTGTAACCTTTTCATCAGCGTCTGCGCAGATCGAGTAACATGGGAGAGTATAAATCGAAACTTAAAGAAAGCCGACGTAGATCTATCCAAATGGAACGGTTCGTGTTCTGTGCGTATAGGTACTATGCGATTATTTTAAGAATAGGACGGGTTGTTGACAAACTTCACTCTGAAAAGGTACAGTTCGCAAGAAAGTGCAAAACAAAATGAAAATAGTTTTTTTTATTTTGGCAGAAGGTGGTTTCGGTATTGCCACTTTCAAAACGAAGTTATTTATTTTTAAATCCACCTACTTCTCTTTTTCTTCGTACACAATTTTACTACTCATGCCCTTCGTTATGCCGGCGCCAGACCACGCCAGACATAGCACAAACATTTGAACAAATGTTTGGACACATGTGTAGCACGGGTATTTGAGTATTTGTTCAAAGCTTTGATAAAATAGGTACTAGAACATATTTCTACATTACTTTGCAATGTCAGAAGGAAAAGGCGGTTAAATCTTCAATGTCTTTGTAGCAGTAGCAGCTGCAGTGCAGTAGCAGCTCAGACCAGCTGGACGATGATTCTCAAATGAGTGAAATAGAAGAAGTGGAATAGCATTAGCAGACATAATGTGTTTTGATTTAAAATTGGCGGATTCACGAAAGGCGCCTCCCCGAGTGGCTTGATTGAATCGTTCCCCGTAATACCAATACCTGGTAACAGCTAGATTCTGCCGAATCTAACTTTAATCAACGTATAGGGAAAAATGTGATAGTAAAAAACCACGAACCGATGTTTTTTACTATCACATTTTCCCCTATACTTACAAAATTGCATTGTGAATGCATAAAAATAATTTAAAATCTCAATTCAATCAACCTGCAGAATCTATCTGGCCAATCCTTTTACCATGATAGACCAATACAATTTTTCACTAGAACCCCAATTTACCAATTTTATTGTAAAGTTGATTATTAAATTATTTTCATAACTTAAATTCCTGTTTTATTTAAATACTTTAACCAGTAAATAGATTATTCTGTGTTATTGAAGCATAGTATTAAAGTAGCCCGCAGAACAATGTATGAAAAAATTGTTTCAGTTAAATATCACAAAATTTTAATTTGATTGAAATTCAAATTACATGATCATTTTCGTAATAAGCATACTTTCATGAGTCCTATTACTTTCCGAAAAAATCAAGTCAATGATTTGTATTTATCTGGAAATTATTCATATGTTTTGGTTTCCACGAACATCATCATTATTTTATCGTAAGCTATGACATGATCAGGCCCCCTGATTCACGATTAATTTCTTTTTTGCACACCATACTGAAGTGAAGTGAAGTTAGTTTGACAGCACTTTGACAGCTTGACGTCACAACATGGCGGTGTCCCTATCCTATTCTTATAATAATCGCATATCGAAACGTTCACCAGCAGATTCCAAAGTAAGTAACGTTTAGTATTTCAAAAGTCAAGGTGAACGACGACGAGATCAGAGAAATGTATTTTATTTCTTTTTTTTTTATTTATTTGGGTAATAATTATTATAGACGTAAGTAAGTTAAATTATTAATTATTATTGTTATTCCCAAAATCCGTATTTACAAAAAAAAACAAGTGAAAATTATCTTTTTACATCTTTCTACAGATTTTTTGGTGCCTGTCACAAATTTCCAGTCTCCAGCTAACACTCACTATAAACTCTTTGTTTAATTTCATTTCGAGTTCATAATAAGTCATACCTATTATTTAAGTTCTCGGCGCCAATTTAAAACAAATTACAACCTTTGGCTTGGATATTGCACACTTACGTGCACAGTATATATTGTGTATGGCTTTTACTCAATATCCATGGTAATGCTTGGAAATTAATAGATGTATGTTATTGTAACGAATTTTATGATTTATCATAAATTGTCATCTCGGAGTAGTATGAGGTACTATTGCGGAATATGCACCTATCGCAAAGCTTATTAATAGGTACTAATTATTCATATTATGGATATTAAAAAGTCAATGTCATTTCTCAACTTTATTAATCACAAATGCCGTATATAAAAGCATCATCGCGGAACTAAAGGTAGTTAATTGATTAATAAATTTTATTAAGCGTCACTAATAACGTTTGGATTCTGGTTTACATTAGTCGCTGACTGTGACCGCGCTACGGTTTTTAACAGAAATTAATGTTTTATTGCAATTGTCAGACTGCTGCCTCTACTAATAACAATATTTAAATAGATGACGACGGTAGTTTATATAAACTCCTTTTATTAACTTGCTAAGATTGTAAGTTTTCCCACTCGTAAAGTATCTGATTTAAAGTCTCTACCACTTCTTGGTAACATCAATGTTTGAAACTCAATGTATTGTTCGTTTATTATTGTGTGCCCTTCTATGCAGAATCCTTTACCTGCGCAGTGCAGTGTCAGCGTCGTATCTCCACCTATTTATCATTCGCAATCAAACCTTGTCGCAGTAGCGTTGATTAAGCGTTCCCGCTATCGAGCCGGACCGCGAACATCGTTGGCAATGTCTCACACTCGGCTCCATTCGTCTTGTTCCGAAGCCCTCCTTGAAAAAGCTCCCATCATCCTTTACGTTTATTACAGATTAATTTACATTACCGGTTGCATCGCATAATGTATTATCACTGATCAATCAGAGCGTGGCATGTGGTGTAATTATCGTCTGTCGGTTTGTTCGGAGGGACGTAATAACGACGTCGCCTAAGTTGCAATCAGACGCTTGTCGCGGTCGCATAATTACTCGCAGTGTGTCGCGCGACGGTATCTGATACGATCATGCGTAGGGTTGGCGAGAAAACTTAATATTATTATTTTTTATGTTATACTTTAATGACAATTTTTTCGTCATAAATACGTGAAATAGCTTAATGTTCTATTGGCTCAAAAACTAAGCTGTTAATGGCAATGCTTTTGTAGAATAGTTACCTACCTGTATAGCATAATTTATGTAGCTATTAATATTAAATATGTTCTTTCAGATTACTTATCAAATAATATTGTGGATTTCCGTAAGTACTTAAAAAGGATAATAATTATGCAAAACATCTCATAGTCTCATCTGCTCCATGCACACTGATGACCAGGGGCCTAAACCAACTGCGGTAAAAACAAACAGCCACTTTTTTGCAAAATAAAATAATAATATAATCACAGCACCTTTTAAAATTTATCAAAATAATAATACACATCCAATACTGTCTCTAGCTTACAGCCCTTGTATTAAGTCGCAGGGCCACTTCTCAGGGCCAGGGCTCGGTGCCTTATAATTATCTGTAAACAACTCCGTTTCATCCGTTTCATAACTCCGGCCGGCCCCGTCAAATAAGAATGAGAGATATTTCAGACGGTCGCAGTCGCAATCGCAATCCGCTAATTGCAAGGTGCCGGTGTCGCGTTAATAGATTTTAATTGTAGTCCCGGGTTGTATACAGCATTCAGAACTACATAGTTCTTTGTGTCGGTAGGATATGCTAATGTTCAATAGATATTATTAATATTGACTCCAAAACCATTTATCATTTTTTACGAAAGTATTGCCCCAGTTTTGGCCACTGCCCCGGTTTTGTCCACTTTTTGCTTTTTGCTAATGCCAAATAAAATATATCGTATTTTAACGTAATAATAACAATCTTTAGAATTCTACATGTTGTACATTTTTTTTCTCAATAAACGCCTTTTCTGTTTTTTTTTTTATATATTTGTATGAAAATTTTAAGTTTGTTAAGTATGAAATTTAATATAAGCCTTGACCTTTTAACAATAAAATTATAATTATGCAATTGATTGGTTTCTAGCACATTAGAATATAATTGGGTTTGGTTTTGAGTTTTCGCTATACTTACAAAAAAGGGTTTTTCACCAACTCGACACGAGAGACTGGGCACACGTGTGTCCAGTTGGTAAAACTCAAAATTAGTATCACTTATTATTTCGTCATCCGGACACGCCAAGATTTTGACGCGTGTCCAGATAGTGAAACTTAAATTAAATCACTTTTATGTTGTCTCCAACTGGACACACGTTCGCATTTTATCCTAATTCGTGACAAAGTACAGTCAAGCAGATAAATGTTTTGTGTCATCATGTTCGGCCACTAAACTGTGAAAAACTAGCGGACCCTCGCGGTTTTACCCGCGTGGTACCCGTTTCCGTCGTAATATCGGGATAAAATATAACCTTGTGTCACTCGGGAAGAATCTAGCTTCCTATTGGAATAAGAATTTTCTAAATCGTTCCAGTAGTTTCTGAGATTAGCGCGTTCAAACAAACAAACAAATTCTTCAGCGTTGTGATCTATATAAATAAAAATGAATGCTGCTGAGCGCAAAACTCAAGAACGGCTAGACCAATTCGGCAATTTTTTTATTCATATGTTCTTTCAGTCCCACGGAAGGTTTTCGTGAAGAGAAAAATATTAAAATTGCGTGGAAAATAGTTTTTTCCCATACAAACAAGATATCAAACATTTTACGTAAATTGTTTATCTGACTTTCACTTCAAAACGGAGCAACGGATCGATGTGATTTTTGCTATGGGGATAGTTTGGGAGCTCGATAGTCACAAAAGTTTATTTTTATCCCGCAAATATTTTAGGTTCCCGCGGGATAGCGTCGTGTATTCCACGCGGGCAAAGCCGCAGGCGGAAGTTCTATGTTATAACTAAAAAACTACTCTATTTCCAAAGTGTCAAATATTGTTGTTACAGAGTTAAATAGTATGCGTATTGTTTGCAAAATTACCCATTTTAGTATTGTTGTCATATGTATGCTCTATTGATGATTATTTTGATATTTTATTTTATTATTTTATGCCACCTATAGCTGCTCAATGTTGAACGTTTCAACTCCACTCTCGTATAAACTACTTCAACGAGATTTTTAGACTATTTGAATATTTTCAAGCTGTAAAAGAAGTTCCTTTAGGTAATCAAAATAAGTAATATTAGCTAAGTATACTTGTCTTCATTTTTATTCTAACATAAGTATTTATTTAATCAAAAATTTTTTAATTAATAAGATTTTTCAAACAAAAAGTGAGGCACCTTTTTCATGAAATCTGCTCGTTCAACAATTCAACGGACGAAACGATTATTTACTTGACTGTACCTTTTTTTGCAAAAAAAACTGGGTGTGTTCAGTTGGCGAAAACATAAAAGTGATTTAATTTAAGTTTCACCAACTGGACACGCGTGTGTCCAGCCTCTCGTGTCGAGTAGATGAAAAATCCACAAAAGTTTGACTATTAATAAGCGCAGGAAAAATGTGTTAGTAAAAAACCACGAGCCCTATAAGTAGATTTCAGGCGAGTAGGGCTCGTGGTTACTAATAGGGCTTTTAAGACATTTTGCCTGTAAGTACCTACTTACAGAATTGCATTGTGAATGCATAAAAATAATTTAAAATCTCAATATCAATAAGTGGCCAAAACCGGGGCCATTTGGCACCTTTCGCACATTTTGTCGAGGTGTCACGTTGCATACAAAAAACGATTATTTTTTTAAATGTACCTTTAAAGGTAGATTTATAATTTTAGATATAATTTTTGTCTTAAATACCTAAGACCATTTAGCGCTTAGTGCTTCAAAGTGAAGAAATCCAAAGTGGCCACAAAGGGGTCTCCTGTCCTACATGAACCATTTCCATATTTAAAAATATAATAGAAATTTACAAAATATTCTGTACTAACATTTCGTACGTAGGCACTTACAAAATTCAAGTAAGGAATAATGTTTCTTCAAATATTTGAAGTTACTTATCTTGTATTTTACTGAAAACCAAATCAATATTTTAATCTTCGATCAACAATAACACCTGGGTCTTTTGATCGAAGATATTTAATCTATTTTAGGGTTCCGTAGTCAACAAGGAACCCTTATAGTTTCGCCATGTCCGTCTGTCTGTCCCCAGTCTAGCTCATAGAGTCTTAGTACTAGAAAGCTGTAAAGAGTTTTTTGATTGAGGCATCCGTTTGTCAAGAGAGAGAGTCATGTGTCCCCCCCCCCCCCTGCCAGCCAAATGGTTGTTTTTGGATACGTGTTAAATTCACGCTAGTAGTACATATGACGAAGTTAAAAGGAAAACTATCACAGCTAAGTAGGCTTTACAAGTTTTTGAGATATAACACATTTTCGAAAACCACAAATATAACTTTGTCATTCATACGAATACAATGAAAAACAAAGTTATTTTTTTCTGGCAAAAAATTACAGTGGTATTTTTGCTAGGTGTAGGTACGTAATCGGTACGTTAAGTACGGAACCCTTCATGAGCGAGTCCGACTCGCACTTGGCCGATTTTTTTTAAACGAGATTTAATCTTATTTTAGCTCATTATAATACGTCTTATCACATATAGGTATGCTAGACAAAATAGTTCAACAATTAAATTAATCTATAACATAATATCACATTACAGAAGAAGAATATTACAACCAGATTAATTTTCTTGAAACTGTTTTAAGTGTTTTCATATGGTTTTCATCTAGATTTTCTCGACTTTACAACGTTACAAAAACAAACAATCGGCACTCCTACTCGTCAGTGTATTTGCATATTTTATGTTACAGACAGACAGAGGTTTTCCACAAATAGAATTAGTTTGAATTTAAAATCGATATTGAGTTTGTCTAAAAATAACAATACTTACTTAATGCCTTTACCGATCATTGGCAGGCGGCCAGCAAAACCTTTGATACGACTCTGTTAAGGGGAGGTACTATTTCAGGGATGCGTTTTCGTAAGGTAATCGTATTAGTTTGACTGTTCTTACGTATTCAATCGGCTGCAATTTGTATGGAATGACATTTATTATAATACAATATGAACTGTCAAATGAATACGATTGACTTTACGCAATCGCCTAAGCAGAACTTTTACTTCATCAATATCATCATCAGCCATACGACGCCCACTGCTGGGCATAGGCCTCCCCCAAGGATCTCCACAACGATCGGTCCTGCGTTGCCCGCATCCAGCGGCTTCCTGCGACCTTGACCAGATCATCAGTCCACTTTGTAAGGGCCCTGCCCACGGAACATCGTCCGGTACGCGGTCGCTATTCGAGAACCTTTCTGGCCCAACCGCAATTGGTCCTCCGTATGCACTATTTGTGCCGCCCACCGCCACTTCAGCTGAGCAATCCTTCGTGCGATCGGTTGTTTTAGTTCTTCTGCGGTTAATACTATGGAAGACGAAGTATATGAGAGGTATGAGAAATTTTAGGTAATTTTGGGCCCCTGCTCCTCCCCTGGCGACACAATGGTAAAGAGTAAAAATTAAAGGAAAATTATAATTCAATAAATATTGATCGGGGTGAGTGCTGTGAGTCCACGTCTCATCTGCCCAAGCATCAGTTTGGTTTATCTGATAATTTTGGATTTAAAAGAATATAATTTTTAACTGAACTGACTTCAGCAGTTGAGTTACGCAATAAAAAAATCCTACAAATGGTATCTTAAACCATTTTAAAGTACCTAGTACCCCCCCTTAAGTGATTCGTGTAGACAGATCTTACGATAGCGTAACGTTCAAGCTGGGTGTATCGGCGCATCACTGCTACTACACTTAAACTTAGATCAAAAACTGCTGAGTTAGATCATCGATCAATGTGAATAAATTCGAATAATAAACTATATTTTTTATAAAGCTAGCGCTACAGTGAACGCTACGAATATTTCTTGCTACAGAGATATACTTACTTATGTCACGATTTGGGTACTTATGTTGTACCCAAATCGTACAATATGTGTTTACCTTTAATTGAATTATATGTTGTCGTTTGTGATCTCCTATACTTGTTATTGTTAGGCATTTAATTGATGCATTTGAAAAAAGGATAAGAGAAAAGCGAATAATGTACCAAAGTATAATTTTGCTCCCCTTACAACGTAATCGTATTAGAAAATTGTGTAACTTTGTTTCAGACATTTCCGCTATTATACCTATAATAGCGGAAATACCGGGTATATATGGGTATAGTATAAAATATACCGGAAAAGTCATGGCTAATATTATTCTAACAGCCTCTATGGTCTAGCTAGCTAGTGGTGCACTATGGTCTAGCACCACCGGTATGACCCAGAAGTCCCGGGTTCGATTCCCAGAAGGCGTACATATTGTATTCGGTTTGGATGGTGGTAGGACTTGTTCTAACTCTACCTGGCTAGCTACCACCATCTTATCCAAGTCTGATGCCATAACACGATGTTTCAGCATTATTGTGTTCCGGCAGTTAGAGACGATTATAGCCAGGTCCTTAGTGGTTGAGGATTCCGGGATTCCGGGATTAGTTTGCTTCCACCTTCAGCCTCATCTTCACTTAGGTTACATCAGGTGTGGTAAAAGCTTAAGGGCTCCGTTCAAGTGCGAATTGTGAATCAGTTGGTGCGTTACATTGACTCATTTGATTAGACATTTGTCGCGAGCGCAGAATGATAGCACAATTTTTCCGCGCCGCCTCTTGCTCGCGCTCGTTTAAGGCGCGAAGTGATATCCAGTGGTCGGTAAAAAAATTACGAGCTTCTAGCTCTGTTCGAGCTAATCTTGCAGAGGAAACAGACCTAGGCGCGGCGGGCGACTCTCCTCGTCGTACCGTTAACGCGGCTCGCCGGCCATCGCCGCACGCTTGTTGCCAGCATTGTACCCGCCGCCGATGATACATTATTTTTATAACAATAAATCGTTGCAAGTAAAGCACCGCGCCCGACCGCGCCCCGGTGGTCCGTCTCACTCCCGACGACCTCGCTTTACGAGTACAACACTCGTTTAATCTAACCGCAAACGAGTTCCTTTATTATTTATTTAATTACAAATATCGCATCTACTACAGGCACCCGATAGGGCTCCGCTTCACGCACGAGATAATTATCTGTCAACGTCCTTCCACTTTCCATTACTATTTTACGAACTCAAACGAGGCCTTCTATATTTTTCATCGCCGATAAGAGAATGATGCCTTTTCAATAATTTATTTATTATCGAACATCCGATACGATCTATCGATGCGTGTACATAAAGATAAATAATGCTGTGTGGCACGTAATAGGGCGACATAGTGATACTGATCGTAAAAATTAATACCCCGGCACACGTCCTTTCCATCAGCCTTTTAATTACTCGTAGCGGAGCAATTTGTCTGGTGAATGTACTTACGTACCGTACAAGCAGTACCTATACGCACTCTAAAGAAAATTTGTCCCGTAGCACTTGACATCATTATTTCAGAAATCTTACTACGGTGACGAATAGTTTTAACCAGTATGAAGTTTAAGAAAACGTTTTTAAGAAGATTGTCAAATATTCACACCTAGGTATGCTTGTATTTGGAGCGGATGAATGAAAGAAACGTTACAAAGGAGATGAAGAAGGGAAAGACCTAGACGCACTTTTCACGCAAAGGTTGACGAAATTTTATCTACATTAATAGCCAAGTCAAGGGTAGGTAGCCCCGTTATCGCCGAGCAAGTATGAAAATACCTACTTATGTCCTCACGCTACGGGAGAAAGATGTAATAATACCTATAAATTACTTTAAAAAAACATTTAATTCAGACCACATAAGTATCTGTATGCAGTATGTATGGTCTGAAGTTACCTAAATAAATTTCCAAAAATGACAAACTCTGTTGTTTTTAATTTGATTTAGTAGATCTGATGAATGAATCTAAAAATGTTGTATTTTTTCCTGTTTTATGGAAAATCAAAACAATTTCCTTCAAATAGTTTGATTCTCATTTTAATATAGCTTTTCTCGTGCGATGTGAAATATTAGATAAATATTTATTCAACTGTTGTAGGCTGCAATCATAAGCCTAAACAATGTTTCATCAACTACCTATATACGTTGTGATAGGACAATATGGCGTGAATATTAATGCAGTACCAGGGGGGTGTCACTCCGCAGTTTAGGTACGTTCGGCCGGCGCGCCTGCCGGGCAGGCGAATGGCAGTAGGATGCCGCCTCGGCTCGTACGCTCCACGTTCGCGCGTAAAACATCGATCATTTCTGTGATTTTTGTGCACCGAACAATGACAACTAAACGTTCTTATAATCCGTATATAAGATACTGTTGTGTTTACGGGTGTCTAAATAAAAGAAACAACAAAACCGAACTCGCAAGTCGCTCGCAACCCTAACCAGCGAGCGAGCTGTTTGAGGCATTCATAGAAATACAGGATAAATTTTTGACCAGTGCACAAATTTTTAGGATCAACTCAGAATCGGTAAGCGAACAACTTTCTCTTAGAAACATGGGTCGAAATACGACAAAAATTTTTGAACTCCCCATACAAAATTGATCACGTGATCAGTCCGATTTGTATGAAGAGTCAAAAAATTGTTGTCATATTTCGACCTATGTTTCTAGGAGAAAGTTGTTCGCTTACCGATTCTGAGTCGATCTTAAAAATTTGTGCACTGATTAAAAATTTACCCTGTATAAACGCTCGCGCGTAGCTATTGGGTACAGTTTTGCTTGCATGCGCGAACTCTAGGTTATTATAACAGTAGGCAAGCGATGACAAAGCAACCGGAATTGGGCTTTATTTCCGCGCAGAAAGATTTATTTTTATTTGAATGAGCTTGCAGAGTGAGTCTTCTGTGCCTTAGCACTATTATCTATTCTGTGGCAGTACGTATCGTTTATCTAAAAGTCAATTTCGACGTTTAACATCGAACTACGAAACCGCTTTGAATGGTTATCATGGCGAGAACAAATTGGTTTCAATAGTCTCTCTTTAAGTATGCGCATATTAACTGCTGAATCGAAACGCATTAGTATAAGAACGGCCGCGACTTATACCAAAACCAAGCTCTATATTAATTTAAACTCGCTTATTACCGGCCTAAGACTCTCGCGGCTCCAGTTTTAGAGGCGCATCGAATTAAGTAAACTTTTTACGTTCATATAAATAGTGACGGTTACGCGTATTCACCGTTATCTAAAATCTCGTTTATTTTTCTCGGGTGGTCGTAGAGCCCAATATCTAGAAGTCAAATGGAAGATGTGTAATTTGTGTGTAGCTATTTATTAGAGGAACACAAATTACGAAAGCTAATAACGCCAACTGTTCTCTTTATCAAATGTCAGATTTGGACAGTTTTTTCTTTAATGATAGTGTTGGTTGGGATAAGCTTGTGTGATTAATCGCGGTAGCCGCGTGCCGTATTTGAAATTAAGGTAGGTACGTATAGTGTGCGTGTGCGCACGGTGGTGTGTGCGCGCGCGTGCACGGTAGTGCTATCGGCCGCCCATCGCCTCTTGATTTACGGCGCCCCATCTCACAACACATTTCTACTTCGCCGTAAACTTTTAAAAAGCTTTATTAAACAAATCTACGTATCACTCCCGATCTCTGTGAGGTAACTTTCTCTAACTTACCTGACAGAAGCAAAATCTGTAAACTAAATAACGTAAAAAATACTTACCAATTAAATTCATTTGTGAAGTAACATTTTTCATGCAAACTATTAATCATCATTCGCTTAGGTCGTTACACTAACCGATTCAAACTCTCGATCTGTTTATTTCATCTACATAATATCCGCTGGGGTCGGTGTCATAAATCTCAGTGACGAGATGATAGTGGGTCGTTTTAAAAACGAGAATCACCCAGGAAGCGTTTAAGGCGAAATCATAATTCATTAGTGGGTCATTGAGCGCATGCGCGGGGCTGGCGGCCATTACTCGGGATGACGGCGCGCGTGCCCGCGGACACACGGCCACCAGCTAAGGTGAGCACTCCTCAGCGCCCGCGCGGCCCCACCACTCGCCTCAGGGCTGTCTTCGGTCACAGCCGAAAATTTACGAAAAAAACAAAAGCCTGATACTTAACAATCATTTCAACCCAAGGAAGTCTCAAAAGCTCTCAAACTCTTTAAATGAAACCAAGCCTACGGGACGTAACCTTTGAATTTGGATAGAAATCACAAAAACGTCACAAAACTTGATAGCAGCCCTACTTATCCAACACCTAAAGGATCCTTTCAGAACCATCAGGGCTCTCATAAAAATGGTAGCGTCACGTACGCCGTCGCCTTTAAATAGGAAACGACACGTTTATCCAATTAGAAATTCACCATATCTTTGTGATAGTTGAAGAGGAAATTTGAGCAATCAACTTGCAGAGCGCTTCGGCGTTCCTATCACAGTTTATTCAATTGAGCTCGTAATGAAGTTATGTGAGCTATGCGATGAGCTAAGCCGCTTGTCTGCTCTGAAACCGATTCGTTAGCAGCAATTTCTGTCCAAATTCAAAGTAATCGCCTTCGTTCCAATGATTATCTGTCTTCCTTATATGGTTAACTAGATCTTTTGCATATCCGCATCTGAACGCACATCATTAAATCACAGTAACTAACAACTGTTGTGACGTAGGTAGGTACCACCTACTATAAGGTTGTGAATCGGATAATTTTTTTACAGATTTTTTATTTGTAATTTCTATTATTCCTACTTTTTGTTGATGGAAGCAAAGTAGTTTCGAAAATCATAATAAAGCTACGACAAATTTTCAAACCCGTTGAAACAGATCTTACAATATCAAACTACTAATAATTTATTATCCCATAATGTGATAAGTTTGACCTCAATATTGAACGAATGGTCTCGTTTCCAATGTGCAAAGATATTCTAAATAACCGACAAAATATGCCAAACCAACTGCACAATAGCATGAGGAACAAGTTGTTATTACAAGGTGTTGAACCTGGTTTTCTGATTTATTGTTGCAAGACATTTGCAATGATCAATGCACCACCGAGCTGTCCCTATATTTTAGAACACGATTCGTAAATACTTGAAGCTGACATAACGTAAGCTAATTTTGAATTTGACATGATCACTTGGTGTTGTTAAAACAAAGGTAAAGCTGCTTGATAATTAGATAATTAAGGTGATTATGTTTTGATTGACGTCTAGAACTAATGTGAAGTCATTACTCAATAACACAACAATATCAAGAGATGTTCAAGAAGATCTAATGTGGCAATGCAGGCAAGTGTCGCGCGGTGTATGTCGGCGCGGCGGAGCCGGCTGGCGTGTGCCGCGCGCGTGGCCTCTACGATTGATACGAGCCGACCCCACTCACCGAACTGACCTCATTCATAAATCGTCATTTAAACTTATTTTCAAAGACCAAGGGTCTGCAACCGGCCATAAATTTCACTGCATTATAATTTAACACCCATTTTGAAACCATATTGAAGTTGTTATCATCACATATTATTCTTAACTCATAACAATATCTTAGAATACATATTTGTAAAAGTAGGTTAATGTTATAATGGGATAAAATAACAGCAAATTGTTGCGGCCGGCAGTAAGGAGCGCAGCGCGTGCTGTGGCATTACGCGCCATCAGCTCAACCACTCCAGATTAGTATATCCTGGCGCGCGCCGTGATTCCTAATATTATATTTAGACGTGACACGCGCTCGTTTGTATCAATTGGTGCCGTCTGCCCGCTGATATACGGCCGACGCTACTTTAGAACAATGATGGAACAAATTGCACGATTACGCGTTTTAGAACCGCCCCGCGACCCCGTGCGACTCCTGACACCATAATTGACAAATTAGCCTGCACTGATAAGCTTGCATGCACAATCGACGATGCAATCACAGAACAGGAATGCGCTCCTGGGACTACCTCTGGCGTCCAACGATTTATGTGGTACTTTTTAAGGACATCTAAGAAGCTGTTGTGATCAAGGTAATAATTGAAAAATGATAACACAAATGATTCACGTGTCAGGGACAAGTGATTACAATCGTCATTAATAACTTCTTGTGCGGCGCCGCTAGGCTCACCACTACAAATCAGTGTAATGAGCGGATCCCATGAAAGCCTTTTAATTTCCCATTTGGTGCGGCCACCTCAGATATCGAGTGACTGTTATTAATATAGGAGCAGGCGGTCGCCGGTGGCGGCGCTCCCGACAGCCTCGATTACGTCCGACCTTACGGAGTATCGCGACGCTCTCTGCGACTTATCTCCCGCTATTAATTACGCTCAGATATGCACCGGACAAGTTTTAATGCGACCGCTTCATTTGTTGGTGCACCGTAAGAGTGCCATATCGCGGACGTAATACGTGTGATAACTTTGTGGAGCTGACGGCCGGGCGCCCGGCGCCGGACGCCTAGCTTACAATTACCGACTGAGCCATTCGATTAGACAAATGATCGGTTTTTGTCAGTGTGAAATATCGTTCCTTAACTTTAAGCCGATAGTCATCAGGCGTTTAATTATGTTTAGACATTTTGCAGGCGGCTGGGCGACGCAGCGGTGCACCACTGATGCAATTATGGTTTCTATTCGTAAAAGAAACGGAATCAGATCGGGCGAAGCCCCGGGCAGTGCCAACAAGCGGCTAATAACACCTCGCAGACAGTATTGACTGCTGTTACAAATTGAATGCATCTAGAATTAGATACACTTTATATAGAGCATTTATTATTTTATACCAATTTAGTAATAGTAGTAGCGGTACTTTACAATACTTTATTATTTGCTTTTCAACAAACGCCAAGAAATGTTGAATTTGACATTCAGGCCTTCTTCAGATAATTTATATGTACCCAATAAAATAGACCATATTATGTACTAGGTATAGCCAAGTTAGGTTAAACCTACCGACGAAGATTACCTGGTCCTACGAATGACAGATCAGCGTTAAATGCATCTAGAATTAGACACACTTTATTATCATCATCATCATCATTTCAGCCGTACGACACACTTTATATACCTAGGGTATTTATTATTTTATACCAATTTAGTACTAGTAGTAGCCGTACTTTGCAATACTTTATTATTTGCTTTTCAACAACGGCCATGAGAAATGTTGAATTTGACATTCATGCCTTCTTCAGATAATTTTGAAGTATGTACCCAATAAAATTGACCATATGAACTAGGTAGGTATAGCCAAGTTAGGTTAAACCTACCGGCGAAGATTACCTGGTCCTACGAATGACAGATCAGCATTAACTGCAAACCGCAGCGTGGACCTAGAGAGTTAAGGCGATACTCGGAAAAATTATGCTAAAGCGAGATAGCAATGAGAAAACGACGCGCGCGGGAGCGAGACCGATTTTACCGATTACGCAAAAAAAACACAAAATCACTTCGTATTCAAAAACTATAGCGATTTTAAAAAAATGCTTCTATACGATCCTAAATATTATTGGTGTCCACTAATTAAACTAATTTTCAATAGTATATGTATCCCCATTTAAGAATAATCTTGATATTTCTTATTTTTTAGAGGTATTTTCGAAAATAAAAAGTGTCGAGCCAAAATCATAAAATCGTGTTTCTGAAACTATACGATTCTAGATAAAGGTATGAAGAAATATATATCTTATTACCAGATTTATAACGACTCTAACCATCCTATAGTTTTATATCAAAGAGTCCATACTTTTTCCGAGTAGCGCCTTTCTGCAGACGGCATGTAGGTAGATATTAATAAATGATCAGCAAGTATGATGTACCTATATCTCAAAGTGAATGTGATTATATGGCTTCAGACAGAATGATGAGGTCACAACAGTTATGCCTGTCATCATAACTCACACCATACATTAAATTAAAACCAGTTCGCTAAAAATTGTTTCGCTTCGACAACCTGCCGCTTCGGATCCCAATTATGTCATAAGTACCGAGTGATATGTATTTTATAATATATAGCGTTATTAAAGTCCTAAAGGATACTTAAATATTAATCGCTAATCAAAAGAAATAGTTTATTGTGCGACAATGTTCCTTTCCGGGCTACAAAGTATCTGTGTCCCAAATTTCAGCCAAATCCAATCAGCCGTTTTGGCGTGATTGAGTAACAAACATACAAACATCCAAACTTCTAAACTTTCACATCCTACTAATCCTTACTTCCTTACTTATATTATAAATGCGTCTCTGTCTGTCTGTGTGTTACACAATCACACCTAAACTACTGAACCGATTTGAATGAATTTTGGTACAGAGATAGTCTAGAGCCTGAGAAAGGACATAGGCTACTTTTTCTTCCTGAAAAATATCACCTTCCCGCGGGATAACGTCGTGTAGTACACGCGGGCGAAGCCGCGGGCGGAAGGCTAGTATTATAAATGTGAAAGTTTAGATGTTTGGATGTTTGGATGTTTGTATGTTTGTTACTCAATCACGCCAAAACGGCTGAACGGATTTGGCTGAAATTTGGGATATAGATACTTTGTAGCCTGGAGAGGAACATAGGCTACTTTTTATCCCGGAAAATTATCACAATCCCACGGGATAGCGTCGTGTAGTCCACGCGGGCGAAGCCGCGGGCGGAAAACTAGTTTATAATATTAGTAGGACTAGCTTTCCGCCCGCGGCTTCGCCCGCGTGGACTTCACGACGTTATCCCGCGGGAATGTGATACTTTTCCGGAATAAAAAGTAGCCTATGTTCCTCTCCAGGCTACAAAGTATCTGTGTCCCAAATTTCAGCCATATCCGTTCAGCCGTTTTGGCGTGATTGAGTAACAAACATACAAACATCCAAACTTCTAAACTTTCACATTTATAATATTACTAGTTTTCCGCCCGCGGCTTCGCCCGCGTGGACTACACGACGTTATCCCGCAGGAATGTGACATTTTTCCGGGATAAAAAGTAACCTATGTTCCTCTCCAGGCTACAAAGTATCTGTGTTCCAAATTTCAGCCAAATCCGTTCAGCCGTTTTGGCGTGATTGAGTAACAAACATCCAAACATCCAAACATCCAAACATCCAAACATCCAAACTTTCACATTTATAATATTAGTAGGATTTATAATATTATAAGTAGGATTTATAATATTAGTAGGATAGGATATTAGTTTATTAGGATGGAGAATTTTCCAGTGTGAATTTCCAGTGAATGTCGAACGGCTGAACAGCTAACTCACAATCTTTCTCGATTCTTTTTTTTCTGACCGCGGTAATGCTTTTAAATGTGTTCACACGGAATCTTAAAAAATGAAGGATATCACTCTTTCCTACAATTTAGAGTTTCGGGTTTTTTGACGACTCGTCAATAAATAGTTATAATATAAATAGCATTTTTTATTTATAAAAATGATATAGGTAATTTTATAAATACCTAATAATTATTGGACACCATCACATAGGCACAGTCACGCGCAATAATATTATGTACTTATACAACAAAACTATCAGAGTCACAGAAGTCATTCAATATTGTATAAATGCGTAGTCCTATGTTGTTTACATATTATTGCTCGTGACTGTACCTACATGGTTCCAATTCCATTCCATTCCCGTCGTAATGCAATCGTCGTAATGAAGTAATCTTCATACACCCAGTTCCGAGGAAATATTGAAAGTTCGTTTTCAATATTTACCCGATCGGGAATCGAACCCGGGACCTGTAAAGATAGCGGCGCACCTTGAAAACCGGGTGCGTACACCACTCGACTACGGAGGTCCTCAATCAATGACGGATCCCGTGTGAACTAAGTATTATTTTATTGACACCTTTGAATTGTTCACACCCGTTTTTACATACCTCTGTAACAATATCAATAACACCGTAAATCAGGCGTTAGATTTACATGAACAAGTATCAATATCGTTCAAGCAAATTTACAATCGGAATTTTATAATAAAATGCTTATATTCTAGCCATGGCACGTCACGCAATGGTCGCGTTTAGTCAAGATTTACTGGTCTATATTTCTATTTTATTTGTAATAAATTAGCGACCAAAAAGTGTTTTTTATGGTTAATGGTTGTAAATATTGTAATGGCAGGCTTACCGGTTTTGGCCACTGTACCGGTTTTGGCCACTTTTTGCTCTAAAAGTTTTCTTAACAACTTTTAGCCATTTTTGATAAAGGCAATAAAAATAAGGTATTTTAAGGTAATAATAACAATCGTTAGAATTCCTTATGTCATAAGATTTTTTTTCAATAAATTCCATTTTCTGTTTGAAAAAATGTTTCGTATGAAAATTTTAAGAAATTTGTTTTGGATAAAATACTTTATAAACCTTTGTTTTTTACAATTAAATTGTTGTTTTACAATTGACTGGTTTCTAGCGCATTAGAATATATTGATTTTACCTGGGTTTGGTTTTAATTTTTCGAAATACTTACAAAAGTTTAACTATCAGTAAGTGGCCAAAACCGGTACATTTGGCACCTCTCACACATTGTGTGTAATATAAAAAAAAGAATACTTTTATAAATTTGAAAAATGTACCTTTAAAGGCAGATAAATTATCTATAATTTAAGATATCATTTGTGTCTTAAATACCTAAGACCATTTAGTACTTAGTGCTTAAAAGTAAAAAAATCCTTAAAGTGGCCACAAAGGGTACCTCTGCCCTACCTCAGTCCTCAACTAATCAACGAATCACTATTTAGAAGCTTTTATTCTAAGTACCTACTTGCCGTATTGCAAACTAAATTTGGCCCACTCCCCAGTGTTCGATTACACAGGTTTGGTTTGGATGACAATACTGTATTAAAGGAAATACAGTCGGAAAAAAGCTTGTCGTCATAATTATTTTTTTCTACAAAACTTATTTAGTTATTAAATATTTTTCGTATCCTAACTGACATGCAAGAAATGAAGGTTTATACATTTCAAAATATCTTTATTTATTTGTTTGATTTGTTCTCTGAATTAAGTTTATTTATAGGAAAAATGTGTGATAGTAAAAAACCACGAGCCCTATAAGTAGCTTTCAGGCGGGATTCGAACCCGCGCCTCCGGGAATCCGGCCCGATGCTCTGACCAACTAAGCTACCGAAAGGCTTACACGACTCGTCGAATTTTGCTATCACTTGTTACGCTGTAGGCCAGCGTTGCTTCATCAATGTGAGGAAACCCTCGCATCCGAAAGAAACATTTTTACAAATGTTTAACAATCGATTAAGATGAAACAGCCATATTGAGGTTTTATATTATTTTTATGCATTCACAATGCAATTTTGTAAGTATAGGAAAAATGTGTGATAGTAAAAAACCACGAGCCCTATAAGTAGCTTTCAGGCGGGATTCGAACCCGCGCCTCCGGGAATCCGGCCCGATGCTCTGACCAACTAAGCTACCGAAAGGCTTACACGACTCGTCGAATTTTGCTATCACTTGTTACGCTGTAGGCCAGCGTTGCTTCATCAATGTGAGGAAACCCTCGCATCCGAAAGAAACATTTTTACAAATGTTTAACAATCGATTAAGATGAAACAGCCATATTGAGGTTTTATATTATTTTTATGCATTCACAATGCAATTTTGTAAGTATAGGAAAAATGTGTGATAGTAAAAAACCACGAGCCCTATAAGTAGCTTTCAGGCGGGATTCGAACCCGCGCCTCCGGGAATCCGGCCCGATGCTCTGACCAACTAAGCTACCGAAAGGCTTACACGACTCGTCGAATTTTGCTATCACTTGTTACGCTGTAGGCCAGCGTTGCTTCATCAATGTGAGGAAACCCTCGCATCCGAAAGAAACATTTTTACAAATGTTTAACAATCGATTAAGATGAAACAGCCATATTGAGGTTTTATATTATTTTTATGCATTCACAATGCAATTTTGTAAGTATAGGAAAAATGTGTGATAGTAAAAAACCACGAGCCCTATAAGTAGCTTTCAGGCGGGATTCGAACCCGCGCCTCCGGGAATCCGGCCCGATGCTCTGACCAACTAAGCTACCGAAAGGCTTACACGACTCGTCGAATTTTGCTATCACTTGTTACGCTGTAGGCCAGCGTTGCTTCATCAATGTGAGGAAACCCTCGCATCCGAAAGAAACATTTTTACAAATGTTTAACAATCGATTAAGATGAAACAGCCATATTGAGGTTTTATATTATTTTTATGCATTCACAATGCAATTTTGTAAGTATAGGAAAAAATATATATAGGCATCGGGCCGGATTCCCGGAGGCGCGGGTTCGAATCCCGCCTGAAAGCTACTTATAGGGCTCGTGGTTTTTTACTATCACACATTTTTCCTATACTTACAAAATTGCATTGTGAATGCATAAAAATAATATAAAACCTTAAGTTTATTTGTTTACTTTGGTTTATGTAAACAGAACGATTAGCATTTAAGCATTTTCATAAACGTCATTTTGATATGTTTGTATTTTAATCACACGGTGATATGACCCCTGTTTCTCGCGAAACCAATTCAGAACAAAAAATAAACTTAAGAAAAATGCAACTTTATCTCACCTGTAATATATTGCTTTCAATAATAACGAGCCCAATCTGTTTCCAAGTGGAACAACACAATGAACGAATGCTTATCTCAGCTAAAATGATTTATGTTATTGCGCGGCACCGGTTTATTAGCCCGGGCCATAATCAAAACGCCACCACCAAGTAAAGTAGGCGACTTAATTATTCCGTCATTTGAGAATTAGAATCAAAACGAATAGATTTATTGACAATTGACATTTCTATTGCAATTTGATTGTGTAAGAAAGCGAGCACTAGCGGTTAGAGCGCGAACCAGATAAATCAGCACGCGGTCGAAATCGAATACTATTCTTTTAACATAACATAACAGAACAAAAAAAAACTACGGGTTGCACTCCGGGAGTGCCGGTATAAGTACAAAAAAAAACGGACTGGATTTGAACGGAGGTCTTCTGGCTTCAATGCCGCCCGTTTTCTAAACCGAGTGATTACAACTTTGGAAACGGTGGCGAAATTTGCCTTCGTATTCTTAGGACATTGTTAGTTTTTCGATGGTCACGTGTCCGTCACGAATTTTCGATCTGACGGTCACGTGTCCTGCCTGACGCGAGTTTAACATTTTTTACCCATCACAAAAATTGCACAACGCCGCTAAAGAAGTTTTCACTTCAAATAATGTAAGTACTGTAACAGCGCCAAAAACGCCCCAGTCGCACGCAGTTATCTGGTGCGGACTCTAGTGCTCTGTTCCTACCAGTGGCAGAGGGTTCATATGTCGATTCCCATCGGCTTTCCTTTTAAAATTTGGGGCCTTATCTGCTGAAGAAATGCTTGACATTGCATCACGAAGTAGGCATGGAATTAATTGCTACTTTTAAATAATTGCCATGTGATCATGAGTAATTTTCCAAAATCATTATGATTAACTGTGATTTTGATTTAACACAGATAATGATTTATCATAATCGTATCATATCGTCGCACTTGCTACTATTGGTACTGGAAATGATTATGATTATACACAGGCAGTGATTTTTAATCACGTATCATAATATCGTCGCACTTGCTACTATTGCTACTGGAAGTTATTGCGACTTTTCACAGGTAACGATTATGAATGATTGCTACTTTGTAGCTATGTATGGAATGAAATATGATTTGAGGTTTTTATGATTATGATAAAATGACGCTACTATGAATATGAAAATAATTATATTAACTAAAATAAATTACCACAAATCTTAATAAAATCAAATAAATTCAAATAAATTTCAAAATACTTATACCTATACTTCCGATGAGAATAATATTATGGATTGTAGCAGACTACCTATGTAAAAGAAATCAGGTGTGATTTAGTATTGCATAAATCATAGGATTAATGACGGGTGATTCATGATTGCTCCATGCCTATCACGAAGTGATTTTGGTCCGGCTTATAGCGGAAATACACGGTTCACTTTTCCCTTTCAATTTGGATGAAGCAAACAAATTGAACAATGTAAACGTAAAAGTGAATCATTTAATCTCAATGTGCGCCTGTATTTCTGCGCCTTTCAACCAAAGTGAGTCAATTTGGTTGAACCGTGTAATATTAGCATTACCTTCGCTATATTTCGACCCCTCGCCACTACTGCCTATACTCGTTTGTATTTTCACATTTTAAACCATGTCTCTCAATGCAGTTGTGTTTTCAATTTGATTAACTACTTCAAGGGTAATAAAAGCAAAGCAGTTTGCTACGTATTCTTAGAATAAATTTATATTTCCTTTAGGCCTAAAAGTAGCGTTTTATATATTCTATAAAATACGCTATCAGAAGTCTAATAGAGAATTATGTTGGAAAGATTTTATCGCATAAAATAGGTTTGCCTAAGATAAACATAATGGCGCTATTCAGTTTCCGTCTATAAGGAAGCATATTAGAATGTGAACTAGAAATCCATGTGAAATAATTATATAAGTCTCTAAAAATGCATGCAATAGAAACAAAACAACTGAAATACCATTAAGTCATGGGTATTTTTTTAAATCATAATGATCAAATTCTGTTTCGGCATCACAGACTTTCAGGCACTTTCAGGCATCTGACGTACGTAGAGAGCGAACTTTGTAAACTGTTTTACATCAAATGCTGCACATTTTTCTCGGAATTGCGATTCTGTAAGGATATTTTATACCGACGACACTTCACTTTCAATTCGCACACAAACACGAAAAGTCAAATTCATAACAAACAAGTGAAGATCAATCGAAAAAAAAGAACGTCGAATTTATATGCGAATTGGACATCGAATATTATAGAAAACTGTCGTCCTAGTTTGTAATGTAATTTTACAAATATAAACAAAACAAAAAAAGGGTGGGCTATTTTATTCAAAGGTAAAAATATCAAACCTTAAAATATCAAATTAATTCATAAGTAACTTTCCTAAGCCATGCTGCAAGAGATACTCTTACATCAATATTTCAATATGAAGATTTTATCTCCCAATGTGGTGATCAGCAGTCGGACCTTATCAGTGCGATGATGAACGCAAACTTTGAAACTGGAGACGAGTCATAGCATCTCCCAGGCGAGCTCAGCAGCAATAACTCAGCGGCTTAGCGCGATAACGCAGCCGTAGAACTGTAAACGACAAATAACGGAGATAACGGGACCAGCACCTAAACGACCCTATCCAGTTTTCGATTAAATTTAATAATTATTTAGGTACCTACCTATGATTTTTTATCTGATGACGGAGACACGTGCTCTGAGTATTTTATAACCATACTTTTTATTTATGTTTAATTTATGATTTGAAGAACAAAAAATAACTGATCGTAGGTATGCATATCTTATTAAGTATAAGTTTTGGTGCATACTGTTCATAATTTTTTTACTGATGTAATAATATCATAATTACGCAATAAATAATAATAAAATAAATAAATTATACAGGGTAATTTTTTTATCAGTGCACAAATTTTTAGGATCGACTCAGAATCGATAAGTGAAGAACTTTCTCCTAGAAACATTGGTCGAAATACGACAAAAATTTTTGGACTTCCCATACTAATTCGATCACGTGATCAGTCCGATTTGTATGAAAGGTCAAAAAATTTTTGTCATATTTCGACCTATGTTTCTAGGAGAAAGTTGTTCACTTACCGATTCTGAGTCGATCCTAAAAATTTGTGCACTGATAAAAAATTATCCTGTATATTTAACACTGAAGAAATAAACGGACTTCAGTAACGTCGGGACAATCCAGAAAAATCAAATAATACTATCATTCACATCCATACACAAATCGTTCTAAAATGAACTTAAGTTTCATGAATAAGTAAAATTACCATTAAAATAAAACCCGTAGCAAATCTGTATATATAAAATTCTTGCGTTACTGACTGACAGACAACGCACAGTCGAAACTACTGGGTATGTTAATTGGGGAGTGTAGGGGAGCACTAAGAGAGGATTTTTGGAAATTCACTTTAAGGGGGCAAATAAATGGGATAAGAGTTTGTATGAAACTGTTTTCATTTCTTCTATGGATTCAGTAGAAACTTTGTAAGTATATAGATTTTGAAAAAAAATTAAGTGAGCACGACCAAAGGATTTGTATGTAGTTAACTCTTTATTCTTTGTTTTGTGGCTTAAATTTCAAACGCGAGAGAAGCTGCTATCTACTCTGGACAGATTTAGAAAACTCTTTTATCTCATTAATTTAACAGCCTTTAAAAAATAGTTATTTAAATTCCTTTTTTTTAAGATCGTTTGTACATCTAAACTCCACGCGGACGAAGTCGCGGGCGGAGCGCTAGTATTTTTTAAGGATATTTGTAACGACATAAGCAATGATCAAGATATCTCATCCAATTAAAATGGTAAGGTCTTTAGAAAAGTAATTTAACGGTGTCACAACACAACAGGTACGTCGTTAATAGACAGCCCGCTTCATCAGTATCAATCACTTTAAAAGTGTGTTGCGAGATGTCAAACGAACGAGTTTGCGGCGCCGACCCAGAGTCCATATTGCTGAGTGCATAATTTACATTATCCAATAATTCTTGTGTTAAATAATTCCTCGGAGTTACAATATCGAAAAACCATTTATCTACGTGATATAGGTTACCTACTCGTTATATAGTTTAAATATGTTCTGCATGTTGGATTAAAATAAATCATACACTATTAACTTTTAAAAACCTATAGGTACTTTTGACTATATTATAAATCGATTTTCATAAAGGTTATATAAATGACCATGAAATAAAATGTTCTTTAACCTAAGTACCTATACTTTTCTTCCCGATTTCGTGGCCGGCCTTATTGTTGTTGTTGGTGCTAAGGAATAGTTTCCTTAGAAGGATTGTACTAATGAAAATTAAGGGCGTATAGATATGATCGAAGGCGTATAGGGAAATAAGGAACACGTGAAATTTATCCGAGCGAATGTCAATTGGTAATACGGCGGGGTCTAGCGGTCACCACTCAGCCGCTCTCACTTTACGTCATAAATAACTTTGTCAATCTGCTAACTTAATAGCATAATTTATCCGTCCCAGGACAGCATAACGAGCAATGGCGATAATAGACCTGAAAAGCCATGAGGTGATAATAGCTGTCCGTAAATAATGATTCCTGATTGCTAGTCCACACCTCGCGGGTCGTCATGAGCCGTTGTACCGTTCCTTGCGTACTCCGCTTAACCGATCTCAGCTTTATTACAATAAGGGCGTTTGTGCACTACAACTGAATTTTACCGATCCGGCGGTCCGTGTTTTTACGGACCGGCGTGGCATGAAAAACACGGATGATAGGCTTGTGCACTTGTCCGGTTTTTTACTGGCCGGGGCAGCGCAGTGATCTCTTTGAAACTACACTCTACGGACGCGTTTTAAACGAGAGGAATAATGAGTTCCTTGGAACGTCAGCAATTACTTGCTTTATTGCTTTATGCGAAGACGTAGAAGACAGAAAGAATTTTGGGTTCATCCTCTTATCAGTGAAAGGTACCTGACAGGGTCATTTTACCGAAATCACAACTAATTGAGGCTTGATGAAAAATTATTTTTTAACTACTATCGAATGTCTACAGCTAGCTATATAACAAAAAAAGTTTCATCAAAATCCGCTTAGTAGTTTTTGCGTGAAACACGGACAACAGACAGACAGACAGACAAACAAAAATTTCAAAATCCATATTTTTGGTGCTAGATATATTACGTGTTATTGGTGAAAAATAATAATAATAAATAAATAAATTCTTACATTCACACCAATTATCTAAGCCCATTTTAATTTCATTAAGAAACTGTATCATGGAAAACTTGATAACGGATAAATATATACTTAAATACTTTTTGTTTGTAAATACATACATATTATACATAGTTAACACCCAGACCAAGACAAATAGACATGTTCATGCACACAAATATTTGTCTTGTTCGGGAATCGAACCCGAGACCACTGGCGCAGAAGGTGGGTAGCCTACTCCTGCGCCAAATCGGTCGTCAATCGAGAAAGGCGCTTGAATTTATTTTGGCGTGCGTTAATTTATTTGCGATAACTCCTAAGATATTCATTTAAATTATATGGTGTAAAAGAGTAAAATAATGTGCATGAAATGCTTAAAGCAACTAACGTATTTAGATTGATAAGGGTTAATACTGTATCCGTTTAAATAGCTTTCCAAATTACCGCATTGTTCGTAACCATTTTTTAAGAGATAATATGGCTATAATATGCTATCCTTATAAGATAGACATATGCTATCGCGGACTTTTTTGTAGATCTATAGAAGAGGGATATCCCAACATGCATTATTTTTTTAAACCTCGAAAGGATTAGGCAGCGTTTTTGCAGAAAACTCCCGTGTGGCTTGCCGTTTGCCGGCACTTTCGACAATTATCGTTATATTTCTACCAATTTACATAAAACTTTCATAAATTATATATTAAAATCTTTCTGAAGAACCACGCTACCTGTTAGTGAAAACCGCATGAATATCTGTTTCGTAGTTTTAAAGATTTAAGCATATATAGGGACAGACAGACGGGAAGCGACTTTGTTTTATACTATGTAGTGATTTATGATTAAAATACAACCATCCGTTTTTTTCCGGACGGTAAAATTCAGTGTAGTGCACAAGCGTACATATGTTTTTCATTGCCGTCATCTCGGAACGGAAAAAAACGGTCCGGAATGGGGAAAAGTAAAATGACGGACGGTAAAATTCAGTGTGGTGCACAAGCGCCCATATGTTTTTCATTGCTGCCATATCGGTCCGGAAAAAACCGGATCGCCGGATCGGTAAAATTCAGTGTAGTGCACAAACGCCCTAAAGGAGCGTCGTTTAAATAATAGAATGTCTTCCTGCATGATCACCGAGCAAGATCTGACCTCGTAGTCTGCTCATGTCCTGCCTCAGAATGCAATCGCAGTCTAATTAACGCAAGCACTCGGACACGGCTCGCATCGGCGATGTTCCGATTAGAACCATTCGCCCTTTAAGGCAAAACAATCACATCTTCAACAAGGAATGAACTAGATTAGCTACTGGGAGGATATAAAAGGCAGCAGTTGCGATTGTAACAGAGGTACATGCTTATAGTTTTATCGCAGGAACCGCCCGGATAGGTCTTGCAAAGGTTCGGTAGGCGTTCATCATCATTAGCCATTATAAGTCCCCACTGCTGGGGCACTGACCTTCCTTGTGGATGGATAACGAGATTAGGCCATGAACCACCACGCGGGCCCAATGCATTGGTGGGTATTAACGACCGCAAATGCGGCCGGCACCAACTGCTTAACGTGCCTTCCGAAGCACGTAGGAGCTTGGTATGAAAAGTTTTTGGTCACCCATCCCGTGACCGACCATTGCGAAAATTGCTTAACCTCAACGATCGCAGGTCGAGCTCAGTACCTAACCACTGCGCCACGGGTTCCTCAAGATAAGCTAAACTAATAGTCTGATCCTGTAAATGTATACGTATGCAGTCCGTTACGCTTGTGCATTGCAGTGTCAGCAGCGAACAGCGGCAGGACGCGGCCGCGCTTTATCGATATGTTCCGAGATAGCCCTGCTCCGCGACCGCACCATTTATTCATGGTGCAATAAATTCAAATTACCGGATTAACAATAGTACGGATAGCATCACCGGTAGCGATATTTGCCCGCCGATACTATACTGGCGACATAAGCTAAGCTTTCTTGCCAACTTTATAAACGTTATTATGATTTCCTCGATGAGAAAGTTCTAAGCTACAATTCTATTTAATTAAAACAGTACTTAGGTACTATTAAATATATAAGTTTACAGTTTTACTAGCCTTCCGCCCGCGGCTTCGCCCGCGTGTATTACACGACGTTATCCCGCGGGAAGGTGATATTTTCAGGAATAAAAAGTAGCCTATGTCCTTTCTCAGGCTCTAGACTATCTCTGTACCAACATTCAATCAAATCGGTTCAGTAGTTTAGGTGTGATTGTGTAACACACAGACAGACAGAGACGCATTTATAATATAAAGTAAGGATTAATGAAAGTTAAGCTTAATGCAGATCGAAACTATTAAAAAATAATTTGCCAAAGTAACATAAGCTACTCGTATAAGAAAAGCTTATTATAGTATAAGCTTCCTCACGAATCGCTACACAGCTTTAGCTAATAAATTGGTATTAGTCTGCATCCTTTGACTATCTAAGCAAGATCGTAAATATTGATTCCACAGTATTTCACGCAGTCGTAATCCGATCTAATTTTATAATAGGAGCAATTTGCACAAAAACATTGCTATCAATAAACGTCGCGCTAGTAAAAGCATGTCGCGCGCACATGCGTCTTGTCGTGGCGAGGCGCGCGCGACGCGACACAGCGCAATGAAATCCAACACCGCGACGAATCGAACGCTGTCCTGTCGCGTTTGAAATTTGTGCAATATTTCGCCCTTTTCACGCAGATATCCCCGGCCCCGTGTCTAAACCGCCGGACATGAAACACAATATCACCGAGTGCGCCCATAATTTATACGCACCGACCTCCATCGCGGTGTAGATTATTAGTCTGAGTGTAATCTTAAGTTATTGGAAATGTTACTTTCCCTTATTTTTGCTAGCGTTAGGATTTGAGGATTATTCAATTCAAATAAAATACCTACCTACCTAGTAGGTAAATTCCTATTGTTAGTAAACAATAGGAATTTCGACTAATATCCTAGAGACGTAATAATATCCAAACAAGCAATAAACAAACATTTTGATCGAAAGTGAACTACTTACTAAATAAGTGTGTATAGATCTTTTTGTTCATGATACGCTACTATCGTTAAACAACACATTAACACGATAATCAAGCGAATAGCGAGGAAGACGTATAGCCAGAAAGTTGTCGCGATAAAACGAAAATACGATGGCAATGCCGTAATTACCGGCGTCACATTCCTGCGAAGAGCAAGCGTTTACCTAAATAGATTCAAATGAATGCGTGCGATTAGCGCGAGCGATTCTGCGCTCTGGCGCATCTGCGTGAGGCATTAGGGCTGTCAAATCTATATTATGTTCACCCTTCAAAAGAAACTCAGAAAAACATTCAAAATACGAAAAATATAATTCTGCTTAAGAGGGTTTGATAAAGAACCATTTAGTTAAAAAACATAAAGAAATATTTTTTTATATAATCTTCTAACAGCAGCTAGTTCCAAATACTTATTATTCATCATCATCATCATCATCATGTCAGCCGAACGACGCCCACTGCTGGGCATAGGCCTCCCCCAACTTATTATTATGACAAATATAATAAGTAAATAAATACATTTTAATAATAAATTCAACAACAATATATTCCTTATTATTATACCTTCGTCTGTTAAACACAAAATGGATTCCCTGTTCTTGTAGGACTCACAGCTTTCTTAACAATAAGCTTAAGAGCCAAAGAAATGAAAAACTCAGAGCAGAAGGCAATTATGTATTTCCTGAGTGAGTAACACTACTCTACGTAATTGAAAATAAAGTAAGTACCTACTTATTAGAAAAAAATCGACCCGTCTCACAACTAGCTCCGATGGGACACGAACCCATACACTGTCCGGGCACAGTATTGGTCCGTGCGAATGCTCTAACCACTGAGTTACGGAGAAGTTGTGAGACGGATCGTTTTTTTCTAATACTTCATTTTCAATAATAAAAACCCGACTACTGAAAAATCACGCGGGTCGTGGGCTCGAGTCCCATCGGAGCTGGTTGTGACCGTGAAACGGGTCGATTTTTATAAATACTTTATTTTCAATTTTCCAATAATACAAATTGCATTGTGAATGCAAAAAGTAAAAAGTTTAGTTTTATTGCTCTACATATTATGTAAGTCGAAAATATAAAATTAAGGATATAGCATAGGTAAAAAAAATATCGTCGATAGCCGTTGCTTACACAAGCGAGGGGGTGCTGGGATCGGTAAGACTCCGGCCGCGGCACTCTCGTAGACTGAGAAATACGTGTAGACGCGGCATGCAGCGCGCATTCTATTTACATCTAAAATATCACCTATGTGATACCTATCACCTATCATAATATATCCATTATCGAAATGATCTTCGCAGGCAAAACTACAACATTTGCTACAAATTACACTGAAAATAATAAATAATGTATACTGCTCTAACCAGTAGGTACATTTTCAGATTTATTCCAATCAAATTAATAAAACTTATAATTTAATATGAAAAAATATAAATAACTCATACTAGCCCATCATCCAATACTTTTTTTACAAAATAAACCTACTTAGTTAATCAATATTTAAATAAGTAAGTATACCGTTTATATAAAATCACGCTATCAATCTATAATATAAATCAATAAGTATATAAAAAAAACACTTAAATAAAAATATTGTTTAAGTACAAAAAAATAAAATAAAATACATATTATTCCAATACCAAAAATGATAATATCAAATAATACAATAACTTGTGTCATTGAAAATTGGAAGCAACGATCACATACACCCAATTACAAGAAAATATCTAAAAGTTAGTTTTCGACATTTACCCGTTCGAGAATCGAACCCGGGACCTCAGAGATAGTGGCACCTAGAAAACCGGTGCGTACACCAATCGGCCACGGAGATCGTCGAATTTGTAAAAACAAAATGTAGCGCAACTGAAATAATTGATACTTTGTTTACTAATGTAAACTTGCCAGTTTTATAATGGTGGTTGGTTATAGTACTTGAATAAAATTTTGTGTGAATAGATTCACCCAGAAGATGCCTATTCACTTGCGACTTTAAGAGGTTTGGGTTGTAGGTACTCGGGCAAACAGAAGCCGGCATGGTATTCCAGGCATGATGAAGGAGTACTTAATTCTCTGAGCGTGAGTTTAAAGGAGAGGGCGGAATGAGGTTATGCAACTCAGATGCACACTCGTTAAAGCATACCTGACAAGTGACTCAGGGGATGAAACTCATAGCTGAAGTCCCCCATCGACAGTATGGGAGTGCTTATTCGCCAGGCCAGATAAAGAGGTACGCACTGTGTATCAGACTAACACCAGTAACATAGAGATCCTTACTACCGAACTTAGTAACTGTACGGTCACTTCAGTCTACAAACCTCCCAATGCACCGTATTACTTCAGCTGTCCGCCGAACTTTAACGCCCATCCGGTTAGAGTCGTTCTTGGTAATTTTAATAGCCATAGCGAGAACTGGGGATACAGAAACAGTGATGACAACGGAGTGAAGGTTGAAGAATGGGTTGATGGACACATACCTACTATCTTTGATCCATGATCCAAAACTTCCGTCATCATTCAACAGCGGTCGCTGGAAAAGGGGTCAAAACCCTGATCTAATCTTTGCCAGTGATCACATAGATCACCAGTGCGTGAAGACAGTAAGTGGTGCAATACGGAGGACCTAATTATGTGCCAGGCCTTACGACCTGAAGGATAAAATAATAAAATAAAATAAAAAATATCTTTATTCAACTTGACTTAAGAAATAAGCTCTTTTGAATCGTCAATATTTTCGTTCAAGACTTTTTTAACTGATAAGAAGAATAGGCGCAATAAACTTATCAGCTTTAATAATTGGAGTAACGATATTTCCAAAGATTTATATCGTTAACTTTTACAAATTTTTCATTATAATATTACATTAGTTCAGCTAAGGTTATGTGTTACATCAAATCCATGCATTACGGTCTTTCAAATAGTCGTCTACTTTATAATACTCTTTGCGCATGAGCGATTTTTTGCCATGACTTTTGAATTTGTGCAAAGGCAGCTCTACTAAATTCTGTGGAACTTTATTAAAACTAGCTACGCTTTTCCCCAAAAACGAACTTCTTGTTTTTTCAAGTCGAATCCTTGGAACGGCAATCTTATTTTTATTTCTTGTTTTGAATTGATGTATATTGCTACGTTTTACAAATGTATTGAGATACTTCTTCACATATACCATATTCTCATATATGTATTGTCCTGCAACAGTTAATATGTTGATTTCTTTTAAAGAATCTCTTGGCCAAAGTTTGTATATGGCGCGAATAGCTCTTTTCTAAAGCACAAAAATACTTTCGATGTTAGCTGCTGAACCCCAAAGTAATAGGCCGTAGGACAATACACTCTGAAAATAGCTAAAATAGATTAACCTTGCCGTTTCAATATCGGTTAAGAGCCTTATTTCTTTAACAGCAAATGCCGCAGAACTGAATTTTGTACTGTTAATTAATTCTACTACATTGTCATCCAATGTTATGTGAATATCAACCTGTCTTACATTTGGCAGGGATTTTTTTTTCACATTTTGTTTTTTTCGAGTTTAATGATAGATTATTTGATGGTACCACGGCAAAAAGAAATTGCCACAGTACCATCAATGGTACTGTGTAATGGTACCATGGTGAAGAAATGGATTATTGCTATGAAACCAATGCGCAACTTTCGATAAAGTACTATTTACTTCGTCAGAACAATTATTACCTCTGTCAACTTTAAAGACTAGAGGAAGTGTCATCAGCAAATAGCACTGTCTCGCATAAATTCTTTGCTTAAAAAGGAACCTTCCTTTTTAAGCAAAGAATTTATGCGAGACACACACACCTTAATTTATATAAATGACCTCATTTATATAAATTAAAAACAGCAAAAGGGACCAGTATTGACCCCTGGGGTACGCCCATGTTGATAGGGGCTCCAGTAGACTCAGTTTTATTGATAACTACTTTCTGTGTTCTTTCACATAGATATGATTGCATAAGGCTAACCGATTTATCATAGACACCATAATGTTTTAATTTCCTTAAAAGCGTTTGGTGATTAACACAATCGAAAGCTTTGGAGAGGTCACAATAAATACCAACTACATCTTGCTTGCTCTCCCAAGCATCAAATATATGTTTTTAAATATATAATATGGATGACATACCAAGACCAGTATGAATTAGATCCCATCTCACAGGACTTTTGGGAATGAATTGCTAGAAGCCATATCCGAAACAACGAGAGAAAAGTGGAACAAGCTAATCGAAGGCGTAGATATGACGCATAAAAGCAAGAAGGCATGGTGTTTTATAAGGAAACTAAATAATGATCCTAAAATCGCTGATCGTCATTCCAATGTGACCACAAACCAGATCGCTCACCACTTACTCCAAAATGGGAAAGCTTCCACGAAAAGTCTCCAGAAGAAATTTACACGAGACCCTGGTAAAAAGGTTAACCACTTGGACGAGGCTTTTACAGAAACAGAGCTCAAGTTTGCCCTTGATAAGCTCAAAGAAGGTAAAGCCGCTGGCTTTGACAACATCAGGGTCGAGCAGCTGAAACGGTTTGGTTTCGTACTACTTATACAAAACTGTCATTTCTTCCATGGCCGCTTTCAAAGGTAAAAGGTTAGCTTTAGGCTAATCTAATCACTGACGTTTTAGCCACCTACTTTTAATAAATGACATTTGTGGCAGAGAGTGTATATAAAACTTCTTCGAGATTATTTATTTTTATGAGTTTATTATCTTTGATATAATATGTTAGTCAGTTTAAAGTTAGCCCGCCATTTGTTTATACTTTGTGCAATGAAATTTAAATAATTAAATAAATATTCCTCCTTCGGAAGTACTTGTACCTATGCAATACTTCATTAGAGTATCAAAAATTTTACTCCGACTATGCAAGTCTCCTTACAGAACTCCCTGACGCGGTGGTTAAATTTGAGAGTTAAAACTGTCAATACAGCTGACAGACTTTTCATTCTTTTTTATTGCTACTGGCGCCTCAACCATCGGTTTTAGATATTATTGTGGGGATTTCGAATTTCGAATTTCAAAACCGCGAGAGCATTTCTTGCAAGAAATTGTATGTATGCTCTATTTTGTACTAATAATGGATAAGAGAATCAGTAATAAAAATGTTTTGAACCTGAAATTTACACAAAATGGTGCGGTTTATGTTCCTCACTCAAAGGAAAGAAGCTGGACTTCTCACAGTCTCATAAAATTGGTGTAATGGTGATATTAGATCAACTAGGTATATAAAATTCTTACATCGGTTTTTGAAATAAAATTTGAATTGCTTTTACATTATGTCTCTGTAAAAAACTTTTTCAACAAGCGAATTTCTTATTTATTGATGCAATTTTTTACACCTACCTATCTTAACTTTCTCACATTTTCAATTTTGAGGAACCTAAAACGAACATAAATTTAATATACAGTAGTAGAAGTTAGAAACTTAGACTAATTATGTACCTACAACACAACAAAATATTGGTACTCAAATAGGTACAACTTTTATGGGCTCTTAAGTATCTTAGGCAATATTATCCGTCACTTTTATTTCAAACTATTGATGTTTGCTTTAGGTAATGAGTAAAATAACTTGTCCTAGGTTACATAGGTCTATGGTTATGCAATAAATGGCAAAGCACTCATCTATACCCAATCCTGAAGCGCTATTTCAATATTTCCTAGCAAAATAAGCATCATTGAAAAAAATTAGGATCCTAGTGTGAGTTTTTTTTTTCAATTTTGGCGCAATCGGAGCGATACAGTCTCCACGTCCAAACGCCGCCAATACCAGGCGGAGACTGAACAATTATGCTGCGAAACGGTGCACGATGCATTTTGGGATACTAGTTATTGACTATAAATATAACAAAAAAAATTTTAGTAACTTCCCTAGATATGGCTAAGAACTACTTACACAAAAAAAATTAGCTTGATTACTCAACTAGTTATTGAGATAATTGAGTTTAAGACGGAAAAAAGGGGTCTTGGAAATATTTTTTTTTAGTACATTGTATTTATTTGATTCAAATAAATTTTAGTAACTTCCCTTCATAAAGAAAAAATCTATCACATATAATATTTTGAAAGGCCTAGCAATGATACTTTGTCAGGAAATTTAATTTAAAAACATTGAAAATTCTGAGTTAGATCGCCGCAATAGCCTTAAACAAATAAGGCCTCAAATGAGGCGCTACAAAGTACACTCTAATGAGTACACGTATAGTCAGATCATATTGATTTAATAAAACACATCTTGGTTTACTGTGCTTTCTGGTCCAATGATATTTACTAACATTTTAAGAAATCCCGTGAAGATACAACAAAAAGAAAAGAAAAGCACTTCCAATGTCATATCTAAAAATCGCTTGTCGGCAACCATAGACATCAACGCGGACGGAACAGGTTTCGTGTGTTACTACGTTTTAATTGGGATCAGACGACGGCGGCCGGCGGCGCCCGCACTAACGCAACCGAACACGATACCTACGCTACAATATGTCCACTGTTTACCAGTTGTCTACAACTTTACCAAATCTTATTATCATGTAAACAATGCGATCAATTTTCTTACCATTTTCACGGCAACGGGTTTCGTGTGTTTTACTACGTTTTAATTGGGATCAGACGAGACAGCCAGCGCCCGCACTACGCAACAGGCCGAGGGACAACGGGAATACGGGAACCGAACCTTCAACCGAACCAAACACGATACGGTACCTACCTACTAATCAATTTCATTATAATTTTTAAGTATTTTGTCTAACATTTCTTATGAAACTAAGAAAATTCCGCATAAAATCTAATGAAGCTTTTATACTTTTATATTTAATTAAAAACTTTTATGGTGTCCTTTTTTATTTTCAGGTAAAGGACAGAGATCACGTGCTCAAGCTCATTCCAGCATCATTCGATAAAGATACATCTTCTCTTTAAATCCTCTTACAATCTGGATTCAAAATTTATCATATTATAGATAATCATATTGAAAATTAAAAAAACCTAAACTACTGAAATGAAATTGAAATGCTCTGGAATTGGTTTCATTTACTTACTAACTTTATCGTTTTTGTCATTTTAAGTGTAATTAACATTTTCAATTCAAAGTTATCAGCTGCTCAGCTCAAAAGAAATTCCAACAAACTATTTAGAACAATCTAGAACAAAGCGACTGTAAATTCCAAAGCACCTGAAAACGAAACAGTTTCTTCAAATGTTGCATTATGAGGTGATTATTATCTAAAAATACTCGAACAACGCACCGAGCGATATTGGCGCTTCGCCAAACGTGCCGTGATACAATTGTACTCTGTAGCATATTTAAATTTTTCAGGAAGCAACGATTTAGTGCAACTTCATAACCCATTGTGTCGTGGGCAGATGTAAGACATGCCAGAACGAAAGTTATGAACGACGACTTTTATTATAACCCAACTAAATATTTAATAAAAATATAAAACATGAAATAATACGCTGAGCATTGAGTAAAAAGCTTTGTGTTAAGTATTTTGACATGCGACAGATTTTTATAACCAAACAATGAAAAGTCAATTTAAAAGCCTCTAGAAAATGTGTACCTAATAGTAATCATTGCGATAAAGTTTTTAGTTCTATATCTTTCGTTTTCTGGCTTTGCAAAAGTAAAACGCAGCAAATAGTAGAGTGCGTGTCAGATAACTCTGCGTGCGTCTGAGGCGTTTTTGGCGCTAGTAACAATTTATTTTTTTTGTTCTTAGGTTTTTAGGTATGTAGCCCAAGAACTATCCGATATTTTTGTAAAAAATTCAATAACAGGCCAAATTTTTGTAAACGGCCCTTAAATATAATTTTATGAGACTATATTTTGGAAACCAACATAATATCGCATTGGAAGGTATAAAAAAAAGTTATACCCCGAAAATGGTGCAATTTTTTTCAGCAAATATGCTATCACCAATTTTATCGTGAACACGTGTTTATGTTCACCATATCTAAGCACCAAAGTCGAAATCCATAAAGATATAAAACGGGAAACTAATACTGTAGGAAGAAGTCGGTTGTTTCTGATAGCATTTTTAACATACCTAGGTGTAATGCCAATTTGAGTTTACGTAGAGAGTTTTTTTAAAAGTTTATTTGTTTTTCATTTTACGAAAGATAATTAATAAATGTATTCAAATGTAAAGTGAATAATACTTATATCATTTTTGCCCATTTTTTATAGATTTTTTATAGCTTGTATTTGTTATTTTTTAATGTCGCTGTCATAAATATTGGTGGATTACTAATGAATTATTTATTAAACTAGATAATCTAATTTTCTATGTTAAGAAATTACTGTTATAGAATTATTGTTAAGTCTCCATACTCTCCATAGAGCGAATTAGTTTGGCTCTCGGGCTAATGGAAAACAGTAGTACCTATTCGATTTTGACCACGCGCAGACTTATCTGGCGCGCACTCTACAAGTTGTCAGCCAAATAAATTGCTTAAGGACATGATTATTCTATAGGTACCTATAGGTATTCTTAGTTAAGTTGCAAGGGATACGTATCAGGAAACCCTTAATTTTTCTTTATTCTATTCAAATGTCATTCAAGATTTCCTTAAACTGTACCAAACAATTTTTATTATCTTTCATCTTAATATTACGTCCAGTATGCCAGCCGATGTAAATAAGAAGCCATTAATTTGTCATCCGACAAAAAGAACTGTCATACGCGGCTAATTTACTAAGGCCGCCTGTTTTTTACCGTCAGAAATAAATTATATTGTCTCGATTAAACAGTCAATTAAAATGTATTAAACGTGGAAAGTAATTGAGGTTCCGTAAATTGGGTGTACGAAGTAAAAATGCGTGGAGTATCCCGATTTGTAATGAGCATCAGTGGGCATGATAATATTTTTGTGTGACTAATGCCCGAATACTCGTACGCTACTTATCTTTGGGAGCGTCTCAAACATCGCCCTGTCACTTTAAATGTCAAACGTATGAAAGAGATGCCATGATGTTTTAGACGCTCCCAAAGATGATTTGCCTTCGAGAATTCGGGCGTAAAGGAGCCTGCTTTAGTTTTGCTATCATTTATCGATCAGCAAATAAAAGAGGTTTTACTCAGCTCCTATAAGTAGGTATAATATTTTATCACCAAAAAAGTTATTTGATCTCAGCGTCTACGTCAGCAAAAATAACTTAATTGTTCACTAAGTATAGTGATATTGGCAAAATTAATATTTATTGGCCAGCAAGATTAATTATTGAACAGCAAATAGTGATTAGCAGTTTTTGCAAGCTATAAAATTGAATGATACTTACAAACATGTTGCATGATTAATGTAAGATGAATAATTTTGCTGACTGACCAAATACTTACCTTGCAAACATATACATTATACTTATTTGCTGATAGGTATAAACATCATTAAGTTGCAAAAAAATTTGGATATGAGCATGGGCTTCATTTGACATTTGAAGTCCATTATCATGTCCTTCATCATCATCATCATATCAGTCGATCGACGCCCACTGCTGGGCATAGGCCTCATATGGGCATAATATGGTAGTCAAATGAAGCCATGGTATTTCTGATATTTTTATTGCTTACCAAAAACTGTTCAAGACTAATTAATAATTTAAAAAACTAATGGAGCTATTTTGGAAATATATACTGCACCACTATTTTATCCTTATATTCCAACGAGAGCCACGCGGGTAAATCGCGGGGAGCAGTTAGTAGGCAATAAGGCTCTTAAGCCAGGAGTGTGGTGACAAAACAAAGAACGCGGTTATGTATTTAGGCTCTTACCACAGAATATTAGTACTAACGTCTCTTATGGTAATTATAAGACTTGTTTTCGCGCTTATATTGGTTCGCGGATTCGTCGCTGTGCACGCGGTGTTCGGCCGGTGGTCGTGGCTGCGAGCGATTTATGCACCGGTCACGATAATGGCCATATTAATGGAAATTGACACCGATCCCGGCTCGCTCGCCCGTGGGAGAAACCACACCGCCCCGCCGCTTAAGGAAATATAATATTACGCAGCAATCATGATATAATAATCTCGTCCTCACACGTTGAAACGACCTGTCTTTGCGTCGATCACGATGCTAAGATGCATCATTAATTTGTCGCCGCGACCGACGGGCTACGTATTTCAATTACAGATTCTGAAATATCAGTTTCATACACATTTTACGTCAAATTTTTTTTTACAGCTAAGTCCTCTTTGTTACTTCACCAATTAGTAGAGGTGTGGTGTTATTATAACTAGATTTCCCACGGCTCCAAAGTTAACGTTGCAGGGAAACTTGGACTTTCTCTAGAATACTACGTGCTTTGTACTATTAGGGGATCATTACCGCGATGTGAGTTACAGCGCTCGCAGTACGGACGGGTCGGCCGCTGTCTCCCTTGCATTATTTATCGCCGCATAATGGCTTCTAATGGGGGGCTATTGAATCTGCCACCTGACTCTCTTTTATTTTGCACGCGTCCGAGCGGGCGTGACTCGCGTCCTGTGGCCGTCTCGGCGCATGTGAATATTCATAACGCTTCGTTTCGATACTTGTGATTTAATTGATACTCAGCCTGCGCCGCAGACGGCCGCACGTATGGACAAAACCTAATTGCTCGTTAAGCCTTGTACCGCGATTGTTTCTTGATTATAAAAATAAAATAAAGACACCATTGTGGGAAGAATTTTAAAGGATTTTTTTTACAAACGCTGTCGGCTTTCCATACAGTTGTTATTATTATTCAACAAATAAACGTACATCACAATGCTCCGTGAATATTCATAACCGTTGATAACTTTTTTGTAAATCAATTCACCGTCTAGACGCCCGCAATAAATAAACAATGGAGGCAGCTTTCTGCGTCAACGTGGTAGATGATGATATCAACGGAGGTTTGCAACAAATAAGTACATATTCGAATTTATTTGGACCTTTCGTCGATAAGGTGATGTTCTTTTATTTACAGAGCAGGAGGAACGCAAGTGCAATTTATTGATACTGTGTTCGATAACCAGTAGGTGCGTCCCACGCGGAGGCGCGCGCCTTGCACACAATGAGCGCGACGCACCGTCAATGTTTACAAGTGCCGTGTCCTTCTGAAGGGAATAGTAAAACCGACTCATGCTAAATACGCGCCATAAATAGAGAACGTTATGGTGTCGTAAAAACAAAATCAAGCTGCGCAACAAGCTGCGCGCGCATAAACTACGACTTGACTACGACCGTCATCACACGCGTCTCTACCTTCACTTCATGTTGATGTAGTAGGGTAGGGGTGGGTGCTTCATGAACATGTCTTCGCTTCGGAGACTTCCTTTTTTTAAGTAATATAGACAGAGCGTGCTAAAAAATGACGATAAACAAAAACTAATTTAGACGCTCCTTTAATTTTATTTCAGAATGTTTCAATAGGAATATGCTTAATGTCCTATATTTCAATACTAGCAGTTCCAGGTGGTATTCTCCGGTGGTACCCGTTCCCGAGGTATTATCGGTATAAAATAAAGCCTCTATCTAAATAATATATGTATATGAATTAGTAAAAAAAAGTTTTACAATCGATCCAGTATACTTAGTTCTTAAATTTACCAAATTCAAAAGAAAAAAACATAAAATTAAATCATCTCATTTACAGGTACGTAGTTTAGATAAAGATACAAATTACACCTTAAAATAGTATCCATTGAACCTTCAAAATTCGTCCTCACCTACAGTTAGTACCACAGAACATGGAAAGAGAAAAAAATCTTTCCGTGTTCTGTGGTTAGTCCCTTTATCAAAAGATCGATCCGATATGAAAAGCAAAAATATCTAGTCTAGGCGAAAATTACATATGTAATTGTTTTTTTTGTTTTATTCTATGTATACCTACTCCTACAAATTTTACTACTTACCATTTATTTTGTAACATATTTACACCTCCAAATTAAGTTTATTAATTATTACTTTATGAACGAAGCTTGACATTATATCCCGATACACGAATAGGACCTATTAAATGTCAACAAGCTGTGAGAAAGTTTGCCTTCTCAATGTTTATCGTCATTCGGTTATGGGCGTCGATAATATCGTTTATATTACACCAAAATGATTTTATAACGTTCTGTTTACACTTTATATTAAATTCTCATAATCAAAACTGAATAAATTATATTTTATTAGTGTATAATCTGGAGTTGGAGTTCGATATAAAAATAAATGACGTTCCATGCGTTTAGTCTTCCGTAGTAATATCACGTGTTTAAATTGAGTATGCCTACAAAGAGGCGACACGTTAAAAGACACCTTTTAAATGTCATTTGCATGAAAATTTAGTTTAGCTAGTGAAGCTGTGAGGTGCGCCCAAGCAATATAGCCGGTACCTCCTCTCGGACTCCAACGGGGCCCGTGATTTACTCCCCTGCTATTAAAATATTTTATACTAAGTACGCACTTAACAGATGCCTGTGGTTTCCCTATGTTTTAGTTCAGTAGTATGCTTTCCCTAACAGTAAATAGTTTGTATGAAGTCTTGTCTTGTCGCACAGCAGCGAACAGCCGTTGAATCAAACTTATTATGTGCATTGGAATGTAAAATAAAAATAAAATACACACAAAAGCAAATCATTAATAAGCTAATTTTGAGTTTGCGCGCGTACCTACTGTTCATTTAAATATTGTAGCTTTCTGCGGATTGAAACAGCTGTAATATATGTGTTCCATCCTCAGGTTCCATCACACAATAAAATTTATTTGCCATTAGTATTTGTCATTGCATATTATATATACATTGTATTGAGCCTGGATTAGAAGTCACAGGTCACTGCGCGAGCCTGTCCGCGTAACAAACGCCGCGGGGCATGCTGTAATTGTGGCGGTAACCAAACGCGAATGTAACGCGTGCTTTTGACCAAAATACTCATGTAATCGTCTGCGAATTTAATAAAAAAAAAAAAAAAACTTTATTACCCAAAATCCATTTTACAAAGAATTGAGACACCCCAGAGAGTTATAATGTACTCGTGTTGAGGTAGACTCGCCCTTTCCCAAGACAGTAGGTAAGTAATAACAAAAGGAAAAAAAATAATAATAATCAAATAATCACAAAATAATGTACTTATCTATCGTATGCGTGCGTGTGTGTGTGTGTATGTGTGTGTGTATGTGTGTGTGTATGTGTGTGTAAGTGTGTGTGTGTGTGTGTGGGCGTGGGTGTGAGTGTATGTGTGCGTGTAATGGATGTAAGTGTTTAGATTTAAGACCTCGCTATGTATATATATATTTAAATTTGAGTAGGTATATTTAAGTAATGTTTGACAAAAGATTTTCAACTTCTTCATAATTTAGTGAATTTAACCAGTCTATCAAGATTTTTTTACAATGAAATGTTTGTTTAGGGTAAATATCTAATTTTTTATTAGCAGTGTTATAAATTGTTGATGATCGAGCAGTATATTGACGCTGTGCAAAAGCTGTACGAACACAGGGATAAGGGGCTACATTATGATTGCGTCTTTTCTTTAGTACGTTTGGATCAAATGGAATATGTCTGTGCAGGTCGAGTATAAGGAGCAGAATATAAAGCTTTCTTATTGATAATAGGCCACAGAGCTTATACAAGTCAGTTGTTGGGTATCGGTAGGGCTTAAAGTACATTACCTTTAAAAGTGACCTTTGAGAAATGTAGAAATTTAGTCTTGGAGGAACCACCCCATATAGTAATGCAGTATGTGATAACTGATTGTGCCAATGCAATATAGGTTTTATTTAGAAGTTTACTGGGCATAAAGTAAGGAGATTCGTGTTTAACCAGTCAGCAATTTTAGCCAGGCCCGTTTCAGCTTTAGTTTGCACATCTTGCCAAGACTGTCCGGAAAATACCACCGCAGTATCATCTGCATAACAATAAATTTTTTCCCCACTATCCTGCATTTTACACAGTTGATTTATGTAGATCAGAAACAGCGTCGGACCAAGCACTGATCCTTGCGGAACACCGTAACTGACAAATACTTCATCACTTTTTATATTTTCAATTTTAACTATTTGTTTTCTTTCGTGAAGGTAGCTTGCAAAGATCGCAAGTGCGATGCCTCTTATTCCTATGCTTTCAAGTCTGCGCACAAGGACCGGGACAGAAACGGTGTCAAAAGCCTTTTTAATGTCTAGGAATACAGTAAGACATTTCTCGCCTTTATCTACTTTGTCAACAATTACCTTTGTTAAATCCTTTATGGCGTTTTGAGTAGATATACCTTTACGGAACCCATATTGTGTGTCGGATAATATTTTGTTGTTTGTCAAGTAACTTGTTAATCTAATATTTAAGAGTTTTTCCAAAATTTTCGAAATACATGACAACACCGATATGGGCCGATAGTTATTGACCTCGCCTCTGTCCCCTCCCTTGTGCACAGGAGTGACTATGGAGCGTTTTAAAGAGGTGGGAAAGATACCGGTATTGAAACATAGATTTTCTAATTGACAGATCAAAGGTACAACAAAACTTCGGCACAGCTTTAAAAATTTGGTCGGTATACCATCCCAGCCAGGAGCAGCGTTAGAGTCAAGACTCATTAGTATAGTTTCCACTTCCTGGGGGTTGGTTTCTAGAAGCACGAAAGATTTATATGAGTTTAGGTTATTGGTTTCAAATACTTGTGAGCACGGATAAGTTCGAATAATGTCTTCAGCGAATTTAAACAGCTGTTTCCGTGTTCTATCACACAATAGTATTTTCAACACACTTGCTCATAAAGTGAGCCTTATTTCATCGATCTTAGGGCCATAAACCGAACTATAACACACGCGTGCATAATAATATTACAGTACTAGTTGCGTAATAGAATTATCCCTACAAAGTTAAGTAAGTACCTAATTGCAAATTATATGCGAGTAAACAGAGACTTTTCAATTGAACCGGGTAATACAGTATCCCTACAAAGTTAAGTTAGTACCTAACTACAAGTTATATGCGAGTCAACAGAGCATTTTCGATTTCACCGGGTAATAGATACAGTTCTTTTTTTGTAACAACAAAGAGGTTTTATACGGCTGAAAATCCATTTACGTTTTTAGAATAAATAAATGTGTCCCTAATTAAGACAAAAAAACATAATTAAGTATATTATTATCAAATTATTTAAAATTCACAATAATTTGTAATAAAACATTTGCATTTTATCACTATTATTATAATTATTTTGAAGTAGGCTGTATGGCTGTATGTAATCAATCACTTTACATTAGGCGCGTGCAAAAAAAAAACTTGCGCGCTTTTCCCTTAGCTAATATTAAGTTATTATAATAATTATGTTATGTATTCAATAAATGTTTGTTTTTCCTCGCAAGTGTGTTGAAAAAGTGCGAATGAAACTCGTGAGCAACTTACTCACTAGACACTCGGCTGATTTACGCCCTCGCCTGCGGCTCGGGCTGCAACCCGCAGCCTCGTGTATAATGAGCAACCTTAGCTCACTTGTATCATAATATACTATTACTTACCTACCATACCTACCTACTCCGTATTTGTCATAGCATAGGTAAAGCCAGACCAGAAAAAAATAAAAAACCTCGCTTGAAGCACCACTTTCGCCTCTTCATTGTCACAAATGTCGTGGAATGCCTGGAAGAAATCGCTGTTAAGCGATAAGGCCGCCCCTTTGTTCACAATTTTTTATGTTACTGTATTTCTTGTATGCAGGTATATTTTTCTGCAGGCTTTAGAACAGCACGTTTGTATTAAGCCGGGATTAGAAGTCACAGGGTCACTGCGCGAGCCTGTCCGCGTAACGAACGCCGCCGCGGGGCACGCTGTAATTGTGGGGTTGTCGTCGTCGACCGAACGCGAACCTAACGCGTGCAAAACGCGTTCTCAAACATTCATAAACCATTATTTCTGTTGTTGTAGGTGTTAGAATTCATAGTTCTGTTGTGGTTGGAGTTTTGAGCTAGAGATATTTTAAAGATTTTTCTTAGAACGTATTATACGAAAAAAAAAACTTATACAAAAATATTCATTTAAACAAATTCTATGAGCTTACACATGAAAATGTTTGTAATGTTACAACTATTTTGAACCCGCTATATATCTATATTTTGTGTTTTTCAGGTTTTTCCGACAGATATTTCCGACATTGCGGCACGTTTTCGGGACCGTTGTTGCGGTGATATAGTAGATTTCATTACAAGTGCGGAAAGCCTGTCATTGCAAAGAGTTCCGACAAATGTCTACCCGAGCCGAGGCGCAGCCGAAGGTGAGGGTTGACAGTCGGAACAAGTTGCAATGACGGTTCCGCACGTGTACTGAACAACTATTTTTAATACAGTTGCGAAAAAATTAAGCAATTTATTAAAATAATAAAACACAATAAACTCGACTAACTAATCGTAAAAGAATATAAGCAGAGACTTTTTTTTTGTTTTCTTCACCCATTCTGGGTTGGCAAAGGAAACTATGATCATACAGCCAAGGCTTCAGTAGAATTTTTTTATTGATATGAAATGAAAATTAAATTAAATGAGATGAAATGAAATGAAACCTAACAAAAGCAATCCGAATCCTATAGGAGCGCCTTTCCTTATTTCTCTCTTTTACCACATCGTTTTCCATTAAAGCCACATTATTGCACTAATTCCACCATACTAAGTACCTACCACAATAAAAACCAGAAAAAACGAATTTAGAAAATTAAGAAATAAGGTCCCTCATTTTCTTTTCACTTACTTGCGCAAACTCCTATATGCAGATACTATGGTAAATAGTGCACGTCATACCATATTTAGTAATCTGTGATCATACAACCAATTTTATGTATTTTTTATATTCATAAATTTAATTTGGCCGATACTAATATTAATTTAATGTATAATTAAAATTACTTTTAAATCTGTTATTGAAACAAATTAGAAGCTTCTTTTTAGAAATATTTGCATGAATCATAAAAACTTCTATGATTTTTTTAGTAAAAACTTCGTGGTTGGTTTTTTCTTTTTAATAGACAATATTTTGACTGTTGGGAAAGAAAACGCACGAGTTCGGGAATGGTAAAAAAACCAACCACAAAGTTTTACAAAAAAATAATCTTAGAAGTTTTTATGATTCATGCAAATATTTCTAAAAAGAAGCTACTAATTTGTTTCAATATCAGATTTAAAAGTAATTTTAATTATACATTAAATTGATATTAGTATCGGTCAAATTAAATTTATGAATTTAAAAAATATATAAAATTGGCTTTATGACCACAGATTACTAAATATGGTATGACGTGCACTATTTACCATAGTATCTGCTTATAGGAGTTTGCGCAAGTAAGTGAAAAGAAAATGAGGTACCTTATTTCTTGATTTTCTAAATAGGGAACTTGCATTATTTCATAAATGTAGTCTATCTGAAAGATTTAAGGATTGTATGAAGATATCACAAGCGAAAAAGTTGAAATATGCTTAAATTATTTATTTAATGCAAATCAAAAATTAACATTTCAAAGTCCGCGCGTAAACGCTCAATGGACGTCCGGCCAGTCCGTCATTTCTTAGGACGTCAAACTTTTCAATGTGCATCTGAAAGGAGTGACCAAGAAATTTTGACAACTAACGACAAACGCTAAAAGTGAGTGACCAAAGATTTCAGTTTTACTGACTAGGCTTCGCCAGATAGGTAAATGAAAGAAAACTTATGTTTTTTAGCAAAATCTTTACTAGAACTTGGTTTATCATCCGTATCTCTAAGTACTTACCATACTTTTAGGGGTTGAATTTTTAATTTTTGTGAAAACGAAATTGACAGAATATGGCTACTATCATTTACTGTTTTTTAGGTAATTAAAAATTAAGTAAACTTTATGTAAAACGCACTAACATATAAGTATTGAAAATATGCCTATTTTGCATTAGTCTAAAATATTGTGAACTCTAACATTGACAAAGGCAAAAATACTTGTTGTTGCTTGATTGATTATATTGATACTTGATTTATTTCTGCTGCACACTGGAGTAAATATACTGTTACATTGTTATAAATATATTGTTTAAATGAAGATGTTAATGTTGGTAGAAAATATAAGTACTGAGTTATATTTACTACATACTAGCGGCCGCCCGCGGTTTCACCCGCGTGGTTCCCGTTCCCGTGGGAATATCGGGATAAAAAGTACATATAAACCTTCCTCTTGAATCACTCTATCTATTAAAAAAAACGCATCAAAATCCGTTGCGTAGTTTCAAAGATTTAAGCATACAAAGGGACATAGGGAAAGAGAAAGCGACTTTGTTTTATACTATGTAGTGATGTATGTATATGTATCAGTCAGCTCAGCAGGCAGGCCGCCTGCAGTCCTTAGTCGAACAGGCCACCTGTGATATTCGGTTTTTAAGTGCGCGCACTAGGCCACTTGCAAAAATAATAACTGCAACGGCCAACTGCAAAGTAAATGCTGCCTTATTTCTATATAATTCTCCGGCACTATTCGGCCGGTCCGGAATAAAGAAATAAAGGAAATTCTTTTTTTTAAAAGAATATTTAAAGGTTATTAACAAAAATATATAAGGTCCTTCTTAAATAGTGCACATAATTTTAAGGGGTCAATGTACTCACGCATACAAAAAACTTTTACTATAGTACCAACATTGAAAACGTGAAAAAGAAATCAGCTGTTTCAAAGAAAATATTAAATCGAATAGATTAAAATGTATGGCACAGCTGATATTTTTTTTGCGATTTCAATGTTGGTACCATAGTAAAAGTTGCTTGTATGCATGAGTACATTGACCCCTTAAAATTATGTGCACTATTTAAGAAGGGCCTTATATAACATAAGCCCTGCCTTATCTATATAGTGTAATTATACTAAAAAGTTTCAAGCTTTATTTAAAGGTATTATTAATACTAGCTGTTTATCGTGTTAATTATAGCGATTTGGAGGTAACTTTGAAATTTTTTTCTATTGACATATGTAATCGTGATTTTGAGTAACATAGTCACTAGTGTTAGTCCTGAAGTTTGCTGCATCTTAATTTGAAATTCAGTTTTTCATTAATATTGATATTACAGACGATCATGTAAAGCAATCTAATTTTCGTTGGCATATAGCGGGCTCTTAATGTAAAACTGTGGGTGTGTGGGCGAATGTGGCCAATGACAGGCCATTGCCTGCAGGTGGACTGATGGACTGTGGATAGTCGGTTGCATTGCATTGCATCCTTTATACTTGCGACCGCATTCGCATTGCCTTGAACTTTCTCGTAAATATTTTCATAGTGTCCACACACTTGTGCACTCGCGACGTTTACCGCTGTGCTTCACATTCCAATATTTGTCGCATGACAGGATGGACAACAACGTTATAGCGGCATTTAAAATCCTTAAAAAAAAAGTAATAAATGAGGGTAGGTAACCATCGGTCAATTTTGTTTTAACAAAAAATAAAAATTCAATCTCTAAAAGTATGGCACCCTCAGAGAAACGGATGATATGCCAACTTCTAGTAAAGATTTCGTAGGTAATAATTAATAAAAAACTAAAAAACCCGAGAAGTAAAGAGCTGGTTTTTTCATTTTTAATGGTAAATTTTTGCAGTCGTGTTTTTAGTTTTTTAAATTTTACCTACGTTTTTATTTTTAGACTTTTTAGTTCATTGTCAATAAATCATCTTTTTAAGTAAGAACTTACTAATTTAAAAATTCGTAAATTCTTTTCTTTTTTAGATAAATTAATACGGAGAGCTTTACAAAACTGCAAGTTATAGATGTTTATGGAATCGCTATTTAAAACTCTTCATTTAATACCTAGGTACCCCACTCGATGAGATTTAAAAATATTTCTTTTACAGTACACAGAATAATATGCCGCCTAAAAGCCGCCATTTTGTTTTTTGTTAATATTGATGTTCTATTTTCACTCGGGCTATTAAGACGAATCTGACGACGTATCAATTAACAAAATCAGTTTATCCGTTTAGTAGTTACGAGGGAACATAGGAACAGAAACACATACATTCAGGTCAGGTAATTTTTGACTTCGCCCGCCGCAGTCGAGTAAAAAAACTTAAGCTTACTTTCATTTATCTATGTGGCGAAGCCTAGTCATTTAAACCGAAAACGTTGGTCGTTAGTTGTCAAAATAGATAAATTCCATTTATTATTAAACTATTAACGTTTGTACCATTGTTTCTTCATAAGGTGCTAAACAATTAGATATTTAAAGTAATTTTATGTATTTTTTTAGTTTACTTGCAAAATTTGAGAGATTCGATAATGCACAAATTGTATGAACTCAGTGACCAAGCTAAATTCTTTACTAGATTCGAAGTTAAAAATAATTAACACACAATGCTTAATTACTTTGACAGGTGACAGTAAATTTTTAACAGTTGCTGAACTGCGTGTCCAACTCAGAATTAATTTTGGTGGGCACTCCTTTCAGATGCACATAACTTTTCATGTCGGGTAAAGATTCTCTGATAGGCTCTCAACCTGTTTCTTTTTTCGTGGTCAGTGGTCACTCCTTTCAGATGCACATAACTTTTCACGGCGCGTAAATATTATTTTTGTAAGACAGAATTAATTTATTTCAGTTTTATTTGACATACAAAAAAGTCAGGAAACGATACTTTATTACTATTACAATGGATAATTCTTTTACAAGTAAAGCTAAATCTCACAAAATAGAGTGTGCAGTTTTAACTGTGCCTCAAGAGCCTAAACTTAGAGAAAAGTGGATGAAAGGAGCTATATAAGACAACATTCACCCTCTTCAAAATCTGCCTTGCAATGTTGTGAAGATCATTTTGATGTAAGTACCTTGTATTCGTAAAAATCATAACCTCGTTAGATCTTGCATCAACAGTGTATAAAGTAAACAGCAATCTCTACACTTGAAAAATTTGAATTTTCCATAAATAACCACCGCACTATGTCCATATAAACCTTAAGCAAATCTCGCGAGTCGAATTTAGTCAAGCCTTTTTCCATTTTGTAGATATTTTTAATGTTTTATGACATGATTTGAATGTATGATTACCTATATGTTTTTGAACTCAGCTTAAGTGACTAATGGAATGACGTCACTGCGCGCTGATTGGTGTTTCAAATCACGTTTCAATTTACGTAACTTTAAATCAAAATATTTTGCAAAATAATAATAATTTTGGAATAAATCTTCCACGAATGCACTTTTAATGGCTATCATCATTGGATTATTAATATAATTTCTCAAAATAATTTTAATGCAAGTTCCCCATTAGTTTTTTCTGGTTTTTATTGTGGTAGGTTAGGTACAGTCGCCTGCACTTCAGACTACCACAAAATGTCAAAAATCTACAAACGGTTTTGAACTTAACGCTCCAGAATTAAGGTTGAAATTCGATTGGAGAATTTTGACAGTTTTGTGTAGTCTGTAGTGCAGCCGACCGTACTTAGTATGGTGGAATTAGTGCAATAATGTGGCTTTAATGGAAAACGATGTGGTAAAAGAGAGAAATAAGGAAAGGCGCTCCTGTAGGATTATCGGATTGCTTTTGTTAGGTTTCATTTCATTTCATCTCATTTAATTTTATTTTCATTTCATATCAATAAAAAAATTCTACTACTAATGATCATAGTTTCCTTTGCCAACCCAGAATGGGTGAAGAAAACAAAAAAAAAGTCTCTGCTTATATTTATATAATCTCATATTCTTTTACGATTAGTTAGTTGAGTTTATTGTGTTTTATTATTTTATTAAATTGCTTCATTTTTTCGCAACTGTATTAAAAATAGTTGTTCAGTACACGTGCGGAACCGTCATTGCAACTTGTTACGACTGTCAACCCTCACCTTCGGCTGCGCCTCGGCTCGGGTAGACATTTGTCGGAACTCTTTGCAATGACAGGCTTTCCGCACTTGTAATGAAATATTCTATTTTCACTTCTCATGCTCGTAAAGTTCGTGTTTATGTTGGATATAGGCTGCATAAAATCGCTTTTTATGCTCTAGTGCATAAAGTAAAATCTTCGTCCAAGTCCCAGATTCTAAGACAAAGGTCGTCAGGTAAACAGTCACACACGCAATTAAACTTTGTTAAATAAACTTGTTATTTCATTCTGTTTCTTAAATTTTGTACATTATCTATGTTAAATTTCTAAATTAATAAAACTAGGCAAAATTAATGAATTTTCTTAGAAATAAGTATTTCAAGAGCATTATGGACTACGATCTATGCTAAAGTCACTGTGCTGCCACTGCCACGTATAAAAAAAAGAAAAAGAAAGTCTTCCCGCCAATATGGCGAAGTCTTTATTTTACCTTTTTGCAATATTGTTATTTATTTTCCTTACACTCGAAGTGAAAAGCAGTGTATAACTCGTACATAAAACCCATTTTACCCTCGAATTGACTATCCACCCTCGTCTACGGCTCGGGTGGATATATACGTCTCGGGTAAAATGGTACGTTTTATGCACTTGTTGTACAATCTACTATTGTTGTGTTGGAAAGACTTCTATATGTGACTTTAGACTAATTTATAAGTAAAAATATAACGACTTGACGATGTAATACCTCGATTGTGTGAGTTTTCTTTTAACTAATGACAATGTCAATAAAGTAAAAAAATACAATGAATTTGACTGAACACAATTAGCCACTACCTGTTACTGAATCTAAGTGCAATGGGGATTTTTCAATAAGGTACAGCGAATTGAGCGATAATTGCAAAATCACATAATACCTACATCATCATCATCATCATCATCATGTCAGCCGAACGACGCCCACTGCTGGGCATAGGCCTCCCCCAAGGATCTCCACAACGATCGGTCCTGCGCTGCCCGCATCCAGCGGGCAAAAAAAATAATAAATAAAAAAAAAAAACAATTTAATCTAAGTAACTAAAAAATCCTCATTTAGTTTTACCCTCGGTCATGTTGTTCATTATTTCCCTTGTTCATTAAATTAATCTCCGGTGCTAAGTTAGTAGCGGTTAACTTAATTAAATTTTATCAAAAAACGAATCTACCTACAACAAGACAGCTAGCCGCTAACCATGCCTTTATTACATCATAAACTCCAATTTTGTATTAATTGAAAAAGGAAAAACTTAAGCCAGTCACAAATTACGAACACTACATCAAGTGTTAAACGGCACTTATCGACGCGGTAACGGGGAGATCATTCACCATGAAAAATACACAATTTGAGGCAATAAATCAAAATGCTTCGTATCTCTCGGTAGCGGCCGGCCAAATATTTTATTTCATTATTTATTACTTATAACGTAATTTCGAATGAACCATTTAATAACAGAGTTGGACGTCTAACTACATCACCTGTAATTTTTATAATCACTCGCTTGACGCGATTGAAAAATAACCCGCTGGGTGTAAAGAAGTGTAAACGCGACAGCGTAGTTATTAATATTGTTTTTTTGTTTTTAAATAAATACACATGTAAACATCATTAATATACAGTACTCCTAAGACGAAAAACTATCGGAAAAATGTGATAGTAAAAAAACACGAGCCCTATAAGTATAGCTTTCAGGCGGAATTCGAACCCGCGCCTCCGGAAATCCGGAGTGATAGCAAAATTCGACGAGTCCTGTAAGCCTTTCGGTAGCTTAGTTGGTCAGAGCGTCGGGCCGGATTCCCGAGGGCGCGGGTTCGAATCCCGCCTGAAAGCTACTTATAGGGCTCGTGTTTTTTTACTGTCACATTTTTCCTACACCTACTTACAGAATTGCATTGTGAATGCATAAAAATAATTTAAAATCTCAACGAAAAACTATTGCTATCGTATTATTTTGTATGAAAACCAGAGCCTCTTTCTGTCGTGTAAGGAACAAAATTAAATATTCAATAGATATTTGAAAGCAGCACTTTGACAGCTTTGACGGGTAGTATAGTTTACAGTTACATTTATTTAACGTCAATTTCGTGGTAGGACGGTACTGTGGTAGGACCACAGAGGAAACAAAATACTACTACGGTAGGACTAACTGCGTACATTCAGTTATGGTAAGAACTAACTCTTAAATTACAGACATTAAAAGGTAATTACCGACTGTATTTACTAATAACTGCGACCCGTGACTTTTTGTAATAATGTAATATCTTATGTCACGAGTATAGCCGTAATAATCGTGGTAGGTAAGTTAGGATGGCACGAGATACAAAGATAACCTTTTACATGAAAAAAATAAAAAATCATTGTTTTGTATTACACCAAAGAAAGCTAGTGTGATGGCGTTCGCCGCACGTGTCTCTTCGCTATTTGTATTCAATGGGCGGCTCTAATACGGCGCGATCGACACAAGCAATTTATCTTGACAGGGAATCGAACCCCAACCTTGCAATTGCAACGGAGCATTCCCAGCTTGCATGACACCGATTGCTTCTGCAAACATCGACCGATGTAAATTGTTCTATTACAGAATTTGTATTCAAGTCTGGAGATGTAACAACTATCATAAATTGATATTGAAGTCAATGTTTAATACACTAGCGCTACCGTTTTGTAATGTGGAATGTCTGCTTGCGGTTATTGCTGGAATACCAAATGTCAGCCAAACATGTTACTAGTATACATGTTTCTCTCGAGGTCCCGGGTTCGATCCCCGCCGGTCGGGTAAATATTGAAATCGAACTTTTCAATATTTCCTCTGGTCTGGGTGTACTTATGGGTACCCGTCGTTGTTTCCAGTTTCCATAATAATAGTGCATAAGCTACAGACTAGACTTTGGTATTGGAACAATGTATGTGATGGTGTCCAATATTTATTTATTTATTATTTATTTATACAAGTGATCTGTGATTTCATACTAGCCTTCCGCCCGCGGCTTCGCCCGCGTGGACTACACGGCGTCATCCCGCGGGAATGTGATGATTTTCCGGGATGAAAATAGCCTATGTCACTCTCCAGCTCTCAAACTAAGTATCCCCATACCAAAAATCACGTTGATCCGTTGCTCCGTTTTGACGAACAAAGCAATCGTGATAGATATTCGAGTTACACAATCAAAGGCAAGTTTTATCTTCAAAGAGTGCCTACGAAATTAATAGTAGAGGTTTATTATTACCTAATTATTAATGTTCTTTGTGACACTACCTATTTAAAACTCGCTCAATGCAAAGCGCTTCCTCATCGATGTGGCACAAGATATAACAATCCCCTAAAGGGCCCCACAGACTATCAGTCCGTCTGCAGGCACGTCCTGTCCGTTGGCCGAAATCGTCCATACACTCGCAGTTTTACATACAAATACCGAATGTCAGGCGGCCTAATTGATCGAGCTCTGCAGACGGCCTACCTTCTTCTGTAGGCCCCTTTAGAACTGGATGATCAGGCACATTTGACATTACATTCACATATTCATCGGAGGCACAGTTACAATGATGCATACGGTAAGTGATTCATTAGCATCAGAAAGGACAGAATGCGGTCGGTGCGGTACCGTGTAGCTGTCCGGCTAACCGATGGCTGGATTCGCCGTACGCGCCTGAATGATCATAAACGCTCGTGTGGTTAATTACTCCACCTCTCTCATACGCAATTAAGCGACCACATTATTCCGCCTATCTCAGCTATGCTAGAGTGGCCAAGCCTTCATTGGTTAAAGAAACTTTTCTATGAAAATCAAGTCTTAGGTAAGAAAGCAACTTTAATGGTTGGTGTATTGGACCAATCGACTACTCATTTATCTTCTCACTAGCGGATCCTCGCGGTTTTACCCGCGTGGTACCCGTTCCCGTGAGAATATCGGGATTAAATATAGCCTATGTTACTCGGGAAGAATGTAGCTTTCTAATGTTCAAAGAATTTTCTAAATCAGTCTAGTAGTTTCGGAGCCTATTCAATGCAAGCAAACAAACAAACAAACATGCAAACAAACAAACAATCAAATCTTTCTTATTTATAATATTAGATAATGCTATATTTTCTGCTATTTAAAAACACAGTTGGCTGGAGGAAGGGCCAGCTGATCCTCGCTCTCCTGAGTAATATTATGTAGGAGGAAATAGGTACTTACCTAGATATAAAAAAGGGCAAAGGGAACCGTCAATGACCTTTAACCACTATAAAATTAAAATTGAGTGCAAATTTAAAGGCAAACAAATACCAGCCCATCATCCCTTTAAACCGCTTCCCCACGCATTTTGAACAGGAAACAAATAACCAGTATTTGTATTAGTGCCCATAAACATTTGAGTCAATTTGCCACTCTATCAGCGTAATTTATTGTCTCAGATAGGCTGCATTATCTCGGTTAAAAGCTCAACAAATATGGTAAGCGTAGTTGCGGTAAGCACCGGCCGGCAGACACCGCGGTGCTCAGATACGAGGTATAAATCTATCTTGTTAACTGCTCCATGCAAACAGCTGGAGTTTCAAATTCATAAATCGTATTATTTATATATAAAGTCACTTTCATACAATTTCACACACCCTTTAATAATTCTTATACAGTCGAACCAGTTGAATCATGTCTCATTTTGCCAATAATTTGTTTTAAAGCGTCAAAACTATAAAAGTCAGTGTCATGTCAACAAGTTAGAATTTTTGACCATATTGGATTTTAATGTCTGTAGGAAAATAAACTTATGTGGGTCACAATTAAATTGGTTCGACTGTACATTTTGCGAAGGGTATCAAAGAAATGATTTTCAGGTTTACAATACCTACAATGATTTGTTAGGATTAGGAATTAATTTTCATCTTTATCAGTACCTAAATAGAAACTAAAAAACTAACTTCTATGGATAAAATATTTTAATAAAATCTTTTCAAAGAACTCTGCACCAGCCTCTTTACAAAGTTTCATGAGCCTGAACCAATTTTCGAAATATTTTTCCCAGTCCGCCGCAGACACCTCTTCCACGGCCTTCTCGAACGCTGACAGCGCGTCTTGCGGCGATGAAAACTGTAAGTAGGTATCCCTTTCAGTTGATTTTTTATTTTAGCGATGAACGGTAGATGGTTGCTTTTGAAGGTCTTTCATCCATAAAAGCCATTTGAAGTCGATCAAAGGACTCATCAGTTAGGCCACATTTAAAATCGTAGAAAATCATCGCACGAAAATGTTCTCGATTGGGGGGCAAATGAGACACGATAATTTTAATTTGGCTCCCGATAAATGTGGACGGATTGAACCATGAAGCTCGACTTAATACTGAGGTAACTGGAGAGTGCAGTACGAACAATTTTTTGAATACCACAAATAACACAGTGGGTGTCTTCCGTCTCACCTACACTTTAAAAAAATACGTATGGTCATATGAGACAGCTGACAGCCACTACATACATAAATGTCAAATTTGCTGGCGACACTTTTTTATTCAGGGTGAGAGCTCCAGTTACCTCAAAGTATTAAGTCAAACTTCATGGATTGAACAGTGGTATTTTTACTTTTAAATAACCAAACTTTTCAAAATAATTACAAGTTGCCAATGCCTTCTAGAAAAAAAAGAGTGCTTTAGACCACACGACTGAAGTGAAACTTATAACTATGAAGCTCGACTTAATACTGAGGTAACTGGAGAGTGCTGTACGAACATTTTTTTGTGACCACAAATTACACAGTGGCTGTCTTCCGTTTCACCTACACTTTAAAAAAATACGTATGGTCATATGAGACAACTGACAGCCACTACATACTAAATGTCAAATTTGCTGGGTTCACTTTTTTATTCAGGGTGAGAACTCCAGTTATAGTCCCACACTCCTGTCTGTTCCGGTGACAGTCATGACAATGGAGCCACTTGCAATACGAAATTAGCTGTCAAAATGGACTGTCGATGTCGTATGAAAACTGTTTTAGTTCCAAAGATTATCACCGGAACAGAAAAGTTTGTTGCTCTATACCTCAGTATTAAGTCGAGCTTCATGCTTATAACAATAAAAATGTAAAAGACATTGACATTATTTTTCTTTATTACGCTTTACTCTCTTTAAAGTTTATACTCTTCCATCAACTTCTGTTGTAACCAAAGAGTTTAGACTAAATACTGAGGTAACTGGAGTTTTCACCCTGAATAAAAAAGCGTGCCCAGCAAATTTGACCTTTAGTACGTAGTGGCTGTCAGTTGTCTCATATTACTATACGTAGTTTTTCAAAGTGTAAGTGAGAAGGAAGACAGCCACAGTGTAATTTGTGGCCACAAAAAAGTGTTAGTACTGCACTCTCCAGTTACCTCAGTATGTAGTCTAAGCTTTTTGGTTGTAGCCAAGGAGTTTGTACAAGGAAACTGGAGTTTTCAGCCTGAATAAAAAAGTGTACCCCGCAATTTAGTACGTAGTGGCTGTCAGTTGTCTCATATGACCATACGTATTTTTTCAAATTGTAGGTGAGACGGAAGACAGTAACAGTGCCACAAAAAAGTGTTAGTACTGCACTCTCCAGTTACCTCAGTATTTAGTCTAAGCTCTTTTTGTAACGCTCTCGTCACTTCCGTAACATTCACCAGCTTAAAGCATGGAAGGCTTATAGTCCCACACGTTCTGTTCCGGTGACAGCCGTGACAGGTAGAGCCACTTGCAATACAAAATTAGCTGTCAAAATGGACTGTAGTATTAAAATATTTTAGTGCCAAAGATTATCACCGGAACAGATATGATTTAGAAGTTTTACACGTTAGTACTATTATATATTCTGTGGTTTTACTTCAAAAACTTTTCTACGCAAAACTTTCTGAGTGGTCTGGTACATATTATAGACAAGGAATAATCCTATAATCGACGCCTAGGCACTTTTATTTACTCGTGTGGGCTAAGGTTACAGTTACAATCTTCAGAAGCGATCGATATGGCCAAAGTAACGAGTAACAATAATGGCATATGCATTTATATTCCCTACATAGAACGGCTTGTGTGAAATATTAATCCAATGTCAAACTTTTATAGAACATTCTACTCCCAATCACTAGTGTAGTAATTATAAATTATCGGTCCCGAATAAAAGTAAATGAATTCAATATTTTTTTCTAAATTAATTGTATCACTCGAGTACCTGTTATGCAATCGAAAAACATAAACAATATGTATAACCGGCTTTATCATTAATTCGTCGTCAAACAGCAAAAGTTAATCTGCAACATAAATAATAGACCTAACCATGGTTTAGTATGTACCTATCTTATCACCTGTAGCCAGAAGCTTTCCAACAGCACCAAGGAGCGTGGGCTGTAAACTCCAGCCAATATGACCTTAAAAGTACACGCAATTGAGATAGTTTTTTGTCCAAAAGCTAAACAACAGATCGGTGGTTAATCGGGCGGTGACGCTGTGAGCGCGCCGCTTCCTTATAAGGCGATCTTCCTATTCGCCCCCGCACGCCGTCCTGGCTTACTGAACAGTTAATAGCAACCTCTATTTCCCGATGCCGACCTTAGCGATATGTTAATTTTATAGCTGTACGTCATATTCAAATGTTTAATGCCACTTCATATGTAAAAACAGACGCCGTGTCAGAACCGATGCCGCTTTGTTAATTTTTATTGATATTGGAATTTGGATCAGTTTAGCTTATTAGGTCACATTAAATATAATATCGTCATAGAAACTTCTCTCAACTAAAATGAATTTTCTTTAAAATTTCTTCTTGTGGCTGCTAAGAACGCACAGATAACAAGGATAATTTTATGACTCTTGTTATGTATGTCGTAAGCCAATACGGTATTTTACTGATTTTTTTTTATTTCTTTAAAATGTTTTTCGAAATATTAGCTACACAAAACAAGTTTTCATTTTGAATTATCTTGAATATTTTCAAAGATATAGGACTTCAAACTTTATAATTAGACAAGGACAGGACGCTATCTTAGTGACGTCAGTGGGTTAGTAGCGTCATAGTCACGCCATAGAAGATTTCGTTTTAGAAAGAGACAGCTATAGTCAAAATCAAACAGACTATAATTCTTTTATTATAAAACAGATTCAAATTATTTTTTCACATTTGGTATTCTTAATTGCAATATTTTTTAACGTCATCATTAAATATCTACATTTCAACAACAGTAAAATACCCTATTGTCTTACCGAACGAGATAGGAGATATGCCTGGGCACAACACGATACGCCGCCGTTAATAACGTTTGACAATTTGCCTGGCCATGTTTGGGCAATTCGATTCTGAAAGGAGTGCACTGACAACACATGATTTCTCTTTGAAAATGATATCTCTTCGCCGGCTGCTGCCGTAGCGCGTTCGCTACGCTCGGTTGGCGCATTTTTGGTTACAGTTCTAGGTTATAGCGGAAATACACGGTTCACTTTTGCCTTTCAATTTGGATGAAGCAACCAAATTGAACAACGTAAACGTAAAAGTGAATCATTCAATGTCAAATGTAAGCCAGTATTTCTGCGCCTTTCAACCAAAGTGAATCAATTTGGTTGAACTGTGTAATATTAGCATAACCTAACCAAACATTACCTCCTCCCTTTATGGGATTTTTCATTTTGTTAGGTTGTGCACCCCCTTTTCTACACTCCTACAATTATTTCTGTAATTCTCACAATTACTGCTTTTATCGTGTTTTATTTTTTATTTCAAGCCGACATCATTCTCAACGTAAATAGCGCCAGCATCGTGAAATGGAACTATATTACTATGCGGCCAGCCAGATCCCGATGAGCTCAGCTAAATCTCGATGTAGCCAAGTGATTATTAGGCCAAATCGACGAATAAGTTGCTCTCATCTCATCGATCTGCCCAACTTTTTATTACATCATGAAATAATCGGGCGAATCACATCGTGATGCGCCCAGGCAAATCTCGATCGGTCCAGTTCAACGATACGGCCACGACTATCCGTCTTTTACTCGTTGTCGCGTTTAGGGATTCACTCACTTAAGGTAATTTTGATGAATACGCTAGACACTCTAGCGTATTCATCAAAATTACCTTGAGTGAGTGTGTTACCTATTGAAACCCGTAAAAAGCTCACGTGTATGATCTCGCGGTCGGCAAGCAAATCGTAGCCAAAAATAAAAGAAGCTCTAAAACTGAACAAGGTAAAAAAAATCATTGTGAAACCATCAAAATAACTTCGGCCGGAAAAAAAGGTTTATTACAAATATGTAATTACAGGGTGACGTCACAGACAGTATTCCATCGCAAACATGGCGATTGACATTAACGAGCTCGCCGTGATAATGTCGTTCGGCTATTTTTGCTCTGTGCTGGTACATTTTATCTTCCCTTATTATCTAAATAGGATGTTACGGAACATGGACGTCACCAGCGACGAAACGCTTGCAAGTGCGTCACCACGCCCCCAAAAGTGTCCGGGACCCGACCGGACATAGCCCTGCCATTGCAGGGCTTACATAAATGCGTTACAATATCCGTTAGCTAATACAACCAATGGCGGTGACCATGGTGGTGACAACGGTTGCCCTTTTGAACGGCCTTCCGAAACAATTCACGGCAACATTTTACCTTTTCCGCGATCAGTTTACTTTGAAAACTATTTCATCATAAGCATGTAAGACCTTTCGTATAAGTTGGCCTTTCTAAAATAAATCACATAATTCGCCACGTGGTGGTCTACCATTAAAGGTGCTATTGACTTTTAAACTATCCTGGATTGGATACGGAGCATAATGGGAATAGAAGATAAAAAGATAAGGCTTATTCGTATTTGAATGATACTATTTTTTGCATCACTGATACATTCGGGTGCTTCAGTTATGCAAAGGTACATCTTTATTCGTAGGGGTTGGAATTGGAATAAGGGAAATAGGTATTTAATTGCCCCACAAAAAAAGCTCTCTTTATCTTAAAACAGACAATTTACCTAAATAGAACACATCCATAAGAGAAGATGTGTAAGAACAGCCTAACTAATTTAAGACTTGAAAAATGGAAAATGAAGTATTTAGCAAAAATAGACCCGTCTCACAATCAGCTCCGATGGGACTCGAACCCACGACCTTTCGCTTTCCGGGCGACTGCTCTAACCACTGAGCTACGGAGTCGTTGATACATCATTTTCCATTTTTAACCGACTTCAAAAAAAGGAGGATGTTATCAATTCGACTGTATATTTTATTTTTATTTTTTATGTGTGTTACCTCAGAACTTTTTAGTTAATGAACCGATTTGGATACTTAATTCTTTTTTTATTTAAAAGGTGATGCTTCTCGTGTGGTCCCATTCAAATTTTATCAAGAACTGGCCAGAAGTTCAGGAGTTATCCTGAATAATGTGTATTCAGACTTTATTTGGGTATATGGACGATTTCATAGTTTCATCAAATTGGGGATCATTTTCAAAATATTTTTTTTTCGAAAGTTGGTAAGTACTTCTGACCTGATCTTACTTTCACCAAGTCAGGACCAGGGGATCAAATTCCAGGAAAATTGAGAGAAATTCTCAAATATAGGCAAGTCTTATGCGTTCCATTTATTTTTGAAGTTAGTCAAGTATTTGCATCTGGTAGTCATCATCTCATAGTGATGAGCTGGTGATGGAAGCTACAACTCCTTAACGGTTAGGAGCTGGAGAATATTTCTTTAAGTATTAATCGTACGTATGGGCCAATAGTCATATTCTTTCAGGTTATTAGGGTGAGCTGCTGATGAGAGGTGAAACTCCTCAACAGTTAGGAGTTATATTATGATGGTTTATAAATACCATATGCACGAATGGACCTTCAGTTGTGTTCCTTTAAGTTATCTAAGTAGCTAAAGATGGAAAGCTGAATTCCGTAACGGATAGGATATTTACAACAATTAATCATAATCACCATGTAGTTTCTTAAGCTACTTCACTAAAAATCGAAAAATAAAACGTTTTTGAAAAAAAATGTAACCGCCTTCAAAACGGATCTTCAAACAAAAATTAACAAACACTAAAAAAACGAAAAAAAAAAAGATTTTTTAATTTAAAGGACGATGATACGTGACTTTTTCTAATTTATCTTGGTACTTACTGGACTGTTTGAAGTCAGTGCCAAGCCAAAAAGAATAAGAACGAAATATACTGAGTGAAATAACTAACATATAAAAAAAACCCGGTCCCAAGCGTGAGGTGTAGGACGTAATTACCTCAATACGTATAAGATGGCACCGACTTCAAACAGTCCAGTAAGTACCAAGATAAATTAGAAAAAGTCACGATCATCGTCCTTTAAATTAAAAAATCTTTTTATTTTTTTCGTTTTTTAGTGTTTGTTAATTTTTGTTTGAAGATCCGTTTTGAAGGCGGTTACATTTTTTTTCAAAAACGTTTTTTCAGTAATAAAAATTGCATTGTGAATGCAAAAAACTAAAAATTAAAATAATTTAAGACTTGGTAAATTCGTTTGTCAACCCACCAGCCACACTCTGGTGAATAAGTACTGCAAAAACATCAAGTCAAAGAAAATAGAATACAATAATAAAAATAAAATTGTAAGAACACTCCAACACTCAAATTATTAAGAGAATTCTACTTTAACCTATATTAGCCCTTTCAGACCTGATTAAATTTTTTGTGTCCGAATGAACTTATTTTTTTTTTTAGCTAAAATAGACTACAGAGAATATGAAAAAAATTATGTAATTAATATCTATGTTTTATAGAGTTTATTATGTGAATATATGAACCTTACCGTTTTTGAATAATAATACATCGAAATAAGTAACTACATATTTTGTAAAGTTTTATGTCCTCATTTGTGGACGCCAGGTCTGAAAGGGTTAAATACTAGCTGACCCGGCAAACGTTGTTTTGCCATATTAATTATAGTGGACCCGGTAAACTTCGTATCACCAACATCTATAAATATTATAGATAGACAGATGAAATAGTAGATTTCATTACAAGTGCGGAAAGCCTGTCATTGCAAAGAGTTCCGACAAATGTCTACCCGAGCCGAGGCGCAGCCGAAGGTGAGGGTTGACAGTCGGAACAAGTTGCAATGACGGTTCCGCACGTGTACTGAACAACTATTTTTAATACAGTTGCGAAAAAATTAAGCAATTTAATAAAATAATAAAACACAACAAACCCAACTAACTAATCGTAAAAGAATATGCAGAGAATTTTTTTTTGTTTTCTTCACCCATTCTGGGTTGGCAAAGGAAACTATGATCAAACAGCCAAGGCTTCAGTAGAATTTTTTTATTGATATGAAATGAAAATTAAATTAAATGAGATGAAATGAAATGAAACCTAACAAAAGCAATCCGAATCCTACAGGAGCGCCTTTGGTAAAAGAGAGAAATAAGTTCTCTCTTTTACCACATCGTTTTCCATTAAAGCCACATTATTGCACTAATTCCACCATACTAAGTACCTACCACAATAAAAACCAGAAAAAACTAATTTAGAAAATTAAGAAATAAGGTCCCTCATTTTCTTTTCACTTACTTGCGCAAACTCCTTTAAGCAGATACTATGGTAAATAGTGCACGTCATACCATATTTAGTAATCTGTGGTCATACAGCCAATTTTATGTATTTTTTATATTCATAAATTTAATTTGGCCGATACTAATATTAATTTAATGTATAATTAAAATTACTTTTAAATCTGATATTGAAACAAATTAGTAGCTTCTTTTTAGAAATATTTGCATGAATCATAAAAACTTCTATGATTTTTTTTTAGTAAAAACTTCGTGGTTGGTTTTTTCTTTTTAATAGACAATATTTTGACAGTTGGGAAAGAAAACGCACGAGTTCGGGAAAGGTAAAGAAAAAGTTCGAGTGTGTAATAGCCCACATCCCGAACGCTATACGTCCCTGCAATACGCCACTTTTTGAGCAACTGTATTAAAAATAATTAATCGCGAAGAAGTTTTACATACACTGCCTGCCACAAATGTCACTTATGAAAAAGTAGGTAATCCAAAGCGGCTAAAACGTCAGTGATTACAATACTCTTTGACATACCTCTTTGGAAGCGGCTATGGAAGAAATGACAGTTTTGTATAGTACGACAGTTTATCGATTTTCTATACAAAATAATCATTTTTATTTTATAATTTTCCGGAATAAAAAGTAGCCTATGTTACTCTCCAGCGCCGAAACTGTTCCCATACCAAAAATCGAGTCGATCCGTTGCTCCGTTTTGACGTGAAAGACGGACAAACAAACAAACAAACAAACAAACAAACAAACAAACACACTTTCACATTTATAATATTAGTATATAGTATATTAGTATGTTAGTATGGATATTCGAATCAATCAGTTATTGTCTTTCGTTCCAAGTCATGACCAAAACCCTAAATTAATAGTAAGTATAGTGATTTCACCAAAATTCTACTACAAACGAAATTCTTCATACAACTGCGTAGGTTTTTGCTATAAGTTCATATAGAAGTTTGTGTTACAACAGAAAAAAACAAAATCAGATAATAATAAATAGTCATTTCTATTCACTATACCATGTTCGCCGAGAGTTGGTAAAGTCAGGGTTTCTTAAATCATTAGGTACTAATTGCGGTCTGCTAATTTATTTAAAGACGGTTATGATAATATGTTATGACGGTTGATAATAACCTGTGTGCCTCTTACCACGAAAAACGGCAAAAGCAAGAGAAGAGCAACGCCATAGGGCGCTTGTTAAGTAGGTAATAATAATTTTATCGTCCCGGAAAACAACGGATGATTGTATTTTAATAATAAATTATTTATAATAGTAAGAATTTATTTATTTCGTGTAGTTTCAATGTTTCAAATCCTAAACTTGAAACATTGAAACGCTTGTTTCAAGTTTAGGGTTGAAACAAGCGTTTCAATGTTTGCTAACTACCTAATTATCGCAAACTGCAATTACTGCAAATACCTAATTATCGCAAACTAGGTAAGTATTAAAAATATATTTTTAATACCTAGTTTGCGGTAATTAAGCTACAGTAACGATGTTCGGAAACACAAACTAAGTACGCGGCGCGTTCGGAGACGTATCAATGGAAGGAAAGTAGATTATCCTCTCTTTCACATGTAATTTGTATCAACATCATCATCACAACAGCCGTACGACGCCTACTGTTGGGCATATGCCTCCCCCAAGGATCTCTACAGCGATAGGTACCTACTGCGCTGCCCGCATTCAGCCAGCATTCCCGCGACCTGACTAGATCGTACAGGGATAATAATGTTACTTGTATACCTAGCTTTAATAACAATTTTATTATGAAAAATGGGATTCTTATTATGTTGAATTTTGTTGTTTCAAATCTAATTTTACTTACAGGGCTCGTGGTTTAATACTATCACGTTTTTCCTATACTTACAGAATTGCATTGTGAATGCATAAAAATGTTTATAAAAAACAATAAATAATTATGTTCATTTTTTTTTGTTGCGGCCTGTTAAAATATCTACTTATTAAATAATTGAATCGGTTGTTTCAGAAATCACACATATTGGTAGTTAAAGTAAACCAAATTTTATAGGAGAGACAAAAAACCGATTTGTGACAAATATTTGAATGCATTATTCCGTGGGAATGTGATATTTTCCGGGATAAAAAGTAGCTTATGTTCCACTCCAGGCTACAAAGTATCTGTGTCCCAAATTTGCGTTTTCTGTGATGTTTGCGAGGTACTAGCAATTTGTTACTTCGCAATACTTGCTGTTAAAGAACATGTAGCTGACATCAAACATAGGCGCGATAATAAGTCTGCAGTGTGTGAACCACAGAACACGGAAAGATTTTTTTCGGTGTGGACATTCATTTGAGGGAACCAACCATTATATAAGGTTTGACAAACCGCAGATCCTCGCTAGAGAACCAAGATACTATCCCAGATTGATGCGCGAGGCTATTGAAATTAGCAAATACCCAAATTTCAATAGAGAAGATGGTTGGAAGATACCACCAGCTTGGGACCCTATAATCCATCAAGTAAAGTCTCAACCCAAACCACACACTGCAAGAACTAAAGATACGGTTAGTTCTTTTTGTAAACGCAGATCGTCCCCCTTCGTGTAGTTTTCTTGCCAGTTCTTTCTCCGAAGGGCTCCAACTTTTGTCAACTGGTGGTCGAGTCAGTAACTTTTTGCTTTTCTATAAGTAAATAATTATTATCAAAATTACTTAAACAAATCAAAATATTAAATTAATAAATCATTTTTGTTATAATTAAATATAAAGTTAAAATAATCAATACCTAACCGTATCCTGTTTCCGAACGAAAAACAAAGACAATTAAAGTGGGTATATTCTTTTATTAAAATAAAAAAATAGTGGGTAGTTTTCCGTGACCACGGCCCCTGCCGTGGTGGAAAAAGGTGCCGAAACGTCGGATAAACCAAAAAACCTCTAAAAACAACTAAAATTTAACCAAGTTGTTAAATAAATTGCATGAAAAAAACCGTGAAAGTGTTTTATTTATATATTACTAGCTGACCCGGCAAACGTTGTTTTGCCATATTAATTATAGTGGACCCGGTAAACTTCGTATCACCAACATCTATTATAGATAGACAGATGAAAATAAATGATCGCCAAGAAGTTTTATACACTGCCTGCAACAAATGTCACTTATTAAAAAGTAGGTAATCTAAAGCGGCTAAAACTTAAGTGATTACAATACTCTTTGACATACCTCTTTGGAAGCGGCTATGGAAGAAATGACAGTTTTGTATAGTACGACAGTTTATCAATTTTCTATACAAAATAATCATTTTTATTTTATAATTTTCCGAAATAAAAAGTAGCCTATATTACTCTCCAGCTCCCAAACTATCCCCATACCAAAAATCGAGTCGATCCGTTGCTCCGTTTTGACGTGAAAGACGGACAAACAAACAAACAAACAAACAAACAAACAAACAAACAAACACACTTTCACATTTATAATATTAGTATGGATTAGCAATTATTGTAAATAAATTATTCGCAGAAAAGATTGTAATAGAAAAAATCACCAGCCCCGTAAGTAGCTTTCGGGCGGGATTCGAACCGCGCCCCTGGGAATCTGGCTTACAAGACTCATCGAATTTTGCTATCACTTTTTTCTCATCATTTCTTTTTATCACAATTGCACTGTGAATGTATAAAAATAACTTAAAATCTTAAATTATTGAATTTACCCCCATATCAGTCGTCGTTCAGTATTTAAAAAATATAGAATTTAAATATTATTAAAGATATAGAAAATAAAACATACAGGTGTATTAAAACAACTTGTTAGCAGCAAATATGAAAATAGCTGAATAGCGATCTTTGTGTCGCAACCTGAGGTCGCAACTTTCGTTCCGTGGGCTTCGCTTAATAAGGCGGTCGTAGGCGCCGGAAGTGCGTAGGCTTTGCCCTTAGTCAGTTTTCATCACACGGAAACCCGGAATGGGGAACCTTTCACCCCCCGGCCACAAGCTCGTAAGCGTGTGTACCTTCAGCGATAAGGATATACCTATACGACGAATTTCAACGCAGAGAAATACCTTAGATATGGAATAGTATTACCATATTTATAATTATCGCAGAACTAGAAGAAATAAGCAGAAATTAAAAATAAATAAAAACAATTTTAAAAACAATAGAAAAATAAGTTCATAGTAAAACTTATTACAATATTTTAACAGGAAGAAAATTTAGGAAGGTGAGCTTTTACGATTCACAAATATGTTTATTTTTTTATTTTACTTTATTCAGGAAAAAAACAGTCTTTTAAATTGATATTAATCAAAACATTTAGAAAATGAAGCATTTTTTAATAATAAAAATTGCATTATGGATGTAAAAAAGTAAAAATTTAAATCTATGCTATTACAATATTTTTTTGGGGGATTACAAAATTTAAACGTAAGTAAATCTTTAACAATAAAATTATTATTATGTTTTAACACTACAGTAATTGTTGTTGTTGGTACCTATATACTGTCTTATACCTGCAAAGGAACAACAATCAGTTTTTGCGAGCGAGAGCTAGGTCTGGGCCCCAAGTCTGCTAATTTTAATTTAAATAAGATTCTATTGATATTCAATTGAGACTCAATTACGATTCCATTACGATTAAAACAAATTGGGTATTCTGTAAAAACTTGTACGTCAGCTCAATAGAATCGCAATTGAATCGTAATTGAATCGTAATGGAGTCTCAGTTGGATAGTTAATGGTGTTGCCTTCGGGTATGTATCATAATAACTACGGTCGTTTCGACTATGGTCGAAATAACTACGGTCAAAAGACCTACTGTTCAAAATAACTATTGGTCGTTACACCTATTTTTAAAATATCATTTTTTTTTCTTTTTCTCTTTATTTATGGCAACAAACAGTCGTACATGGAAATAGTAGTATACAAAAAATAATATTGTTGATTGACCTATAGTGCCAGTAATATGGTATTATTTATAATACATATTGAGATGTTTTAATAACATAAAAAAAAGGAAATTAAAACAGTTTTACAGGTTCAGTTGGAAAAAATAGATAAAATATCAATTGGTTTAGTTAATAGGGGAATACTAAATTATAAATTGTTTGATAATTTTAGCGTTAAAGATTTCTCTAGCTTACCAAGCGAAATATTAAAGAGATCGATATCATTAAAGTCATTATTGTACATGTTGGTGGAACGATAAATAAATGAATTTCGTGTGTACAATTTTGTAAGTGCTGGTGGAACAAATAATAATCGCTTGCGAGAGGACCGCATCGGTATACATACGCGTACGGCTTACGAAGTTAATTCTGCTTAGAAGTGCAGAGGAATCAATAATATTGTTTAGTATTTTATACAGAAATATAACATCAAACTTTATTCGTCTGTTTTGAAGGGTTAGTAGATTATACTCTTTTAAAGAGGATTCATATGATCCACTATTATAGTAAAAGCGGTAATTTAGTGAATTTACAAACTTTTTTTGCACTCTTTCTAATCTATTAATATGGATTTGGTAGTAAGGATTCCATACTGTACTGCCAAAATCTAAAATAGACCGAACAAAAGCGAAATATAGTATTTTGAGCGTACTAGCTTTTTTAAAGGGTTTACTTATTCTAAGAATAAAACCAAGACTCCGAAACGCTCGGCTCACAATATGGTCGATATGATTAGTAAAGGATAGTTGCGAGTCCATAATCAAACCCAAGTCTCTAACGGTGTTTACTGATTTAATAGGCATGTTATTAAGTCGATATTCATATTTGAATACTAATGTACGAAATCACTACTGGTCATCTCACCTACGAACAACTCACCTACGGTTATTTCACCTACGGTTGATTGAACTACTGGTCATTTCACCTACGGTCATTTCACCTACGGACAACTCACCTACACGGTTTATTAAGTTTAAAAATAGTGACTCATGTACAGACACGAGCAATAATATTATGTATACAATACAACATAGAACTTTGTCACACTGTAGCGTTCCAAAAGAAAACGATCAATGTCACAGAAGTCATTCAATATTGTAATATGATATAGTCCTATGTTGTATACATATTATTGGTCGTGACTGTATTGCTGTCAGGTGCGAGGAGCGAAGCGACGAGCATGTAAGGTTTACATGAACATACCGCGCGAGCCGAGCGAGCGAAGCTAGCGTGCCGCGGCAGCGGCCGGCGAAGCGCCAGAAACGACTATATACATATTCCCATTTCCTATTAAACTGAAGTAGGGGGTAGGGGGGGTGTATAAAGTCGATTCTGTCGTATAAAGTCGTTTTGGTCACTGTTCTAACCTAACCTAACCTAAAACGTCTGTTACATTTTGTTGGGTGGCAGGGGGCTTCGCCCCCCGAGCCCCCTTGGCGGGGGGCTTCGCCCCCTGTCCCCCCTTTTGTTTTTCCCAAAGGATATAAAAATTTTGAAATAACAAAAATTTTTTTGAGCAAAAAAATAAAAAAATATTTTTTTATATGTCCATCGGATGCCTCCTAAGTATCTCCGGAGTGCCATAGGGGATCGAAAATTTTGTTAGATTTCAGCTATGACGCACCGTTTTCGAGATATTTGCATTTTTATAAAATTCATTCTTGAAAATTTTGCAAGTCCCCGCTTCATACTAAAACAGTCAAAAATTTTATGTTTGCGACACCCTAACCAAAAAAACAATCCAACGCGCCCAAATCCATATAATAAACTTTCCAATTCATAAGCTTGTTGTAGGCGAGTCGTTCATAGTTGAAACAACCAGTAGATGAAATGAAGATTAGGCCAATCGTCCGTTAGTTGAATCAACTGTAGTTCAATCAACCGTAGGTGAAATGAACAGTAGTTGAGTCGTTCAATAGTCATTACGAAAATATGTGAATCGATCGTAGTTATTTCGACCATAGTCGTAATGACCGTAGTTATTATGATACATACCCCATTGAGAGTACTGTCAAACAAATGTCAAATGAGAGTAGAATACCGATACTCCACAATCGAGCTACGATTGTAATACGATTGAAGAGCAGACTAGCAAATATTCCGATGGCAGTTCAATGGCAGTTCAGTCGTATACCATTGGTCTTAAGTTAGTAGCAGAATACCAAAAATGTCAAAAACCGCTATTGAGATCCAATTAAGATTCAATTGAACCATTTGTAAATTAGCAGACTTGGGGCCCTGGGTACTTACTCTAAAAGTATATTGTTTTTCTTTTTCTTTTGTTGATTCTAAAATGTGAGGGGAGTCGACCAGATTATTTATAATTTTTAATAAAAATATTTAATCAAATATTATTCACCGGTCTTCAAAAGTAGTCGTTGAGTGACGACGGTTAAGTTACATTGGACATATTTTCATGACTCTCACGAAAATCCAAAGATTTAAAGAACTTTTTTTGGATTCGTTCTATGCGAGCAATATAATATAACAAGCATAATAAGGGCTCCAGATAATACATGCAAAATCCAGAACACATCGAACAAAGCTAAAATAATAGAAGTGTAAAGGTACAGATAGACGTGAGCATTCACTTGTAACAGAATATCGAGCATTCGCCGTTTTTAAATTTGTCGAACTGAACATGAACAGAGCCAAGCATAGAGCCAAACAACGCTACGAACATTTTCATGATCTTTCTAGCGAACGCTCTAGTCGATGCTCGTCAAAAATATTTCTTCTCGAAGATCGAGACTTGATGTGCGGGGGAGGGACGGTTTGGCGGCGGAACAATGACAGAAGCTCGGGTCGGCAAAAAGTTCGAAGCAAATTTACTGTACTTTCACTAGAATGCTCGCCAGAACGCTCGATAGAATGCTCGCCAAAACGCTCTCGTGTATTTTTCTGTAATGTAACATTCGCAACAATGTTCATTACAAGTGAATGCTCAAGTTTATCAGCACCTTAAGGGTTAAAGATTATTTTAATTTTTATTTTTTGGCATTCACAATGCAATTTTTATAATAGAAAAATGGAAAATGAAGTATTTAGAAAAAATCGACCCGTCTCACAACTAGCTCCGATGGGACTCGAACCCACGACCTTTCGTTTTCCGGGCGACTGCTCTAACCACGGACTCCGTAGCTCAGTGGTTAGAGCAGTCGCCCGGAAAACGAAAGGGTTAAAGATTGCTTGTGCTTAAACGGTTTCGATACTCTGATCTGATAATATGGAGATATTTCAAAAATACATAATTAGTAAGTATTGTTGTAAACAAATTTATTCATTTCAATGTTGAAGACATAAAATATATTTACTAAACATTTTTCGACAAACAAATCAATTTTTTTGTTAAATGACAGATGACTTATTATACGAGTAACATGGAGTGGAAAACGTGTTTATTTATTCTGTAATAGGATAAAAAATAGTTTTTCGTTTCTCAGATTCGGAAAGTGATGTATATTTAAAATGAGCAGCGGGTCCAAAACTATCCGTTTCATCCATGAAGCTCGACTTAATACGAGTATTAAGTCAAACTACATGGTTTCATCCGTTCCTAGGGTGGAAATGAATTTTAAGAATAAAACTGAATTTGGTTACAGTCAACCATAGATTGAAAAAAGTTTTCAACTAACGGGACTTGCAAGATAAAAAAAAATATGAATTTTATAAAAACGAGAATATCTCAAAAACAGTGCGTCTCGTAGCGTAGCTAAAATCTAACAAAATTTTCAACCCCATAAGGTACTCCGGAGATAGTTAGGAGGCATCCGATAGACATATAAAATAGTAGATTGTATTACGAGGGAGCAAAATAGCATATTTACGGCGAGGGGGCTATTTTGAATCCAGAGCGCAGTGAAGGATTCTAGAGTAGAATCCCGAGCGCAGTGAGGGATTCTAAAGTAGAATCCTTCACTGCGCTCTGGATTCAAAATAGCGCCCTCGCCGTAAATATGTTATTTTGCTCCCTTGTAATACAATCTACTATTAAGTGCCTTCTACATTTAAAATACTAAAGTCAGTTCGGAGCAATTTATCCAATTCAATGATTTGATCGATGGAAAAACAAACAAAAAACTCCAAACAAAGAAAAAAGGTGATTTCTTAAAATGATTGCTTTGATTTTTTTTTATATTCTTTCTATTTCCGGTCCTATGGATTGTCACATATTGATTTTGTCATGTAGGTATACAGCTTAAAGTTATATAAATAAATTCAAATCCATCATGTAAAATTATCTAGGGCAGAAGCCCTACTTTTTAACCGACTTCAAAAAAAGGAGGAGGTTATCAATTCGACTGTATATTTTTTTTTTTTTTTTATGTGTGTTACCTCAGAACTTTTTAGTTAATGAACCGATTTGAATAATTCTTTTTTTATTTGAAAGGTGACGCTTCTCGTGTGGTACCATTCAAATTTCATCAAGAACTGACGAGAAGTTCTGGAGTTATCCTGAATAATGCGTATTTAGACTTTAGTTTGGTTATTTAGACGACTTCCTAATTTCATCAAAGTGGGGATCATTTTCAATTATATTTTTTTTCGAAAGTTTGTACTTCTAATGTGATCTTATTAACACCAAGTGGACCTTCAGTTGTATTCCTTCAAGTTATCTAAGTAGCTAAAGATGGAGAGCTGAATTCCGTAACGGAACGAAATATCCTATATTTACAACAATTTATCATAATCACAATGTAGTTTCTTAAGCTACTTCACTGAAAATCGAAAAATAAAACGTTTTTGAAAAAAAAATGTAACCGCCTTCAAAACGGATCTTCAAACAAAAATTAACAAACACTAAAAAACGAAAAAAATAATAAGATTTTTTATTTCAAAGGACGATGATAAGTACGTGACTTTTTCTAATTTATCTTGGTACTTACTGAACTGTTTGAAGTCGGTGCCAAGCCAAAAAGAATAAGAACGAAATATACTGAGTGAAATAACAAACATATTTAAAAAACCCGGTCCCAAGCGTGAGGTGTAGGACGTATTTACCTCAATACCTATTAGACGGCAGCGACTTCAAACAGTTCAGTAAGTACCAAGATAAATTAGAAAAAGTCACGTACTTATCATCGTCCTTTGAATTAAAAAATCTTATTATTTTTTTCGTTTTTTAGTGTTTGTTAATTTTTGTTTGAAGATCCGTTTTGAAGGCGGTTACATTTTTTTTTTTTTCAAAAACGTTTTTAGAACTTTTAGAGCAATTGGCCCCGGTTTTGGCCAATTGCTCTCCAAAAAGTTTCCTAAATAACTTTTCTTTATTTTTTCCAATGGCAATACAAATAATGTACTTTATGGTAATAATAACAATCGTAATTTTTTTTTTTTTTTCAAAAAACGCCATGTTCTGTTTTGAAAATTTATAGTATGAAAATTTAAGAAATTTTGTAAAGATGAAATTTATTATAAACCTTTGTTTTTAACAATCAAATTATTGTTTTGCAATTGATTGGTTTCTAGCACATTATTATAAATTGATTTAACCTGGCTTTGGTTTTGATTTTTCGCTATAAGTAGTTACTTACAAAAGTTTGGCTACCAATGAGTGGCCAATACCGGGGCCACAAAGTAACTACGCTGGCGGTTCGGGGCATTTGGTACCTTTCACACATTTTGTGTAAACATATTTTTTTTTAATCGAAAGATGAACCTTTAAAGGAAGATAAATTCCCTAAAAATTAAGATATATTTTTTGTCTTAAATAGGTACCTAAGACCATTTAGCACTTAGTGCTTCAAAGAGAAAAAATCCTTAGTGATCGCAAAGGGGTCTCCTGCCCTTTTTTTTTTATTCAGGTACAGTCTCGAGCAATTATATGTAAAGAACATAGATCTTTGTCACATTCACACTGAAGCGTTCCGGAACAAAACTGTCGGTGCACAAAAGTCATTCAATATTGTAATGTGACATAGTCCTATGTTGTTTACATAACTCGTGACTGTACACATAATAACAAAACACGACTAGAACGTTTGTGTGCTGATTTAGGAGTCAAGATACACTATAATAATTATTATAATAACAATATTACAATTTGTTGTTGAAGTTTTCATTTGTAGTACGGTCGCCAGCACGTCGAGTTACTACAAAATGTCAAAATTTATTAATTGAAACTGACCTCTATTCGTTGGACATAAGGTTGAATTTTATTTAAAGAAATTTGACATTTTGTAGTAACCTGACGTGCTGGCGACTGTACCTAAGTAGTATTGTTTTATTATCTGCTCACTTTTCGCAGAAACACTGCGCAACGATTTTAAACAGAGTTATATGTAGAGACAACTCTACTAACCACATCTGAATCCTTTATGAACATGCAAAATAACTGCCACAGAAAACAAAAATCACGCATCGAGCCTAAAGGGTCTGTTTACCCCCTAACTAAAGTTCGCCAAAGTTGCGGTAACAATGTAGGTACCTACTTACCTCATAGGTACCTAACCGTATTCTTTCTTAAAACTCAATTCCTTATTGATCTATTTCCATCAAAACATAACAGCTGTATACTTAGATTAATAACACCTGTACAGAAGATATTTTCAGACCGAAAGTTCTACATAAGTACAAATAAAATATTTTTCCAAAATCGCCCTTTCGGCCTACGCCGTTCCACCTACATAAGAAGATGAGACGTTATCTTCTGTTTATAACAAACAAGCACTCCAGTAATTGAATTTTAAATGTTACGGCCTATGATGTTTTTACGGTAGGCGGAAGTCGCTCTTGCAACGACCGCGAAATTGTGCTGTGCTGTATTACAAGCTTTTTACAAGATTTTTATTAACTTGCTATGTTAGTTAGTTAGTGGGACAAATCTTGCAAGCTTAATTTGACCCACTTCCCAGTGACCGATGGAGCTGAAATTTTGTATACAGGTTTGGTTCAGATGACAATACAATATTTAAGTACAGTCAGCAAAAAATCTTGTCATAAAAATGAAATTTTTACCAAAAACCTATTATTAACTTGCCATGTTAGTTAGTTTGTTAGTTAGTGGGGGACAAATCTTACAAGCTTAATTTGATCCACTTTCCAGTGTCCGATGGAGCTGAAGTTTTGTATACAGGCAAAGAATATATACACTTACGATACAGGTTTGGCTCAGATGACAATATAATATTTAAGTAGGGCAGGCGTACCGGTTTTGGCCACTGTACCGGTTTTGGTCACTTTTCACTTTAAAGTTATATAAATAGGAATTAAATAATTATTTCTTATTTTTATTAATGGCGAATAAACGGTTGGACTTTTAGTTAATAATTACAGCACTTAGCTTTTTTCATGTAGTACGATATTTTAGAAATAAACACATGTTATGTTTCAGAGTTAACATTTTGTAAAATTCTTAAGAAAAATGTTAAGGGTAAGGGTTTTGAAAAATCATTTTTTTTCTACAATAAAATTATTTTATGGTTATTTAATATTTTATATCACATTAGAATATGTTTTTTCTAGATGGGTTAAGTGTTGTATTTTCACTGTTTTCACAAAAAGTTGGGAAACAATAAGTGGCCAAAAGTGGGGCTAGAAATTTTTGCATTGTGCCACCTTTGGCCACTTTGGCATTAGTAAAAAGTTTCCAACCTTTCATAAAGTTCATTTATTTTTAAAGACTCACAACACTTTTAAATTAATCATGTTTAGGTTGTCCGCTGTCCCGGTAGCGGAGCAGAGTAAGTCAACAATGCAGAGCGGAGTCATCTCAATCCGCTAATTTTCTTTTAATCAAGTGATAAAGGTATACTTATAAACTTGTAGTAAGGAGCTAGCTGGGATTGAAATACTATTTCATGTAGTGTATTAGTCCAGAACTCTAATAAGACATCAATTAAGCATTAACTCAACTTATAAATATAGTCATTTTATGAAAGTGGCCAAAACCAATGTAAACGGTGTATTTGCCCCCCTGCGCAGAATTTATTTTATATAAAAAAAAACTATTGTTTTTTTTTTACTTTGTAGGTTGTATCCTTAAAGGTCGATAAATTCTCTATAATTCTATATTATAAATTTTCTTTAAAATACTTAAGATCATTAAGCACTAAGTGGTTAAAAGTGAAAAAATCCTTAAAGTGGCCAAAACCGGTACGCCTGCCCTACAGTCAGCAAAAAAGCTTGTCATGAAAATGAAATTTTTACTAAAAACTTATTGTTTTATCAAATAGCAATCTTTAATATATGTACCTAATACCTACGCGCTAATTACTTATTAACTTCCGCTTATAACGGGTGTCCCAAAAGTAGGTATAGGATGATTTGTCTCAATAAAACGCAAATGGATTGTAATTTCTTCGTAGTTTTATTTTATTTTAAAGAAGAGACTTGTACAATTTTATCTGAATAGAATATCTGCAAAATGGCCGCCACAAGCATTTTTGCTGTGTGCAAGTTTTTCATGACACTTTCACACATTTCGCTGCTAATTTCACACATTTCGCTACTTATTTTACCAATAACTCGGCGAATATTTTGTCTATTTTGTCTATGTTTTCTGGATCGTTAGTGTAGTCTTTATCTTTGACGTAGCCCCAAAGAAAGAAATCCAGTGGCATCAGATGGCAAGATCTCGGTGGCCATTTGACATCACCTCTTCTTGAAATTACGAGATTTTTCGACCTTTCGACGAGTGTTTGTAATTGATCGTGAATTTTCGTTAAATATTTGTATAACTTCTATGCGCTGTTTTATTGTGAAACGCTCCACGATTAATTTTACATGTGTCAAGATGACGTAGAGTGCTCGTCAGATAAGTCGGCGCGCGGTAAAAATCGAATACTAATCTTTTCTATAACATTAGAACAAAAAAATGCACTGTAACTAGCGCCAAAAACGCGCCAGTTACGTGCAAAGTTATCTGACACACACTCTACGTCAAATTTCAACCCGTCATCTTGAATATTTCGGAAATAGCGCGAAATTCAAATCCTATACGTACTTTTGAGACACCCTATACATATTTTACTTTTAGTAATTTTACAAATAATCTTTTTGTTTGTGGAAGCGTTTTAATTGCGCACGTTTGTTTAAGAACTTTGTTTGGTAAGTATTCGATGCTAGTACTGTTTTAAGAGTATCGAAAAGGAGCAGTGTTTAAAAATAATGCCGGTCCACTCGGACGGAGTCGCGGACGGCCAATAGTCATTAGTAACTATGCCTTGAGCAGTTCATTCTAGTTTATTTTTTATCCACAACGGGGTAGCACTTAACCTTCATCACACCTGATGTTAAGTGAAGATAAGGCAGAAGCGCACTACTCCCGGAATCCTCAACCGCTGAGGAACCGACCCTATGTCAAAGTTGATGTAGAACTTTTCATATCTTCTTAGGTAATCTGTATGAAGTTTTGGATGGTTGGTGAACTTGCCAATTTGGAGGTGCTTTTTACCCTAAAGTAGAGAGTTTGAAAGATCTGATAGGAAAATAACGTGCATCTAATACTTATTTTTTTTTATAAATAAATAAATATTGGACACCATCATCCTACATTGTTCCAATACCAAAGTATAATAGTATGGCAATTAGAAACATCGACGGGTAATACCACATATTTACACCCTACATAATAATATGTGGGATTAGTAGGTAGGTATATTGTTATCTAAATGGATAAAAATATTAAACAGTTTCGGTATACCCAAAATAAGACATTCATGACATTAACATCGCTTAGGTACTGAATATTTTTACCTGAAACTTGAAACGATATTTTAAGTCGATTGTGTTTTCGTTAACACCTTTTTGGTCATGAAACGAACCGAATTAAAGGTCATATTCATACATTCATCACACCTACATGTAGAGGCATCCCGAAATCCTCGAATTCAGGCAGCCGCCCACCGTGCACTTTGACATTTGGAGCGCCGCGCGCCGGGAAAGATCAACAGGTGGTTGCCATGGCAACGCACAAGCGCTCGTGACCTTTCCTCGTCGGATCGGAACCCGGCTCGACGCCCTCCGCGTTTCGCTCACACACCCACGGTGATGGTAAACATTTCGCTAAAAAGTGTAATGTTGTTAAGTAATAAGTAAATTAAGTTATATAGAAGCTTCTGAGTTTATATAAGTAGGTAAGTACACGTTTTGTGCAGATCAGCAAATTTTAAAATATACGAAGCGTTCATATTTAAAAGCCCTCTTTTCTATTAGTATACCTACGCAATTCCCATAACTATCTACTCATACTCATTGTAAATTATAGTACCAAGTCATCGCCCACAGAAACTCATGCAGATACAGATGGTCAAAAATAATATTACGTAAATAACGACGACGAACATTATACGTCAAACATTACACGTACACACGCACGGAACAATCACGTATCTATGGTGAAAGGAAGTAGGAGTCACTACGTAACTAAAACTATGACTGACCACATATTTTTAGAGTACCAAACTCCTAAATGATTTATTAGAACTACGTAACGTCTCAACTATCCGAGCCAGCCGCCGACGTCACGGGAGTGCGCGTGCCGCACGGCTAATTGTGGCATGACCAAAACGGTCTCCGCCATCAGCAGCGCGTAGTACGAAAGCGGAGCGTGATTCAGCGCGCGGAGAAAGTGGTGGTGCAGGGCGCGCGGAGTGACGCGGTCGCAACGAGCGCCGCGCGGCAGCGGCAGCGCCGAGCCGGCGGGCGAGCCTCCGCGCCCACGCACGCACGCCGCGCGCTCACGCCGCCCGCCGCACTGCCATCACTACACTTGTGCGCCCCGCGCTTTTCGCGCGCCTCCCTTGCCGTCGCGACGCCGCGCCATTTTCTCGCGCACGTGGGCGACGCTGCCGCCGGCCGAACGAGGGCGCTCGACTCGAACGCCATTAACGCGGCCGTCGTGAATGAATGCCGACCTCGACCGGGTGGCTGGCGTCCATTGATAGGGCGCGCGGCGGGCGACGACCGGCCGCGGCTGTCGCACGGGGGCGGCTCACTGCACGCCCTCGCCGCTCGAGCGCGCCTCAGTCGAGGATGTGGCGTTCTCCGCGCGACGACACTCACCGCGTGCGAAATCTGTGTTCATTTATCAGTAGATGCTCGTGACCCTTCAGTGATTATCGTGCCGCGTATACGTAATTTCCTAGATGTAATATTCTGTGATCGCGTCAATTTCGTTAGGACATAAGTTAGTTAGTCTACTACGGGTTAGGAGTAAAGCGGCGCACGCGCCACCGTGCACCGTGGAGTCGCGCGAGTGGAGAGGTGAAGTGGATGTGAGTGTGCGTGCAGAGCACACAGTGGTGTGGTGTTCACGGTGCGGGGATGCGCTCGTGCCATGCTCTCGGTGATCGCTATGCGTCGGCCGGAGGACGAGGAGCTGGGCGGTCGCGGCGACGGCGACGAGTTCGTGGACATCTCGCAGATGCAGCTGCTGGTCGAGGCGGGCCCGAGCGGGCTGCACTACGGGGGCCCGCCGCCGCCGCTCGCGCAGCCGCAGCCCTACGCGCAGCCGCCCGCGCACCCTGCCCCTACCACCTCCGTCGACGACCTGTTTGCGCTCTACTTTACGCCTACCCCTCATGGTGAGCATTCACTAGGTATGAAACTTGTTCATAATTAAAAAAAGAACCAACCATGTCCCTGTCATCATCACTTATCATATCATAATCAAAACAAACAAACAGTAGTTTTATGAGAAACTGTAAAAATTTACTCAAACTTCTATAGGTTGTCCAATGCGTAAATTAAAAAAGTATTTAGTGATAGTAAACAAATTCGGAAATATAATTTTCAGTCACTATAAAATGTGACTTATTTCTAACTGCGAGCTGTCAAACGAATGTTATAGTAATGTTATTACAGGACGGAGCTTATACACTGCGTATAGCGCCATCTCGCTTACTATATAACTATAACATTGTTTGACAACTCGCAGTAAGGCCCCTGAAAATGCTAATTAAATGGTAAGTACCTAGGTCACGTATCTCGAAACGTAATTTTTTTTAATAATTAAGAACAGTTACATGAAAACTCTATCTCTATTGAACAATTGCACTGACAAGTAAACAAAAGTTTAGCTCTTCCTACCGTACTGCTAAACTTTTAAGTACCTACGTTCTATCTGAAAAACATAACATCAGCGGCCACTCGACCTTGCGGCTGCGCCTGAGTGTGACATTGTCCAAGCATTCCGTAAGTCTCGTTCGGAATCGCAATAATTCGGATCAGCGTTCCGCATACAGTTATCTGGACCGGATGGGTCTAATCGCTGCGCACCACAGCTATCATGCGCTCTGTCTCCCACCTAGCCGTAAACATTAGCACTATCAAATTTTGCGACAGCATTATTGAATCAGGAAGATATTTAAAACACCAATAGATTTAATATTATTTACTACGAGGCTACTACGATTACATTCCGTCGGCTTTGTAGTAAAAGTTTATTGAAAGTTCGAGTTTAAAATAATATTGAAAGTTAAAGCCTTCAATCTCCAACAATCCTACTGGTTCAGCTTTTATAAGTATATATTTTTCAATGTTGTAATCGTAACAGGATGGAAATAAAAAAAAATAGATAAAACATTAGTAACAGATTAAACTCGATAAAAATGACAGCAATCCCTGGACTTGTTTTTTATTTCTAAACTTAATAACTGATAAAAGTTTAATAAATTTCTGGGCGAAATAAATCTAAAAGTCATTCTTAATTTATTAAATAAGATCGATGTTGAAGGATAGCCAGTCGAGATACCAAGCGGAAGTGATGCTGATGACAGTGCACAGTGATGACTGAATATCAACAAAAGAAAAATGAATCGATTTTGTTTTGTTGATGAAGATCCACTTGCAGCGCTAAAATTTAACCCATACAAAAATGTGAAAATGTTAAATCTAGATTTGAAAATTGACATTCCTGTATGGACTAAATCTAGTATTAGTAAAATCAAGATTAAGCAAATTTGCTGCAAGTCGACCTTAATCTATTTTTTTAAAACATTAAAATATAAATCCAATTGTTAACTTTTTAACGCTTTGATTTGATTGATATTAGTTACAATTACATTTTTCACAATAATCCTTTTTTTATTGAAGATGGAGGTATCAATACTTATTATTAATTTATGTAAACATATGGCAATTAAAAGGCAAATTAGGTATTAAGTGTGTGCTTTAAACAATAGTATCGAACCTCCACAAAGGCCAAAATGGTACTTAATTTTGTCTACCAATTTTTATCGTATTCCAATTGAGGTGTATTCAACGCTAGCTATAATACCTAAAATGTCTCCAGGTTAAAATACAAATACAGCAATGAACATCGCGCTTACGTCACTGTTCAAAATGTAGCCGATGATTCACCGCACGATGGATAACGCATTAAGCGAAGCACACAAACTATGGTGGCAGGCGCACTCGCGCAGACACAAAATTGAGAAACCGGTTACATTTTTTTTAATACAAGAGTAACTTTTTTTACCACACTTTTATTAGCTTCACTTGTAACTAAGTCACACACAATGTAAGAAAATCTTGGAATTAAATTTTAACCTACTTCTAATTGTCGTATTGATTTGAAACCTTGCAAGTTTATATGAATCTGATGACAATACAATAATTTGCTACCATCGAGCTGATCTGATGATGGAGTCAAGAGGTGGGCAATAGAACTCTTCAATGGCTGCTAGGAAACCCCTCGAGTTTAGGCTCATTTGTTTTGTTCTGATGAGACCTATTCGCTACGCTTGATGGTGAGGGTCTGGTGATGGAGCAGGGGAGGAAGTCAGTGGCACTTCTTAACGACCACTAGGAAACCCGTCGAGTTTAGGCTCCGTTGTTTCGTTCTGATGAGACTTATTAGCTGCACTTGGTGGTGAGGGTCTGATGATGGAGCAGGAAGGAAGCCAGTGCCATTCCTTAATGACCAATAGGAAACACCTCGAGTTCTAGCTCATTTTTTTCGTTCTGATGAGACCTATTCGCTACACTTGGTTGTGAGGGTCTGATGATGGAGCAGAGAGGAAGCCAGTGGCACTTCTTAATGACCACTAGGAAACCCCTCGGGTTTGGGCACATTTACTTCGTTCAGACGAGACCTATTCGCTACACTTGGTGGCGGGGGTCTGATAATGGAGCTGGGAGAAAGCCAGTGGCACTCCTTAATGACCACTACGAAATCTTTTGAGTTTGGGCTCATTTGTTTTTTTCTGATGAGACCTATCCGCTACACTTGGTGGTGAGGGTCTGATGATGGAGCAGGGAGAAAGCCAGTGGCACTCCTTAATGGCCCATAGGAAACCCTTCGAGTTCTGGCTCATTTGTTTCATTCTGATGTGACCATTCGCTACACTTGGTGGTGAGGGTCTGATGATGGAGCAGGGGAGGAAGTCAGTGGCACTCCTTAATGACCACTAGGAAACCCTTCGAGATGGGCTCATTTGTTTTGTTCTGATGAGACCTAATCGCTACACTTGGTTGTGAGAGTCTGATGATGGAGCAGGGAGGAAGTCAGTGGCACTCCTTAATGACCACTAGGAAACCCCTCGAGTTTGGGCTCATTTGTTTCGTTCTGATGAGACCTTTTTTTTTATTTTGAGTGCAAATACTGACTTAACGTATACCACACGGCATGTTGGACTCGGTCAGACACAGGGCCTGTCCCTCGCTGCGCCCAGCCCTCCCACCATGCCTAATAGGCTTCGCGTCAGGGCTGGGCTGTTCTAACCCCTGCTTAGGCCCCCTACCGAGCTCGAAAGCTTGAGAGGGGGCAGGACAGAGGGAGGAAGCCTCCTGACAATCTCCCCATGAGGTTACCCACTCAAGGTGGGCTGACCAGATGGGGCGATCGAGAGCAGGCACCACTACCAACTAAATCCCTCACTACATGCTCTCCGCCATCACTTTTAGGTACACCGACTGTGGGGGGGTTGTGGTGAGAAGCACCCCCTGCGGCCTGACGGGTGGTTCGTTTCCGGGCCCCTGCGCGGCGGGAGATGGCCGAGCATGCGGGGCCAACTCCCAAGACTACTGGGGGGGGCTGTGCAATCCGGGCGACAGCCAAGTGGCCGTCGCCCGCACCACACTGCCCCGTTAAGGGGGGATGAGGCTAGCAAAGCGCAGGTACCTCCGCCCCGGCCGCCTGCGTCCAAGCCGATCCGCATGAGCCTTCTGCTCGCAGATCCGCTCAGATGCTTCCTTCTGCGAGATGACATCCTCGCAGAAGAATACTGCCGCATCCCAGGACCTGTCGCTACTGAGCATGGTGCGGGCCACGCTCGGCAACGAGAGGTCCCTCCCTATCACGGTGCACAGACTACGGCGCGCGGCGCTGCGAAGACCAGGCAGGGCACTCCTGTAAGGTGTGCTCCGCACTATCCACCCCAGCGCCGCAATCATGGCACCGTGTGGTCGCCTCCCTTCTAATCCGACACAGGTACTTTCCGAAGCATCCATGCCCGGATAGCACCTGTGTCAGTCTAAAGGTCAGCGAACCATACTTACGGTTACACCACTCGCGGAGAAAAGGGCGGACGGCATCAATTGTCCGCCTCCCAGCTGGTTCCTCTTCTAGCCTCTCCTCCCACACGTCCATTAACCCCTCCTCGGCTATGCGTCTCGCAGCGGCCATCTCCTCGGGGGCCACCCTGTCCCCCCCTGCGAGCAGTGCTCGGCGATTAAGGTACAACTCCCTGAGTACCTGAGCGTCTAGCTCCCAGGGGGGCGTACCGGCAAGCGCGCAAGCCGCTGCGAACGACATCGTTCTGTAGCCGCGGACAACCCTCATGGCTACGGCTCTTTCGGGCGACGAAAAAAGCGGTGATTTTCGTCGTTCAGTTTGTCGGCCCACACCGGTGCTCCGTAGAGAGCCATGCTACGAAACACCTCCGCAAAGAGTCTCCGACACTTATCCCCCGGACCCCCGAGATTCGGCCATATTCGCTACACTTGGTGGTGAGGGTCTGATGATGGAGCAGGAAGGAAGTAAGGGTTCGGCTCGCGCATCTGGTAACTAATAGACTCTATTTGAATTTTTAAAACTAAATAAATACAATTACGCCTTTGAGTTATATTATAATGTTTACGGGGTGGGCAGACACATGAATGGACTGTGAAATCGATTACCATCCATCCATAGCTTGCCATTTATTAAACTAAAAAGTAAAATATAAATATGTGCGTCCTTTGCAAAGCATATTGACAACGCGCACCACGCTTTTTAATTTCAGTTACTGGATAGACGGTTATTTTGTACTTATTAGTCTGTTCCTATAAAAGTGTGTGTTTTTAGTTTTTTAAACTACATATTTTTATATATTGAATATGTAATGGGATGCGTTTAGGTTTTCTATAGCAAGTTGAAAATATTTTGTTTTTGATATTTTCAAAAATAAAATGCTTAAAGAAGAGTAAATAGGCCCAACTTAAATGAATAAGTATAAGTTTTTAGTAAAAATTTCATTTTTATGACAAGCTTTTTTGCTGGCGGTACTTTTATATTGCATTGTCATTTAAACCAAACCTGTATACAAAATTTCAGCTCCATCGGACACTGGGAAGTAGGTCAAATTAAGCTTGCAAGATTTGTCCCCCCTAACTAACAAACTAACTAACATGGCAAGTTAATAAAAAGCTTGTAAAATAGGTACATATAGGCACCAATATGTACCTACTTATTTATTTATTTAAGTGTATGTGATGGTGATCACATACATTGCAATCCCAAATTAGGTAACTTAATTTGTGCTGTGCGCTCGGATTAGGTTAGGCACACATACGTCCTAAACATTATGGAAATCGGAAACGGAAAGCGCCTTTATAGTCTAGTGGTTCACACCACAGGTAACAGACCCAGAGGTCTCGAAATTCCTAATGGGTGTGGTCCAGCATACCACATTCGAAGCAAACAAACGGTTACCTAATGAAACGCATAACATTTTTCGCCATAAACATGAAACGCATCGTGTTGAAAGGCATAATCATCGAAATGCATAATTCTTAAAGGCATAATTTCATAACGCATACTTTTTTTGCCCGAATTTTGAAAGGCATAATCATCGAAAGCCATAAATTCAATAAGCATAATTATCTAAAGGCATAACTTTTAAATGTCATAATACTTAAAAGGCATAATATTCAAAATGCATACATTTAACGGGGTATTACCTTGTGTTTATTTATTTTGAAGCTAGGTCTGTGAAAACAAAAAAGGCTTTTCTGGCGCTTCGCCGGCCGCTGCCGCGGCACGCTCGCGCGGCGTTTTGGTCACTGTTCTAACCTAACCTAACCTAACCTAAAACGACACTACATACTAAATGTCAAATTTGCTAGTGTTTACAGTGCGACGTACCTCATTGCCACCAAAGAGTAGTTATGTATCAACTAGCGTATTGCCACTATAAAATACTTTTTAATGTAATTTAACCGCCTCTGTGGTCTAGTGGTTCACACCACCGATTTCAGACCAAGAGGTCCCGGGTTCGATTCCCAGTGGGGGTACATATTGTATTCGGTTTGGTTGGTGGTAGGACTTGTTCTTAGTCCGCCTGGCTAGCTACCACCATCTTATCTAAGTCTGACGCCATAACAATGATGTTTTCAGCATTATTGTGTTCCGGAAGTTAGAGATAAGATAGCCAGTTCCTCAGTGATTGAGGATTCCGGGAGTAGTGCGCTTCCATCTTCAGCCTTATCACCACTTAACATCAGGTGTGATGAAGGCTAAGTGCTACCCCGTTGTGGATAAAAAAAAAAAAAAAAAAAAATAGAACCTATGCCACATTAAAAAGTACCATATCAAAGTATAGACTTAATTTTTTGCATTTTGGTAGTTCAAGAGTAGGAGAATGTCCGAATATTATTCATACGAAAGTAGCTACTGTTTGTCTAGGTATCGTAACCTTCTTATAGGCATAAGAAGAAACCCCTGATCTGACTTTCATGTTTGGTTTAAAGTATAGGTAGCGAGCTCGGCCTGCGATCGCTGAGGTTATGTAACTTTCGCAGTGGTCTTTCGCGGGATGGCTGTTCAATTATGGTGCTTCGGAAGACACGATAAGCCGATGGTTCTGGCTGCATTTGGATTGGTTAATACCCCATAACTGCAATGGGCCCGTGTGGAAGGTTATGGTCCATTCTCCTTATCTATCAATATGAAGGCCTGTACCCCAGCAGCGGGGACATTAAAATGGATTGATGGTGGTACTGATGAGACCTTAGAGAACGCCTATCTACCTACTTTTTGACATGAAATTTTGCGATGTACCCAATTAAATGTGGTCGTCCAAATCAAAAGGGGCCTTATTGCGGCCGGCACATACGTCTTTATTGTCGTTTGTTTTGTATTCGAACAACAGCAATAAGGGCGATAGTGCCGAGCGCCACAAGGTCCCTTTTGATTTAGACGACCACAAATTACTCACGGACGGACGTAGTCGCGGCCGGCCAATCATATTCATATTTCAACTATCTCTCATTTTAAGCATGGTCTTTTTAAGCTGAAACAAGTGACAGAATCCGAACACTGCGGGAGAATCGCCCATCCTTGTCTTGCTGTATCTTCGCAACCAATGGACATAGCGTGCTCAGGTTTCACTCGAATTTATTCGGCACTTTAATAAATATTATATTTATTAAAGGCTGGCGAATAAATTCGAGTGAAACCTGAGCACGCTATGTCCATTGGTTGCGAAGATACAGCAAGACAATGATGGGCGATTCTCCCGCAACTTCCGTTCTTCCTTACAACCAATGGACATAGCGTGCTCAGGTTTCACTCGAATTTATTCGGCACTTTAATAAATATTATATTTATTAAAGTGCCGAATAAAGATACTTGAAAAACGCTTCCTTAAGGTAGTTTTTTCGAAAAAACTGAAACAAGGGGCAGTTTTTCGAGCACCATGGAAGTAGCACAGGGTTTTCAGGGTTGCAAACTTGGGTGTTAACTACTCTCAAGGGACCTAACAACAAACAGTGTGCCCCTCGATATGGTGCACAAACGAAAAGGGCGTTGACTATACCGGATTCTATCGACACTGCTTTTCATTCGTTTCAACGAAGTTTCGAAACGAAGGGAACCGTGGTAGGTAATACGCAAAATTTCGATCGAAATTGAGTTTTACGTTGAATTAGAGTTTCAGTTCAGACCCATAGAGATCTTCAGATAGTTAGTTACCAAATTATAATGCCGAAAATAGCATCGAGCATTCGTATTCTATTTTTATCGAAAGTATTTTTTTTTAGAACTCTTATCATGTTATGGAAAGTCTTTTAATTAATTGAATTCGTAGAATCAAATCCCAATATCGATAGACGATTAGTGTTTAGCTTGAAATTGGCTATGAGAGAGCATATTTCTGTGTTACGTTGGGCAGGCATGAAGCGCAAGCGAGCAAGGCGAGCGAAGTAATTAAGGCGCTACTCGGAAAAAGTACGGACTTTTTGATTTAAAACTATAGGACGGTTACAGTTGTTACAAATCTGGTAATAAGATATATATTTCTTCATACCTTTATCTAGAATCGTACCTATAGTTTTTGAATACGAAGTGATTTTGTGTTTTTTTGCGTAATCGGCAAAATCGGTCTCGCTCCCGCGCGCGTCGTTTTCTCATTGCTATCTCGCTTTAGCATAACTTTTCCGAGTATCGCCTTAACGAAATGGGCGAAGCGACGAGGTGAGTAGGCGGGAGACGCGAGCGAGCGTCGTCGTCGCTCGCGGTGTAAAACCAAGTACATATGAAAAGAGGTGAAACGTCACATCATCGCCGGGCTCGTTAGCTCGTACTCGTACGCCAGCTGGCGGTGTGGCTTGCGTTTTAGAACCAGAGGTGCCATAGAAACTGAAAATAGGCGGGGCCATCAAAGAACTACTCTTGATAGGCCGACCCGAGGCCCGCCAACGCTATGCGAAAAAAATATTAATAAAGTATCTAATGGCTGAAATCTCAGAAAGACTCCACCTCTTTTCGTGATTAGGGAGGCCGGGGTTCTAAGTGCCGGGGGTAGGTTGTTCCGATCCAAATAGCCCTGCGAAGAAAAGAGATAGCAATAGATGTGAAGTGCGTCGCGAAACATCATACTATCGCGCTATTGCATCAGCCATTTTAGTGACGGTGTGAAAGAAGTACTTAATCGATTAATAATGGCACATAAACATCACGTAAGTTAATTCTTCGTCCTCAAACTTTTTGGACTATTTCAATCAAGTTTCTAGCTATTTGTGACTTTCTAAGTATTAATAGTTGGGCAAACCATACTGATTATCTTTTTAATAACATTGCTTTTTATAAGTAATCTATTCTATTATAATTGGAGGTCACTTTGAAAATGGGATTTGCGGTTCAAAGTTCTGTTACTCTCGTGAGGGTCTAGCTAGTTGTTCCGCGGAACAACGTGCCCCGTAATGAAACACATAAATAATAAAATTAAAACTTTGTTTAAGGATCAGAAACTATAAACGGAAAACTGAAAATTTTTCCCAGAAGCTATAAAACCCTTACCAAAAGCACCACCAAGATCTTTTATAATTGTATAATAATATCAACTAAGCGACGAATAGGAAAATCAGCAATATTGACAGATAAGCCTGAAAATAACTTTGGCTGAAGTAAAATCAAGAAGAGCAAAGAGCAATAGTAAAATAAAGGAGAAGGGAATTGAAAAAAGAGTCGAAAAGAAAAAGGCAACCGGTAAAATCAAGGGAAATTGTAAAGTGACACGTAATTATAATCCGCAAAAGAAAAGAAAATGCGAAACGGAAAGTCCCTGCAAGAAGATGATCATGGAAGTGATGGTGAAGAAGATAGCCAATGGTATTGTTTAATATGTTCCAACTAGCCTTACGCCCGCGGCTTCGCCCGCGTGGACTACACGACATTATCCTGCGGGAATCCCTGATATTTTTCCGGGATAAAAAGTAGCCTATGTTTCTCTCCAGGCTACAAAGTGTCTGTGTCCCAAAGGAGACTAAAATCTGTGGGCCCAATTTATAAAGAGTTGGGATATGGTCTCAATATTTTTTTTTATTCTTTATTTTTCTTAAGGGGGTTTTTCTGATGTTATACCACCTCAAAAAATATTCTTATCTTTTTATATGAAAATTCTAATAATCGGGATAATTTCCTCGTACAAGTACGAATGTTTTCCATACTGGAGTGGAATAAAACGAAGTACCTACCTAGTTACAAACTCTTTGGTATGGAAAAAACTTCTTCTTCTATATGACAGAAAAACCTTTGCAAAGTTAACACCATGAAGCTCGACTTAATACTGCAGTATTAAGTCGAGCTTCATGGTTAACACAGTGACACTTGACATTTTGCTCAAAGAGTATTTGCTTCTATATTTGGGCCCAGGACCATCCCAGGGTGCCTACCATCAACTCTTATTGCGGTTTTGTTTAGGAACCTAAACTGATCTGCTTCGCTTATTCGTACCACGACAGCTTAATATCAATGACAGCGATTCAGTGATCATTCAATGACATTTCACAGCCGCTGAGCTGTCATCAACTCTTATTTGACGTATAACTTGGCCAAGCTAACATGTCACCTGCTGGTTATACCCGTCCCTTTCACTCTCCTGGCATGACAGAATCGAGTGAAAGAGACGGGTAGAAGAAATAAGGACACAAATCGTTCGGTCATTCACATTTAGCAATTCATTTGCGATCCAGTTTTTAGAAGGTCATGGTACGAAAGAAAGCAATTCATTTTAGGAACCTATTCTGCATCGCGCTATTTTTGAATCGCTGTCTTAAAGTTGATGGTATGCACCCAGGACTGTATGCATGAAGCTCGATTTTATTAAGTCGAGCTTCATGACTGTATGTAATCCTTTCAGTCGCCTTCATAGAGAAAGATAAATATAGATAAATAAGATAAATAGTATTAATACCTTATATGATTATTAAACCATTTTGCAATAAATAATTCTTAAATAATATATATTTTTTCTATTTGTATTTAAAACTCTAAACTTTACTACTTTTCCACATACTTAATAAAAAAGAGACACAATAGCCATCTATCGCGACAAAACAAAAAGTCACCAAATAGAGCATCTCAATCTCACAGAATCTCACTCAACAGGTGGCAGCTTTCGAAGCTGTCAAAAATTAATGTTCTATGTGTGACCCCCCTGGTCTCCATTCAGCCAAATCCGTTCAGCCGTTTTGGCGTGATTGAGTAACAAACATCCAAACATCTAAAACTTTCACATTTATAATATTAGTAGGAAGTAGGATTCACAACCAGGGGGCCTAGACAAGTGGCTTTCTATTATCGATATCGCCAGTAGAATAGAAAGAAAATGTATGGGATTGACATTAGCAGTCACGTGACATTTCAATCGCTAATATCAATCCCATACATTTTCTTTCTATTCTACTGGCGATATCGATAATAGAAAGCCACTTGTCTAGGCCCTGGTCGGGGGGGTCTTTGTAAACTCGCCGTAACAGTTAATTCGTCATCAGAAAGGCAGGTGAACAATGGATTGAATGCGCCATGTGTAAGAATTGGACTCATTCAAAATGCCTGAAATCTAAAGATGGGCCTACGTTTGTCCGAATTGTAATTCTGACGACAAATCCTCTGATTTTTTTAAGTTCTGTGAGACTGAAATAAAACTATTACTAAAATAAACCAATAATTAGATTAGTGATCTCAGTAAAGTGAATGCTATGAGACTGAATAAAGAAACTATAGTTCAAAATGTTAAAATTAGTTGATTTTCCTTTGTTTTTTTTTAATATTTTTTTTTTGACAAACAAACTTTTGTCCTATTAATTAAAATTAAAGATTTACTTTTTTTATTATCAAAATCCTTAAGATTTTGTGAAACTTTCATAAATATTCATTTACATGTGCCTTATTTATTTTATACTTAAGTATATACCTTTCCAACTAATATTACATTATTAATGGTTGGAGTTGACAGCGGAACAACTTACCTCAACTGAGAAACAACCAGCCCCTCCGTGGGGAGAGTTATTCCTTGTCGACTTGCTACAGAAAAAATATTCTGAGCCAAAATATAGGTATTATTATTTCAAAGAATTTCACTTTAGATTTTAGAAGTGACGGCATTGGCAGTATTACTTAAATCAGAAAGAAACATCTAAATTGAATTGAAATCAGTACCGCTACAATCTAGCGTCGTCTAGTTTTGTAGGTGGATATATACCGAAAAAGGCGCCCTGGTGATTACATCAGGATCCCATGACAGCTTCTGTTGCGCCGGCAGTGGCGGCGGCTGGGCTGTCAAAACGGCGCGTCCCACGCTTGCAGAGACACATGGCGGGTCGAGTGAGGTGCCCACATGCCATCATTACACCTAGGATGGCTCAGATGTACGATAGCGCCGCTTTGAAGAACCGGCCGCGGGCACAGGGGCCACGCACGTGCGTTTGTGCGACGCGACGCCGTCGTCTCACGTCCCCGTCGCCGCACGGAAATTGACGAATCTACCTTTATGGCGAATGTAGTCGCTACTGAATATTCTGAGCTTGTAGCTTCTGAGTCATACGTAAACCCCGAAATCTGGACACATGTGTACTCATTTGGCAATCAAAACGGAGCTTTTAACTCAGATTAATATAATGCATAATGCAACATAGAAAATATTGGTACCAGATTTATTGTAAAATCTAACTCTATGACAAAGCTAAACGGGTAGGTAACAGATGGTTACGTCAAAGGTTCTCACGTTGATACCGCACAGTGATAAACAGGAAGACAGTCCTCTTCACAGTTTTCATTTAATAATTTAAATAACAAAGTAGCACAATGATTGTAAATTAGGTATACCTAGGTAAATTGATCTAAAAAATAAAACCGCCTTAAAATAATTTTTGCCTATAAAAATAATTTTTATTTCACTCTTTTTAGTGCATCGTGCAGGCAATTTACTTGTATTCTGGTAAATAGGTATGTGATCAAATTGAAAACCTCCTTTTTTGAAGTCGCTTAAAATACCTTGAGGTATCCCCTTTTTAACAAAACAAGAATCATAGGAAAAATTGTGATAGTAAAAATCCACGAGCCCCATAAGTAACTTTCAGGCGGGATTCGAACCCGCGCCTCCGGGAATCCGGCCCGATGCTCTGAGCATCTTACAAAATTGCATTGCGAATGCATAAAAATAATATAAAATCTCAAAACAAGAATCATCTAAATCGGTTTATAAACAAAGGAGTTATGCCTAAAGATACGTATTCAATTCACATAAAGTGGTAACGAAAACGACAGTATTTTCAAGATTTCCTGAAAACTACTGAACCGATTTCAAAATTTCAATTTCAAAAAATGGGACCAACTTGGAAACCAACCTGATGTAATAACGTTTCAATCATTTCAATCGGTCCCTCCGTCTTCGAGTAATCGGTGAACATACACAAAAAAAAAAGACATACATACAGACGAATAGAGAACCTCCTCCTTTTTGATTTAGAAGTCGGTTAAAAAGAGTTGGAGTAATGTTATCTATCACATACGATCACTCGATACAAATCAGGGTAGGTAACCGAGATTGCGGTGGCGTTGCAAGTTCGCACGAGGTCGCGGCCGGTGGCGCATGCACACCTGCGCGCCCAATGATGGAGAACAATTGCTATCATTAGCGGCCATCGGCGGCGGCCGAGCCCACTCGCTGCGTATTCAAACAAGCGCAACGACAATGCGAGTTCGTACCAAACTCAATAAATTATCGCTAATGCCCAATTTGCGTCGGCCGGTTAACAATGCCGTTCCCGCAATTACTTAAACGCGTGTAACCGCTCGCGATACGATCTGCCTTCGTCCGCGTCATTGTCTCTCCGATGCGATACATGCGCGCAATTACACTGTATCGATTACAGCTGACTCAGAGTCTCAGACCACTCGACCTAACAGATTGACTGCACCTATAAAACATTGTTTTTAGTAGCCGTAATTAGTGTTCCGATCGAGAGAACAAGATCGATACTCATGTCACTTTATTGTCCGATTGAGGATAGACCTTTATAGTAGAAGCAATAAACTTTTAAAATACAAGCCCTGTCAGCACCCGGTTTATCATCTGACTAATACCAACGGAAGAAGTAAAAGTCAAGATGTAGTTAAAGAAAATATAATATTCTCTACTTCGATCAACAATAACACCTAGTTCTAGATACATAGTTGGAATGACAGACATGCATGGCCGAGCGTATACTCCCACTTGAGAGTATAATTGTAAGTAGATTATTTTGTCAATAACACTAAGGTATTTCAAACTTGGAACGGTTCCTGTCATTTATAATTAGCCGACTGGTGTAGATATTATAATATAACGGTGTAAGATAACATGTTACATTCGTAACCTTTTTTCTCCGTTTAAAAAAAGTCAGTCTGTGCCATGTAGGTAAAGTTTTCATTTAGTTCATGGTTCATGAGCCTTCACCTACAGTGCCACAATCTTTTCTGTTCCGGTGGCCAAAATGTGAAAATAACGTGTTTTTTTTAATGACATTCTGCTGTCAAATTGATATCCAACCATAATGTTGCTAGCGGCTGAAGGTCTTAGAAGTCAGGGCCGGTTAAATTGCTACAAAAAAATATAAACAAGTAAATAGCGGCGCTGTCACCGGAACAGAAAAGTTTGTGCCACTGTAGTACCTACTTGTTGATCGAAGATTCTCTACGTCTAACAACGTCGGCACTTCTTGTTATATTTGTTTAGCCCAAAAGCATAGGCTGAAACCTATGCTAATCATTTTTCTAATCATTTTTCTAATCACATTAACTGCTAATCGTTGAATGTTATTTTCCTATTTGTTTGATACTTCATCATCATCATCATGTCAGCCGAACAACGCCCACTACTGGGGCGTAGGCCTACTCCAAGGATCTCCACAACGATGCCCGCATCCAGCGGCTTCATTTATAGGTACTTAAATCAAACTAAATAGAATTCCTATATTTTTTTAATCTTGTTTGACCACTGGTCATGGTCAATACATAAATTGAACTTTACAGTATGTAGGTAAACGATCAATAGGCAAACCTTAAAACTATGTATAATACAGTGGCACCCTTTTTAATACAATTTATTTTAGTTTTATTTTTCAATTTTAGTAAATGAAATAATTTACTTGCAAGTTTGTCATCACTTTCTGAACGTAAACAGTCTACAAATCATTTAATCATGCATGCACATCAGGCTTTCACAGTTTCATTTATTTAAGAATGCACTCTTTGAACTCTTAATCGCATTGTGGAAGGAACTACCTACTAAATAGACCGATAGCGCTGGCCTATTTTGAGGTCAGAAGTTTCAAAAATTCTAAAGATGCTAATTGCTTAACTGTGGGTACAGTCGTACCTATGAAGCTTATTATTGCGTTTTGTGTCACATCTGCCACTTGCATTTTCAGCAATTCGGTGATTTGTGGTTGATTGTTTTTATTACAGTCAAAACTGGCAAAATAAATTTAAAGTTCAAAATAATTATGGTAGTAGTCTAGGATAGCCTGAGGAGTGTGCAAACCGAATTTGTGCCATCTTCGGCCAGTGCAAACTGACATAGAGTCAGTATGAGAATACAGTACGGAAAAAAATTCAAATTGATAAATAACTATTTCCTATCTTGGATCACTTACAATATGCCCATTAAATAAATTTGTGCCATATTAGGCCACGCGATTTCAAGATTTTTAATTATTTTGCTTTTCCAAGCTACAAACATTTCAAAAAAATATTAGAATCATTAGAGTTCACATAACCATTATCATAAAGACATAAAAAATCGACTTTGTAAAGGACATTTTTCATTTTCGACTAGGACATTGTACACTATTCGTACTAATAGTAAAAAATATAGTAAAGTCAAATAAAATATTAAAATTCTCATTGTCTTTCTGGATAAATGGTACAAAAATAAACTTTGAAATAAAAATTCTTTGCCATCCATGGTCACACTGGCAACCATATTTAAATCACGTTCGGAAACTTTGATGTTTCTGTACGAAAAAACGATGACATTGACGACTGATGATAATCTGTCAATGTGAACCGTTTTTTTAATGTTAGTGTGACATTTTACCGCCATATTGAATCGGGGTTGCATAATTATTAAGACTAGATAATGCTTTTGTACCATCAAACGCGTTAGCTTATTGCGATATAATTAGTTTTCAGTTATTATATTTATCTTTTGCTTGCCTATGGTATAGTGTACAAAGTCCTAGCCGAGGCTCCATACAGAACTGAAAAATCTCCTTTGTGTCATTATCATGTACGATTTTAAATGAATAAAACACAATAAACAATGGTTGCGTTGATGTCGAAACGAGCGCCGGCCGGCGGCGGGCAGGCGCTAGACAAATACCTAAATTTACACTTAAGCATGTACCCAAAGTGACACAAAATAAAGTATAAGGTTGGGTAAATGGTCCGGAAACTATATGCGAAAAACCATCAACTTTAGTAGGTGACACATTGAAACGCATACAGTTGATTGTCATAATTTCATTTGGCATACATCATAAGGCATAATATTAAAAAGCATTTTATTACTTGGCATACATTTCATAACGCATAATGATAATAATGCATAATAGTTGAAAGGCATAGTATTAAAAAGCATAATCTTCGAAATTCATATTTTCGTTTGTCATAATTTCGTAAAGCATACTTTAAAACGCATAACTTTATAAAGCATAATTACTTTTTAAAAACATTATTTTATAAAAATGTCAATATCTCGAAAACGGTGCGTCGTAGCCAAAATCTGACGAAATTTTTGATACCCTTTTAACAACCCCGGAGGTATTTGAGAGACATCCAATGGTTAAAAAAAAACTTTTTTTTGGATCAAAAAAAATTTTTTACTGTATAAGTTCTGAATTTAGTTCAAATGGAAGAAAACAGAGGAGCAGGGGGACGGGGGGGCGCAGCCCTCCACCAAGGGGGCTCGGGGGGCGAAGCCCCCCGCCACTCAAGAAATCCTAACAGTAGTTTTAGGTTAGGTTAGGTTAGAACAGTGACCAAAACGCCGCGCGAGCCAAGCGAGCGAAGCGAGCGTGCCGCGGCAGCGGCCGGCGAAGCGCCAGAAAAGACTTTTTTTATTTTCACAGACCAAGCTTCAAAATAAATAAACACAAGATAATACCCTGTTAAATTTATGCATTTTGAATATTATGCCTTTTAAGTATTATGACATTCAAAAGTTATGCCTTTAGATAATTATGCTTATTGAAATTATGCCTTTCGATGATTATGCCTTTCAAAATTCGGGCAAAAAAAGTATGCGTTATGAATTTATGCCTTTAAGAATTATGCATTTCGATGATTATGCTTTTCAACACGATGCGTTTCATGTTTATGGCGAAAAATGTTATGCGTTTCATGAGGTAACCACTTTAGTATTTTTGAAACTTAAAAACTTATAGCGCCATCGGTCTAAAATTTGTAAATAAAATCCAAGATATTTCGAAAGTATAAACATCAACTGACAAAATAATCATCTCTACAATAATAACATTTAACATTATGCAAAACCATCTTCTATCTCACTCGTTGCCGCAAGCAGCCGAGAAATAATAGCGGGCCATGCATTATACGTCAAAATATCATAGACAACGCGTTGTTGTCTAAAACGAAAAACTTCTTTTTCACACTTATGCTCTGAAATGTTAATATTATATTTGAGAAAAAAGAATGCAGTACGTGGCACTTTTCCGAGGTAAACATTCTAAATTTGAAAATCACTGCAGTAATGAATTTCAGTACTTACTTACTGCACTAATTTTAGTGCAGTAAGTAAGTACTGAAATTCATTACTGCAGTGATCTGCAATGGTACTACCAACTTTTTTCTTTATTTTTTCTTTCGTTATTCCAAGGTTATTCCTGTGTATAAAAACAGAAAAGCAAAGAGACATTTGCACCATACAGCCACATTATTATTATTATTATATCATAATTAGGTTAACTTTTTTTTAAATACGGTGCGCACAGAGTATATTACTTCGTATTGTAAGCGCTATGTACCCTTAGCACGAACATCAATCGAAAAAACAAAATGAGATTTATCATAGACAAAATATCCTTTACGAGTAATTTTGTATGGGAAATATGTACAGCGCCATCTACCGCCCAGAAGCGAGTATTGAAGTTGCGCATTTTTGTAGCAAGTAGTAAGTATCAATAGGCTGTATGACCGTTCCACTTGGCCTCACAAACCAATATTAAAAAAACGGCGGGAATGATTTTCAGCGGTTGATTTCAGATTTGATATCAATACAGTTTATTTATATTGTGTAATAAATTATCAAAATGAGTTCTGCCAATGAAACATAATACAGATACAGACATTGTATGTTCCTACTCCACCAAATTTGAGAGCAGAAGCAAAATGAATAATAGAAAACTTACTGCCAGCAAAATCAAAAGAAAGATATATGAAAACCTACGATCTGATTTGGAAAAGTGAAAAAAGGCGCATATGTTTTCGGAATCTGTGTTGTTGGCGTATTTTAATGATACATCATTAAAATAATATTATTATGGGCGATTTATACATAAGTGTGCCCGGGAAAACAATAACATTTACATTTAATAATTGCCCGAACATGTGTGATATAAATTTTAATAAATATTATTTAGTTAAGTAAAAAGTTTTTTTGCTATTTCCTCGCATTTCTTGAGAAAAGCACTATACAAGCCTTGTACGGTAAGCAAATTACCTTGCCTCGAATGTCCTCGACAATGTAATTTCTTACTTACCTGTCCTCGGCTGTAATGTACTATTACAGAATAGTAAAAAAGAAAAAATCCTTTTTTCTGTTCTGTATTTATGACTGAAAAGATTTGTTAAAGAAGTAAAACTTCAAAGAGAGTACTATGCGATTATTATAAGAATAGAACGGGTTGTTGACAAACTTCACTCTGAAAAGGTACAGTTCGCAAGAAAGTGCAAAACAAAATGAAAATAGTATTTTTTTTATTTTGGCAAAAAGTGGTTTGGGTATTGCCACTTTCAAAACGAAGTTTTTTTTATTTTTTAAATCCACCTACTTCCCTTTTTCTTCGTACACAATTTTACTACTCATAGGTACCCTTCGTTATGACGGCGCCAGGCATAGCACAAACATTTGAATAAATGTTTGGACACATGTGTAGCACGGGTATTTGAGTATTTGTTCAAAGTTTTGTTAAAATACTAGGACATATTTCTACAGTACTTTGCAATGTCATAAGGAAAAGTCTTCAATGTATTTGTAGCAGTAGCAGCTGCTGTAGCAGCTCAGACCAGCGGGACGATGATTCTCAAATGAGTGGAATAGAAGAGGTGGAATAGCATTAGCAAGCATAATTTGTTTTGATTTACAATTGGCGGATTCACGAAAGGCGCCTCCCCGAGTGGCTTGATTGAATCGTTCCCGTGATACCAATACCCGGCGCACCCTGGTAACAGTTAGATTCTGCCGAATCTAATTTCAATCAACGTGCAGAATCTAGCTGGCCAATCCTTTTACCATGATAGACCAATACAATTTTTCACTAGACCCCCAATTTACCATTTTTATTGTAAAGTTGATTATTAAATTATTTTCATAACTTGAATTCCTGTTTTATTTAAATACTTACTTAAACCAGTAAATAGAATCAAAATTCAATTTATTCTGTGTTATTGAAGCATAGTATCAAAGCACCCCGCAGAACAATAAGTATGAAAAAATGGTTTCAGCTAAATAGGTACCACAAATTATTACCTGATCATTTTCGTAAAGGCTTTACATGAGTCCTATACTTTCCGAAAAAAATCAAGTTAATGATTTGTATTTATCTGCAAATTATTCATATGTTTTGGTTTGCACGAACATCACATGATCAGCCCTGTTTCTTTTTTTGCACACCATACTGAAGTGAAGTGAAGTTAGTTTGACAGCACTTTGACAGCTTGACGTCACAACATGGCGGTGTCCCTATCCTATTCTTATAATAATCGCATAGTAAGATGTATGTATAAACGAATTGATGTTGTATGATTGTTAACTTATACTACCTACTCCTTTTTAAATTCAGAATCTATATAGAAGCAACCCTAGTGAGTCAGACAAGGATAGGAATAGATTTTCAAAAACGGTGGGAGCGGTCCTTCTGTAAACTCTTTATTTTGTGCTACTACCCACCCAGTATGGTCAGCCAACAACTTTTGAATTTGACATGACCTGACATTGACAATGACAATGTCATATTTGACAGTTAAGGTTGTACAGTGTTGCCAAGCCTATGTAAATATTTCTACCATAAAAAAACAAATTATTTAATTTAAAAAAACGGAGGGCTTTATAATTTTTATTTTAGCGATTTTGGGTTCTTAATTTTTGTTACTATTACATAAGTCTGATTTTACGGTGGTTAGTTAACCTTCAGAATAAAAATCCAACCTCCATACAAAAAGAGGACATCTCCTTTATATTACTGTGGGTAGTTAATATGATTTTTAAAAATCCATCTAAAAGTTCAAAGTTCAAAGTTCTTTATTGCATCATGTTGTTATAAAGATGTTACAATACATATAGACACAAACATGACCCTGCAAGGGCGTAGCAATTACTTATAAATAATCCATATCCATCCGTAAGTAAGTACATAAATTAATTAATTACTAATAAAAAATTAAAAATTTAATATTAACAAACAATCATATTAATTAATTTTCTTATCTGACCTGCGAGTATTATTAAGTATAACATTATATTTCTATTTTATATAAATTTTATTTAAAATATAATCCGTATTTATTTACTTATAACAATTAATTATTATTATAACAATAAAAAAATCTTTATTAATCTATCTTTATTAATTTATCTTTATTTTTTTTTTTCTTTTTATCTTTATCTTAGGACATCTCCTTTTAATTTAATTCAAATTACTTACCTACCTGGGGGGCTACCGGCTAAAAAATCTGGGTATGGATATGGGCTTCAACTGTCATTTGAATTCCTTATTTGGATAGATTTTTGCTGCTTTGTTCTTTTGAACGTTGCTAGCTTGCTATCATTATACCCGACGTCACAAAACAAGGAAAGGATAGTGGCAATTTTTTTTATAAAATTAACTTTAAGTTCCAAAAAACGTATGAAGTTCATACCCATAAAGTTACGCGGTAGCCCCCGATCATTTTCGTAAAAGCATACTTTCATGAGTCCTAATACTTTCTGAAAAAAACAAGTTAATGATTTGTATTTATCTGCAAATTATTCATATGTTTCGGTTTGCACGAACATCATTATTTATCGTAAGCTATGACATGATCAGCCCCCTGATTCACGATAAATTTCTTTTTTTGCACACCATACTGAAGTGAAGTGAAGTTAGTTTGACAGCACTTTGACAGCTTGACGTCACAACATGGCGGTGTACCTATCCTATTCTTTTAATAATCGCATAGTAAAAGTAAAGAAGGTTGTTTTCACCTATTTTTCTTTGTTGAATGTGTTTTTCTGTGTTCAGTTTAGTTAAACCGGTTCACAAAACGTTGCTCGAACTATCGCGATAGGACTTGTAAGTGTTTAGTGTGATTTGTTGTTTCAGAAAAGATGTTTAAAAATTTAAAAAGACCTTGGATAAGTAGGTAAGTTGTATTTATAAGTAAGGTGCAGTGTTATCCTGTGTTTCTCTGACGACATATCGAACTACATCGCATATAAAAAGAATTAATAATGACATTTAACTCAACTCACTCGTCAGTGACTACAACTTAAATCACTGCCGAAACGTCACTGTTGAGATTGTAAACAAAATTATACTTACAGGGAATTACATTTTGATTAACTTATTATTTATTTTAACGCTGTCTATAAAACAGTTTTCAGATTTCAGTAAGCTCAGTTCCAAATTCATCTTTTTCGTCTTAGGGCCCTTAACACGACGTTTTTTACGCGCTGACGACGCGCGTATTTGTTACGCGCGTTCGACTTGCGTTTGTATCGATACAAACGCGCAACGCGCGCACGAAAAACGCTGTGTGGAAGGGTCCTTAACATTATCGGCCTTTCGATCGTTTACATACTGTACAATAACTAAGTACCTAAGAGTAGATTTGTTTTTGTTTGTAATGATGAATAAACACAAAAACTAATGGATTGATTTTGAAAATTCTTTCACTTTCTTTCAGTAGAAAGCTACAATAACTAAATTTAAAAGTCTATTTTTCATTTTCTCTTTTAATTAAATATTGGTTCGACGATGAATCCAAATTGTAAAGTTCTAACGTTGTTAGGGTTTCCGTACCAAAATAGTAAAAAGAAACCCTTATGGTGAGACTCATGCCCGAATACTCGTACGCTACTTATCTTTAGGAGCGTCTCACACATCGCCCTGTCACTTTAAATGTCAAACGTATGACAGAGATGCCATGATGTTTGAGACGCTCCCAATGATGATTTGCGTTCGAGAATTCGGGCGTCACTCTGTCTGTCACACACAACTGGACATCTCGAGAGCTACTAATGCCACAGTCTATATATTTCCCTATGCTATCAACTTGAAATTTGGAATAGTTTTAGATGACGTTTGTCCAACTATTTTGCAAATAAGAGAGAAATGAAAATATTAATATATTTTTTTATTGCAACAGAGCCTGAAAGGGGGTCTTAAAAATTCGAAGTAGGGCTACTAAGGCATATGAAGTAATGCTTATCAACTTGAAATTTGGAATAGTTTTAGATGTCGTTCTTCCGACTATTTTGCAAATAAGAGTTTTTTTTTAACAGAGCATGAAAGGGCGTCCTCAAAAATCTAAGTAGGGCTACTAAGGCATATGGAGTATCATATTATGAAAGAGCGCTGCTTGCACATTCTCAAACATTAATTCATTTTTTTCTTAAGCCGCATAGTTTTCGAGTTTTGATGAAAAATGTAATAAAAAATACCTTCCCCCCCCCCCCCCCCTTATCTCCGAAGTTTGCAGAGAGAAAAATCTTAAAATATTTTATGTGATCGAAGTTTATGTTAAGATTACAGGAAAAATATAACGATGTATCTAAATAAGTAGTAAACTTTTTCAGAAATGATCAACTAAAATTATTTTAGTTCCACTACCGGTCAAAAGCTGGCGTTGACCTAAAACTGCAATATTCCACACCACAAATGCTCTGATGAATCTAGCCTCGCCGATGAAAACATTTTCACGTTATATTTATTTAAATTTATGATGGTACGGAACCCTCTCGGTGCGCGAGTCCGACTCGCTCTTGACCGATAACCGATTTTATTACTGTTTCTGTTTTGTTCTTTGTTTCTACTTTTTTTTATTTGTAACCTTCGTTTGTAACTTAAGTGTCAGTGTCCGTTAAGAGCGACTAAGTTTTTAAGTTCCTTCTAGATTATAACATTTATTACACCTGTAAACACTTAGTTTGCAATAAAGTATGTACACATATTTGTATTTGTACATTATTCCTGAGTGCTATATTAAAAATCAAGATGTTCTTACGAGGATGGCACGGATACCACGCGGTTTCCAACATCCGCTGTATTATTCGTTCAGGTTTCTGTGTCACTAAAAACAGATTAACAAACATCTTGAAGATGTCTAACAATGTCTGCCACATAAAATATTCAGATATCGTACCGCAAAACTGCTTCTGGAAGTAATAAACGACATTATAAACGCGTAAACGACATCCTTACTTTTGTGATAGTCTTGCTAGATGGAGATAAGATATTATTATGTTAAATTGTCGTTTGCTGTAAATTCGCGGGTAAGTTTCCATTTTTTTCACTATTTTTTGTATGCGAACAGGTTTTTTTTAATCAAATATAAAATACCTACATCTTCGGACAAAACTTTAAACAAATATAATTATTTTAACAACGATGTTGTTACTTACCCTTACATATACAGGGTGACAGGGAAACTTGACCTATTCCTTGCACACCGAGACGACGACTTTCCGACGGTTCGAGAAAAATACAAAAATTAAAATTGTTGTTACTATCAAGACCTTTTATTTTTGAGATTATGAAAGTTTGGTTCAGAAAATTATCATTTCAATGTTTACAGTAGAGTAGTTTATTCACTATTAATCACAATTAATGTTTTTGGTAACAATTCAGAATTCTAAAGAATCGAAGAACCGCCACAACTCGGTAACCATCCAGTTTTGACCCCTGGTTCACTGGACTTAATTTGTTGCTAATAATCACTGGTATAACCCCTTTCAAGGAATAGGTCGAGTTTCCCTGTCACCCTGTATGTTTCTAATCTACATTTCGTCAATCAATAATGTATCCTACTTTCTACTTATATTATAAACGCGAAAGTGTGTAAGTATGGATGGATGTATATGGATGTTTGTTATCTACTCTTTCACGCAAAAACTACTTAACGGATTTGGTTGAAATTTGGCACACAGATAGTTTGGATTAAAACATAGGCCACTTTTTATCGTGATATTCCCACGGGAACGGGAACCACGCGGGTAAAACCGCGGGCGGCCGCTATTTAGTTCATGATCATTTCATAATATAAAATTTTGGGTAGGTACCGCCAATTAATTAAGGAACGTTTGGAAAAAGAAACATGTGTCTACGTCACGATTATAACCCCATACTTTAAGAATATCTCGTAAACTCAATATCTGAATAATTTAATTTACAATTTAGTAACTATCAGACCCATAGGCCGGAAGCACGGGCAAGATGTTTATGTTCTCGAGTCAGAAATCGAAGAGTCAGTCAGAAGCACAAACACGACAGTGTGCTATTCCATAAATGAATGCGATGCTGGACCAAGGTCCGGTTGCTCGTACATTACAGTACCTAAAGTAAAAGTTAAAATTTAATTGTTGTCAATTTTGACATAGGTAAAAGAAAAATACCTTGGGTTAAAATTGTTGTCTGTACTATTTCATTAACCTTCCCTTAATTACTAATGTCAAAATTTAAACCACCCCCACCCTGTCGGTTATTTTGACCGCCGTTAAATCTGTAATTTGACTGCTCGTTAAAGTAACCGCTGCTTCAACAACGCTTTTTAAATTTGACGGCCGGCCGATTAATTTTACTTTAACCATAATTTAACCCTGAAGTTAACGTGACCAAGCTTCGAGCAACCGGGCCTAAGAAAGAACAAGCATTATTGCTAAACATAAAATCGATATTGTGTCAAATAATTTTCTTCCTCTTCTTATCGTGTCGACCATTCGGCTTCATTATTATATTTTTTCGGATCAATATTGCGCCACTTGTATTGTATTACTGTTTTTATTAAGTATGTATAACTCTGCCATTTCAAGTTACTTGTTGTAGGTATAATATTTCGCAAGGGTTATACATAATATATTGAATTTATTAATACAAAATTTAATTTGCAATCTAGTATCATACCCAGAGGCCGAATGCACGGGCAAGATGTTTATGTTCTCGAATCAGAAGCACTAACACCACGACAGTAGGTTGTTTTACAACTGAAAGGGATACTGGCCTGATAACAAGCAAAATTTAATGCTTTTTTAACATAAAATGTACTTAGTCATATAAATGTAAGATAAAAAACGCTTTAAAACTACAAACAAATAGGTACTATAATAATATAACAGTATAATATAATTTGTGGAGATCCTTGGGGGAGGCTTATGCCCAGCAGTAGGCGTCGTACGGCTGAAATGATGATGATGATGATAATATAATTACTTATTACGTAGCACATACAAAAATTAAGAAGTCTGAGATTAAAACGAAATGGTATCAAAATTAAATTGCAAATTGTTAGAAATTAGCCTATTAAACAAAAATATGTGTTCCAAGGAAGAAGTTTCGAGCTTCAAAATAATACAAAAATCGCACAGAATAGCGTCGTCGTCGGTCGGTCGCAACGGCAAACAGTGCGCGTGCACAACTCCTGATGCTAATCTGCACGAGATTCCTACGAGTGCGACTAATCCTCCGCCACTGATACGTGACAAATCCAAGCGTATACCACCACGTTCCACATTCAGCTAGTATTTCCAGAAACGACGTGTCTATTACTTTGGCTGTACAATTTAGAACGAACTTAAAATTTCTCAGGCTTTACCTATGCTAAAATAAGACCAACTTATGAGACGCATAATAATATGTTCTGTAGCTTTCAAGTGTGCTACAGAACATTTGAAAACAGAACATTTTTCAAGTGTGTTTGTGATCACCAAATATACCTACTTAGAGTGCGCTCCAGATAAGTCTGCGCGCGGTCAAAATCGAATACTATTCTTTTCCTGATGCTTAGAACAAAAAATGTACTGTAACTAGCGCCAAAAACGCCCCAGTCGCGCGCAGTGTTATCTGACACACACTCTACCTACAATATGAAGTATGAGATCTAATTTTGGAGGTTCAATGGGTACCGGATATTGCAATGAGGTGTGCTAACTTGTAGATAAGATCGAATTATGGAGGTCCAATACAAGATCGATATTATAAGACAAACCAAAAAAATGGTATCTAGGTAAAATTCAAAGTCAACATTAAATGAGTTTCGGGCAGATTTGTATAAGTACCGAATAGGTCGGCATTTTGTTATAAACAAGTACGATTCTCATTTAACCGAAAGGTACACTTATCGTCTCATCTTATCAGTGCTACAAATACCAATGTTCCTAAGCGTAGCCAAAACAAACAATACGCTTATTGCAATTAAACGAAGCGTTGCATTTATAAGTTTTAATGCTGACATTTATATTAATTACTGCCTTGCATTGACGGCCGAGCGTCTGTTAGGTCCACAGATCACCTCCATCTGTGGTTAGGCCAGACTATCTTCCGACTTTTTATTTAAACTTTGTTCACAATCTGTGACTGTCGTCGTTGTTGTTCCTTAGGCACTATTTTCATGATCGTCATAAACTTTCATGAAATAAAATCTACCTCCTTATTAGGGTTCCGAAACAAAATGGTAATAAATAGGAACCCATAGAGCGTTTGTGCACTACCACTGAATTTTACCGATCCGGAAAAAAACGGATGCTTGTATTTAATTAATTACTATTATAAATGAATAATTATTAAAATACAAGCATCCGTTTTTTTCCGGATCGGTAAAATTCAGTGTAGTGCACAAACGCCCTTAGGGTGCGTCTCAGTCTGTCTGTCTGTCACAGCTGGATATCTCGAGAACTACTAATGCTATCAACTTGAAATCCTACTAATATTATAAATGTGAAAGTTTAGATGTTTGGATGTTTAGATGTTTGGATGTTTGTTACTCAATCACGCCAAAACGGCTGAATGGATTTAGCTGAAATTTGGTACACAGATACTTTGTAGCCTAGAGAGGAACATAGGCTACTTTTTATCCCGGAAAAATATCACATTCCCGCGGGATAACGTCGTGAAGTCCACGCGGGCGAAGCCGCGGGCGAAAAGCTAGTTTGGAATAGTTTTAGATGACGTTTGCTCAACTATTTAACCGACTTCTAAATCAAAAAGGAGGAGGTTCTCTATTCGTCTGTATGTATGTTTTTTTATTTTTTTTTTTTTATTTTTATGTATGTCCACCGATTACTCGAAGACGGCTGAACCGATTGACATGGTTCAAACGTTATTACATCAGGTTGGTTTCCAAGTTGGTCCCATTTTTTGAAATTTTGAAATCGGTTCAGTAGTTTTCAGGAAATCTTGAAAATACTGTCGTTTTCGTTACCACTTTATTTGAATTTAATACGTATCTTTAGGCATAACTCCTTTGTTTATAAACCGATTTAGATGATTCTTGTTTTGTTAAAAAGGGGATACCTCAAGGTATTTTAACCGACTTCGAAAAAGGAGGTTTTGAGTTTGATCACATACCTATTTACCAGAAAACACGTAAATTGCCTGTTCGATGCACTAAAAAGTGTGAAATAAAAATTATTTTTATAAAAAAATAAAACCGCCTTCTAAAAAACCACATCAAAAAAAGTAAGAAATAATTCCTCACCAAATAAATAACTTAAGTACTTTGAAGTCGGGCGGGTTTTAACAAAAACAACAAAAAATTGTACATGTTTCACGCCCGACTTCAAAGTACTTAAGTTATTTATTTGGTGAGGAATTATTTCTTACTTTTTTGATGTGGTTTTTTAGAAGGCGGTTTTATTATTTATAAAAATAATTTTTTTGCAAATAAGAGAGAAATAATTTTTTTTTATTTTTTTTTGCAACAGGGACTGAAAGGGGGACTTAAAAATTTGAAGTGGACCTACTAGAACATATGAGAGCGTTGCTTGCAAAATCTCAAAAAAAAATATTTAGGCTGCATAGTTTTCGACTTTTGGTGAAAAATGTAAAATAATACCTTTGATGTCTCTAAATAGTAAACTTTTTTCGTCAACAAAAATTACATTAGTTCCACTATCGGTCAACAGATGGCGCAGACCTAGAACTACTATATTCTACACCGCAAATTTTTTGACAAATATAGCCTCGCGACTAAAACATATTCTCGTTTTATACATTTATATTTATGGTTGTACGGAACCTTCTCGGTGCGCAAGTCCGACTCGCTCTTGACCGGTTTTATTTAAATTTACACGAATATTAAAAACAATAGGTAAAGATAAAGATAAAAATATTCTTTATTCACTTAGACATAATATATATGTACTTATGAATCGCCAATATTTTCCTACCACCCATTCAAGACTTTTTTAACTGACAAGAAGAATGGGCGCAAGAAACTTGCCAGCGTTTCTTAGTTAGGTAACGACATTTACAAAGAAAAACATATCGTTACTAATACAACAATTGCTTAGTATAAAAATACATCATATTAAACAGTGATTATGTTATGTGTTACATAACGGTTGCGGTCATTCAAATAATCGTCTACTTTATAGTTTCCTTTGCTCATCAGCGACTCTTTAATGTAACATTTAAATTTATGCAATGGTAGTTCAATTATATGCTGTGGAACTTTATTAAAAAAGGCTATGCTTTTCCCCAGAAATGAGGCTCTGGATTTTTCTAGCCTAAACTTGGGAACGACAAGTTTATCTTTATTTCTTGTGTTAAAGCGATGAATATCGCTCTGCTTTACAAATGTATTATAATACTTTTTCACATAAATTACATTTTCATAGATGTAATGTCCTGCAACAGTTAAAATGTTTATTTCTTTAAATAGATCTCTTAAAGAATCTCTCGATCGGAGGTTGTAAATGGCGCGAATAGCCCTTTTTTGGAGCACGAATATTGTGGGTGAAAGTATAGCTAGGACTATTATCAACATTACTGTGAACAGCGTTGTTTGAAGACCGGTTGGATATCTGCTGGTGAAAGAAATACAACACGCTATGCGCAGTAGCAGTGATGCGAATATGAATGAACAACAAAACAAAATTCATAAACATTGACTTCATAAATTTTTTCTCATTTATTTATTAAATATTAAAAGAATTAACACAATTAATAAACCAACTTCTTTTTAGTGTTAAGTTAACTATTGTAAAATAAACAAATCACATTTATCAACTTAAGGCAATGCTACTAAGAAGCATTTCAAAACAAACAAAAATCATTATTTAACCTTCCTAAGTCTACATCCTAGAATTATTTATGAGAGCGTTGTATTAGGTATCAATCAATAAATTAAGTATATTGAAATACCATTTTGATAAAAATTACAAGAATTATTAAATAAAACTTAAATACAATGTAATAATACAATATCGCCATAATCTTGGCCTTAAAAAGAATCAACAATAAGATTTTTTTCATAATTAATGAATTTAAATGCTTACTGCAATGCTTGACGCATTTTATAAAAAAACATCAGCTTTAGCTTTCCTAACTCTTAAAATATTTATATGCTAGAAATCAATCAATGTAGCATTACTATTGCTTAATATTGCAGTACCTACAATATCAATAGAATAGAATAGAATATTTTATTTCGCAAGAATGTGGTACATAATATAGATTTTAATTACATTCTGAGTTCAAGACACATTCACCCAGTTACGGCATGCAAAATATTAAATTAATTAAACGTTAAAAATGGGATTTGTAACATCATGACAATAAAATCAATGCAAGCCTAGATTTAAACCACATACAATAATATAAAAAAGACTTATTATTAAAAACAAATAATACCAATGACACACAAATAACAGAAAAAAAAACAAATACTTAAAGTCACGTGCTAAAACTTAATGTCAGAAAAACTATAATAGTACCTACAATGTCAACTCATTAACTAGGGTATAATCATATAGTTTGAATTTTATGGTCAAAATATTTATTCATATTGTAGAAACAGTTCTCGATTAGCCAATTTTTTTGTTTACGTTTAAATTGATTAATGTTTAGTATTTTAAAATCATTCTTATAGCCATCGAATGACTATTCCTAGACCCCAGCCGGCCTAGCATGAGCGGCTTTTATCGCGCGATATGATATGGTACGGCAAGTTGTCTTGCTTACCCCACTAAGGTGTAAGCAAGACGGCATGCCGTACCATATCATATCGCGTGTTATTAGCCGCTCATGCTAGGCCGGCAGGGCTGTTCGCATCGCTGGAAGTAGGGCAGAGGTACCCTTTGTGGCCACTTTAAGGATTTTTTGACTTTTAAGCACTAAGTACTAAATGGTCTTAGGTATTTAAGACACAAATTATATCTTAAATTATAGATAATTTATCTACCTTTAAAGGTACATTTTTCAAATTTATAAAAGTAGATTAGTTTTTTTTTAAATTACACACAATGTGTGAGAGGTGCCAAATGTACCGGTTTTGGCCACTTACTGATAGTTAAACTTTTGTAAGTATTGCGAAAAATCAAAACCAAACCCAGGTAAAATCAATATATTTTAATGCGCTAGAAACCAGTCAATTGTAAAACAACAATTTAATTGTAAAAAACAAAGGTTTATAAAGTATTTTATCCAAAACAAATTTCTTAAAATTTTCATACGAAACATTTTTTCAAACAGAAAATGGAATTTATTGAAAAAAAATCTTATGACAAGGAATTCTAACGATTGTTATTATTACCTTAAAATACCTTATTTTTATTGCCTTTATCAAAAATGGCTAAAAGTTGTTAAGAAAACTTTTAGAGCAAAAAGTGGCCAAAACCGGTACAGTGGCCAAAACCGGTACGCCTGCCCTATTAATTTATTCAGGCGACTACAAGTGTAGGGCCGGGGAATGTCATTTAAACTTGAAAACAACTAGGTGATTCCTGACGAAGACACATATTTCATAAATATATAAGCAGGGTGCAGTAAAAGTATTGAGTTCCTTAAATAAGGGGTCTACGCGAAACCAAATTGTCCACGTTATACAGGGTAAATTTTTAATCAGTGCACAAATTTTTAAGGTCGACTCAGAATCGGTAAGTGAACAACTTTCTTCTAGAAACATGGGTCGAAATACGACAAAAAATTTTGAACTTCCATTACTACCCATACTAACTCGATCACCATGATCAGTACGATTTATATGAAGAGTCAAAAAAATTCTGTCATATTTCGACCTATGTTTGTAGGAGAAAGTTGTTCACTTACCGACTCTGAGTCAATCTTAAAAATTTGTGCACTGATAAAAAAATTATCCTGTATATGGCACTAATGCATGCCTTTTGAGCAATGAGAATCTTATCCGTGTAACACTAGTTACCTACCCCACAAAACTATACCATATCGCAAGATTGAACTGACGTGTCCATGGTAAGCTTGAAGAGCGATTTTCCTGCTTACAGTTTTTCCCAATTTCCATAATGCATATGCGTAAAAATTAATTCTTTTACGCAATTTGTTTTATGCTCTTCCCACGTGCATTTATCATCTAGCGTCAAACCAAGAAAAGTTACTTCGTTTGATTCTTTGACTCGTTTACTATTGAACGTTATTATGAGATCTTTTTTATGGCCATTTCTGTTAGTAAATTGAATAGCTTTAGTAAAATATTATAACAAATTATTATTGATTAAATCTTACTGCATGAGCATTAGTGGAATCATAAAATACAGATTATTTTCAAGTCAAATCTTATATATTATTATTATAATATTCTTTCCATAAGTATATTTAGTTAAGAAAATTATTGGAACCTGGCAATAAAATGTCTATTACAAAAAATATTTTGTAATGGGGTTTTAATATTTATTTATTTTTATTTATTAAACTTTATTGTACAGTTACATCAAGTAGAGTACAAAAGGCGGGCTTAACGCTAAAAGCATTATCTACCAGCCAACCTTTGCGAAAAACGAGACAAGTACTCTCGAAATAATAATAGAGGAGGAGCCTGTATTTTGATTAAAAAAAATTTTTTATTCAAAGATATAAAATGGTTAAATCAATTCGCATTGCCAAAAACGTTTGAATGCTGTGGCATAGAAATTCCGAGCCAAAAATTATTAGTTATATGTATATACAGAACTCCAAAGTCAGATGTATCTCAATTTATCAGTAAATTGGATACTCTGTTACACAAAATATCAAAAATTACTAAAAATAAAATAATAATTGCAGGTGACATTAATATAAATACATTAAAATCTAATAATACTACGAAGAGCCTTCAAGAACTGATGGAAAATTATAATTTGACAATACACATTAATCAACCAACACGACAGTTAACATGTATAGACCACATTATAAGTAACGTAAAAGACGGAGTCGGAACTGTTCTACCAGTAGGTCTGTCCGACCACGAAACGGCACAAATGTTGAGCTTCCCTATAAAACATCAGACTGCTTTGGATAAAGTGACTTATTTCAAGAGAGATTATTCCGAGGAAAACATTTTGCGATTTAGGAATTGCCTTCAAAAATTATCATTTTCCGAAGTATACTCAGAAAATGATCCCAATAATGCATTCTCTAAATTCCATGAGCTTTTTACTTTATTTTACAAACTCAATTTTCCTAAAATCAAGGTGACAATCAAGTTTAATAAAAAACCGAAATGGATATCCAAAGGATTAAAAATTAGTTTTTTCAATAAGAGGAAACTCAGGCTCAGTTATTATAAGAACAAAACGACCCAAAACAGAAACAATTATCTGACATATTCAAAAATATTGAGGAGAAGCCTAACGCTATCTCAGAAAATTACAAACAATAAAATCATTTCTAATAGTGAAAATATATGTGGAACATCATGGCGATTAATCAACAATGAAACAAATATGACATCTAAAAATAATGACATAAAAGAGTTAAATATTGACAATAACACAGTGACTGATCCTTTAGATATAGCGACTAAATTTAATAAGTATTTCATTGACATGACTAATAAATTTATTAAAAATGACATTAATAATAATTCATATAAATTCAAATCATCTAACAACGGACATTCTTTCTTCCTAAGACCTACCTCGGAAGAAGAAATTAATAGCATTATTAGATCGCTCAAAAATACTAATTCGGCGGGCTATGACGAAGTAGTGACAAAGATAGTTAAGATTTGCTCCAAAAAAATTGCGCCAATTTTGACATACCTTATTAACATCTCTTTCGAAAATGGCATCTTTCCAACATTGCTTAAAATTTCTATAGTTAAACCATTATACAAAAAAGGTGATAAAACAGATATAGGTAACTATAGACCGGTAACTATGCTTTCAATATTTTCAAAAATTTATGAGAAATGTATGCATCGTAGGTTGACCGATTACAATGACAAATTTAAAATCATTAAAGAGGAGCAAAATGGCTTTCTTAAAAATAAATCGACAACATTAGCAATGTACAATCTTATAAGTAGTATAGTAGAAAATGTAGATAAGGGCTTGAAAACTTGCTTGCTTCTATTTGATATGTCAAAAGCTTTTGACTTTGTAGCACATTCTGTTTTATTACAAAAATTAGAGCAATACGGCATCAGAGGCATCGCATTGTCCTGGTTTAAATCGTATTTGGAAAACAGATTACAATGTGTGCAAATAAGTAGAGTAGATACTAAGAACATCATGTCAACGTTCGAATCTAGTTTTGAATTCATCAGATTTGGAGTCCCACAGGGAAGTATTTTAGGACCCCTCTTGTTCCTTTTTTATATAAATGACATTCCTTTAGTGACATCCCATAAATCGGTACTTTTTGCCGACGACATCTCTGTTATTGTAACATCTGACAAACATAATGAAGATACTGTGTTCGAAACTGAAATTAATAACACTATGAAACGTGTAGCTCTTTGGCTTGAAAATAACAACTTACAAATTAATATTAATAAGACAAACTACATTATCTTTAAAAATAGAGTGCATCAAAATAACAACTTGAACATTAAATACAAAACAGAATCAATTAAAGAAACGGACATGGCCTCATTCTTGGGAATAACAGTCGATCAACAAATTAATTGGAAAAACCAAATAGACAGAGTCTGTAGTAAAATAAATAGATTTGTTTATGTACTTGGTCGGTTGCGTCGAATAGCCTGCGAGCAAACCGCACTTATGGCATATCACGCTTATATAGGGTCTGTTTTAAGGTATGGGCTGCTACTCTGGGGAAATTCAGTGAATTGTGATAAAGTGTTTGTAGCACAAAAAAAGTGCATCCGGGCTATAGTTGGGATAGCTCCTATTGACTCATGTAAACCAGTGTTTGAAAAATTGAAATTGTTAACTTTGCCATCCCTGTATATATTGGAATGTTGTACTTTTGTAAGACGTCACATGTATCTTTTCAGTACTGCAAAACAAATCTTCCCACGTTCAAATAGAAATTGTAATAGATTGGTCTTGTCACATGCTCCAAAAACAACACTTTATATAAAAAACTGTCTCTTTATGACTATTAAGATTTATAATAATTTACCACGTGACATATTAGAATCGCAGACATTTAATATATTCAAATCTAGATTGACAAAATTTTTAACTGAACATAGATTTTATAAGATTGACGATTATTTAAAACATAAATGTAATAGATTATGTAATAACTTTTAATTTTTATATTCACATGCCATTAATGAAGGCGAAATATGCTGGACATTTTTTGATAACAATAACTGTATTTACCATGTTTCAACGTGAATAAATGATTTATGATTTATGATTTATTTATGATTTATGATTTAAGCGAAGGCGGTACATATAAAATAATAAAAAATTCTGATTTAAAAATGAATACAATTAAGTACCTAATATACGTTTAAAATACTATAACATATAATACTTATATACATACATACATATATACATGAAAATATATTTTACATACCTACAAATAATTATAATATATACATAAATAATACACAGTGAACACAGGAAGGAATGATGACTGATATGATATTCCACTTCATGTGCGTAATCCTGCGAGAAGAACAGCGCGAGCATTCTTTTTGAAGGAGAACTTGCTTAGAGATCTCCTAATAGAGTCTGGGAGACCATTCCAAAGAATCATTTAAAAACTGCAATAAAATTACATACAGGTCAAATACATAACCCTTTTTTGGCTTCGCCGCAGACGGGTAATAAGTAATGAGTTCATATTTTGAAATGGGTTGGATTTTTTGTGAAGTGAAGCACTTTTGTAATTCCTGATTCTGGGTTGACAAAATATTTGTATTTTGTTCAAGACATGTAGTTTAATGTTGTTTTACTAAGCAGTGATTCCTATGGATAAAAGAAACCAACTCATTAAGTGTAGGGTTGCTACACACGTCGCCGTTACGTTCCCTAAAATATGGTTGAGCAAAGCGATGGCTGGTTCATGCGTCATGCTCGTGAACGAGTGCTGCCAGTGGGAATGGGTCTGCTCTTATCTGCTTGTCTTAATGTGTTTTTTTGCTCTCTTTTAATTTTGTTTTCATTGTGTATAATATTACGAACAATACATTTTCTGCTTCGTATATCTACTCACTAGAGTTTTTCGGTAATCGCTTAACACTGCACACTACTACATTTAATTGTATTTATCATAACTTATTATGTACCTAATTGTGATGGAAACTGACCCTATTATGCTATTTTAGGGTCATTTTCAATTTGACGACTCTGTATGAAATAAAACGGAGAAAAAAAATAACCTTGACGAGTTTTTTGCCGGTTCTTCTCCAAGGTCTCCCGCCGTAGGGTTTTCGAACCGATATGGCGTAGCTTCTTTGACGTTCATAAGTGCTGTATCAGCCTAAACTAAATAAAAGATAGGTATTCATTTTCATTTTCATATTCGGGTCGCAATTGTGCACTCATTGAGCGCTCGCGACAGACGTCGCATACTAATCAAATAATAGACGCACCACCTGATGCACAATTCGTCCGCCCCGATTAATACCGACCCGAATACCTATGTGTTTAGCGACCCTCACACAAAAAAACCCTAACTAACATAATATACCTCCTTGTTTTTTTTAATAAAAAATAAATTTCTTTGAAGGTGATTTCTTTATCACAAAATGTGATAAAATTAAGTAAAAGTTATGTGCCACATTAACATCTATTAACTACCAGTAATTTGGATATGAGCATTCTCTGATGCCATTGCGATTACAAAGTGATATACTTACCTAGTTATATCACTATCCAATTGGGTGTTTGACTGTTGTTGAAATGTAGATATTTAATTATGACATGCGAAAATATAACATTATAGAATAACAAATATGAAAAAAGAAAATCAATATGTATTGTAACAAGCGAATAATGAGCTAATTAATTGTGACTCTAGCTATATCTCTTTCTAAAACGAAACTTTCTATGGCAAGAGTATGGCGCTATAGAAATGTGACGTCACGTTTCCATAGCGCTCTCCTTGTCTAATTAGTAAGTTTGATGCTCTATATCACTGAAAATATGAAAGATATTTGAAAATAAATACCTATGTTGTGTTGCTACTAACTAAATGAACATTTTAAGTCAATAATAAGTTTAAAGTTTAAGTCAATTTAAGTCAAAAATAAAGTTTAAGTCAATAAAAAAAATCAGTCAAATACCCAATTGTATTGTCGTGTCACGTCGTGTGTCACTTAGGGTTTATCAACTCTCAATAAGATTACCAATGCTCATCCAAATCACTCAGGTCGCCTGACCAATTTGGATGAGTTGCTAAACCTTAAGAAGCAGTGGTAATGGAGCATTTAACAAACAGTAGTATCAAACATTCACAAAACATAACTCATGCAAGTCGACTGCTAATTAGCCAACAGTTCAGTAAATCCATTAAAATTCTACAGAACGTTAACTCTTCACAATTTAAGATAAATTACGACACGTAAGTCCGACTTTATTAATTACATTTGGCACGTGTGTCGTGCAAAATGTACGTCGAGTCGCAATCTAGGTAAGCACTAAAATATAAAAGAAATTACAAGCGAGTCTCTTATAAATCTATTTTTTTAGAATTTACGACACGACAAATTCATGGAGGTATCAGTAGAGTAGACCTGGAGGCGAGCCAATTTTTGAGCTCGTTTTAAGTTTTGTGCAATCGTCCTATTTTTCTATACTAAAACAGTTGCACGCGACACGATGTTCTCTGGAGCGAACGCGTCCAATATTAGGTGCGTATACTAACCTGCACAATATCGTTTTACAACCAAACCACGCCGTTAACTCGTGATAAGTATATTGCAGCTTACGAGCTATCGCAGCGATTTTTACAAAATTAACTATTTTGTTATTTTGTCGTTTGTTAACTAACTTAATTGAAATTTCGAACATCTAATAATTAAGAGTTTAGCTAACCAGAAAATTGAAATCTATTCTTATTTTATATTTTCAAGCAATACTTAAGTGGGAGTATCCTTTAAGGTATACGAATTAAACTACACGAAAGAAGAAGAAGTATCATTTGATAATGTATAAGCGTCTTAAGTAGATATAACGAAGTAACAAACGCTAATTGAAGTCTCTGGTCGCGTGCCCTCACTTTTGACTCATCAAGCGAAGAACACTAATGTAATAAACAGCGCACTAGAAAAAATGCGGATACTCTAATTGATGGGCAAGAACAAGGCCGACGCGCCGAGACGTCCAGTGCCCGACAAATGACTCGGCTTTGAATAGAAGGCAAAATTCAAAAACTCCTGTATCCTTGAACGGTCGCTGGAAAGACAGTTAACTTCTCGTTGTCAGGTTATAGCGCTGGGAACATTGTCTTAGTGTTTACTCGTGAAGATGACATGCCATCAGTCTTAGGAACTCATTAAGCGGCCGTAAAGTGTGCTCGCAGACTTCCGGACACTTGCTAATGACGGCAAGTCTACTGCTGGTAGAGAACAAATGTGTAGGCATCGGTTGAAAGCTGTGGTCGTAAAAAATATCTTATTTTTAGTATTCATCTTGTTGTACACAATTCTAAAGCCAATACCTAAACTGCGACAAAATTTGCGTTTCGATTAAAATAAATAATACAGGGTGATCCATCGGGACTGAACTTACAGAACTAATATCTATTAGTTCTTAGAAACCATGTCATCGATTTTAGAGTTAAGAAAAACAGCAGCAATAAAGATTTTCAAAAAAACTCATACCTACACGACTCGGGAATCGAACCTTGTCAGTTTTCAATACCAAAATTTTGGTATTTTTTGTTTGCGAACCGATGGCGTAGCTTCTATGACGTTCACAAGGATTGTAAATAACAATCAAAATTGAATAAACGACTTTGACTTTAAAGAAAATATGAGTTTAGTCATCTGTCATATTCATATCAATACGTAGGCTAGCGCTTGCCTACTCATTTAAATCTTTTGGAAGTGGAATTGCGATTTCGCTTCTGCGTAGCAGATTTAAAGTTTTAAAAGTTTTTTCAAAAAAATTAAACCCCCTTCACTCCATTATCTCATCTGTCATCTCTACATTACTCCCTTCTCCTCATTCAGTGTAGGTACTTATTTGAAATTGTTTAAAATTTCTTCGTTATTTATTATTATTTATTCATTTTATTGATTTTTTCGTTACGCTGACATAACAAAAACAATATATCTTAGTTACCACTTATTGTTCCTGTTATGCAAAGTAGTGTGTGGTCTCTAGTTTTACTTACAGTACCAAGGTCATTATTATCTCTTTTTAGAGCTAGCGCGCACGGTTGACTTTTGTCACCGTGACTGAGGGCCTACTCTGAAACGCAAAGCCGAAACTTCGGTTAGCCCCGTCCCGCTCACTCTCGATTCATGACGGAATCGAGTGATAGGGGCGGGGCTAACCGAAGTTTCGGATTTGAGTTTCAGAGTACGGTCCCTGTTTTGTCTCTCACACCAATAGTATGAAAAAGTCGCGTCGCTCATGCGCGCACTTTCATACTAACCCGTAGACTTGATGCGAGTGACAAAATAGTCGCGGGGACAAAAGTCACTCGTGCGCGCCCGGTCTTAGGGTTCCGTAGTCAACAAGAAACACTTATAGTTTCGCCGTGTCCGTCTGTCCCCAGCCTAGCTCATAGACCCTTAGTACTACGAAGCTGTAACTTGGCATGAATATAATTGTTAATCACGCCGACAAAGTGGTGGAGTAAAATTCTGAAAAAAAATATATTTTAAGTTACCTCCCCTACACGTGAAGTGGGGATGTAATTTTTTTTTCTTGTCTACCCTATAGTGCGGGATGTCATTGGACAGCAATTTTAAAAATATTGCGGATTTGTGAAAACTGTTTTTTGATTGAGGCATCCGTTTGTGAATTATTAAGCTTTAAAATGCAAAATTTTGTTAGAGAAAAGAAAGAAATGGTTGTTTTTGGATACGTGAAAAAATTCACAATAGTTGTATGTAGGTATGACGAAGTTAAAAGGAAAATTATCACAGCTAAGTAGGCTTTACAAGTTTTTGAGATATAACACATTTTCGAAAACCGCAAATATAACTTTGTAATTCATACGAACACTATGAAAAACAAAGTTAGTTTTTTCTGACGAAAAATGATAGTGGTATTTTTACTAGGTGTATGTATGTAATCAGTACGTTAAGAGGGTACGAGGGCTCATGGGCGAGTCTGACTCGCACTTGGCCGATTCTTATTTCCTAAATAAGTGTGATACCATAGCCCTTTATTGTTATTTACGACTTACATTTAATAAAGCCAGCTAATGCTACACGCTCGGTAGACAACTGCCGATGCCGTCTTTAAAGTTGGTAAAGTCAATTTTACGTTGTAATACTAATACTTAAATAATTTCATTGCGGTCAATGAAAACATTGACAAATATAATATTTCATTCATATTTTTGTGAGAGACATCTGTTCCTTGCGGTTAATTTGTCACCGATGTTTATGTTTGTTAACTAAAACAGGAGTGCACAGCGTTTATAGCGCGCTCGCGCACTGAGTCAGCGGCCTATATCGTCGATTATTTACAGCGAGCTGCTAAGTCTAGGGCTGTCCACAGGAAAAAATCACAAAAACAATTATCAGCATCTAGGTAACCAAATAAGATTATGAGATAAAATAAAAATGGTGTTACATAGTTCGTTCATTTTCTCTGCAACCTCCACTTGAGCTCGTACAGAACAGAACAGCAATGGTCTGGACAGCAAGAATTTAAGTCTCGTCTAAAAGCAGTTGTAGAGTAAGAGTAGTTTTGTTTTCTTCTATAAAGTGTAGGTATCCCAGTTATATAACTTAGCGTTATCTGTTCTGTTTCTGTTTTATATTAACCATATAAATATCGATAAACAAGACAATCCACAAAAGTAAAAAGCGATGTTCTATGATGTCCCTTATTGTACCGCACTTACATTGATCCCACGCAAAGCCAAAAGAGGAACAACTTAAATTCCCCAATTAAAACTAGTTAGAAATTAGTTAGCATCCTTAGCTGCATCGGTAATTGCGGTCGGGACCCCGGCACACCGCTCGTTTATCTAATTAGCGAGGAGGCGCCCGCCGCGCGGCGTCTGCGCAACCGTCTGCGCATCATGCCGCTACCAGCTAGCTATATTTCTAACTTAGTTACATAGATATTTCACCGTGATCTTGGTGAAATTCCCCACTGTAGTGTCAATTTTAATTTTGACCGCTCTTTCATATTTTTGGCGAGGAGTCGCCCGCCGCCGCACTCTATTTCTAACTTAGGTAGGTAAAACACTAGTCCTGAATGGCTAATGTGGTGTCAATTTTAGGTAATCCTTTCCGCCCTCTGTGAACCATACACTCCGGATATTTAAATTACTTATCAGAAACAAAAATTTTCCTAACGAGGTAGGTATCTAAGTTCATTGTTTTTCTTTTATTTTCCTCGATAAGTTTAAACAATCTCTGGGGCCTGCGCATTATGCCGCAAGCTGGATTCTAACTTTACTTAGAGTGTGTCTCAGATAACTCTGCACGTGACTGGCGCGTTTTTGGCGGTAGTTACAGTGCATTTTTTTGTTCTAATGTTATTGAAAAGATTAGTATTCGATTTTCACCGCGCGCAGACTTATCTGACGAGCACTTTAGTAACCTTGATGAATACTCTAATCTTGTACAACCTTCACTGTAATGTCAATTTTAATAATCAAAGTCACGTCAAACGTGCTGAGCTTCAAAAAGACATTTTTGTGGTCTAAACTCTGTTCGCCGAGAGTTGATAATAATTTATGATACGTCTCCGAACAGCATTACTGTCGCTTAATAATCGCAAACTGTATAGGGCCTAATACCTACATTTATTTATCCAAATTCAGCATCTGAATTAAGAAAATAAATTAGTTAGCTTACTTTTTAGAATTCTAACTTTCTAAATGCTATAAGATTTTTCTGAATTTAGATTTTATATGCTAATTCATTTAGATGCATAAATTCAGAAAAATGTTATATAGGCCCATTTGGCAGCCACGATTATCTCTTGTTTTCGCAGTGTGGTAAGTAAGAGGCACGCAGTTGTTGTCAACCGCGGCCCGAACGATCGAGCGGACGCGGGCGCGTGGCGCGAGGGGCCATTTAGCCGTTTTCTCTTTTAAAATAATTAGCGGGCCGCAATTAGTAATAAGTTAAGAAACCCTGAAGTCTCGGCGAACAGAGAATACTTCTAGGATAAGACTCTAATGAGACAATTGTACCATTATACAAGGTACTCGATTCTCAGTTCGTAGCTGTCAATACAAGTGTTGAAATTATAAATGGTCTTCCAAAAGGTAAAAAAAAGATAAGATAAAAATATTCTTTATTCACTTAGACATAATAAATATGTACTTATGAATCGTCAATATTTTCCTACCACCCATTCAAGACTTTTTTAACTGACAAGAAGAATGGGCGCAAGAAACTTGCCAGCGTTTCTTAGTTAGGTAACGATATTTACAAAAAAAAACATATCGTTACTAATACAACAATTGCTTAGTATAAAAATACATCAATTTAAACAGTGATTATGTTATGTGTTACATCATGACCATGCATTGCGGTCATTCAAATAATCGTCTACTTTATAGTATCCTTTGCTCATCAGCGACTCTTTAATGTAACATTTAAATTTATGCAATGGTAGTTCAATAATATGCTGTGGAACTTTATTAAAAAAGGATATGCTTTTCCCCAGAAATGAGGCTCTGGATTTTTCTAGCCTAAACTTGGGAACGACAAGTTTATCTTTATTTCTTGTGTTAAAGCGATGAATATCGCTCTGCTTTACAAATGTATTATAATATTTTTTCACATAAATAATATTTTCATAGATGTATTGTCCTGCAACAGTTAAAATGTTTATTTCTTTAAATAGATCTCTTAAAGAATCTCTCGATCGGAGGTTGTACATGGCGCGAATAGCCCTTTTTTGGAGCACGAATATACTTTGGATGTTAGCGGCTGAGCCCCACAACAAAAGGCCGTAGGACATAACACTATGAAAAAAACTAAAATAGACTATTCTAGCCGTTTCAATATCGGTTAAGAGCCTTATTTTCTTTACTGCGAATGCGGCCGAACTGAGTCTACTCGCCAAGGCTTCGATATGAGGATCCCATTGTAGTCGCGAGTCTAATATAATACCTAGAAACTTTGTATTGTTAATGAATTCGACCATATCGCCGTCTAGTCTTATATGAAAATCAACTTGTCTTACATTAGGTAACGAAAATTTTAAACACTTAGTTTTCTTTGAGTTTAATGATAAATTATTACTATTAAACCAATGTGACACTTTTGAAAGAGCACTATTTACTTCGTCAGAACAGTCATCACCTCTATCTACTTTAAAGACTAGAGATGTATCATCTGCAAATAGCACTGTCTCACATAAATTCTTCGCGTAGTAAGGAAGGTCATTTATGTATATTAAAAACAACAGCGGGCCCAATATTGATCCTTGGGGTACGCCCATAGTAATGGGAGCTCCGGTAGACTCAGTTTTATTAATAACTACCTTCTGAGTTCTTTCATACAGATATGAATGCATAAGGCTTACTGACATTTCAGAAACACCATAATGTTTTAACTTCCTTAATAGTGTTTGGTGATCAACACAATCGAATGCCTTGGAAAGGTCACAAAAAATAGCGATTACATCCTGCTTGTCCTCCCAGGCATCAAGTACATGTTTTAGAAATGCAACCCCAGCATCAGTTGTACTTTTACCTTTTGAAAAACCAAACTGTTTCTCATGCAGTATACTATTTAATTTAAAATATTCTAAAAGTTGAGCATAAATTAATTTCTCAAATATTTTACTTATTGCTGGTAGTATGGATATAGGTCTAAAATTTGCTGGGTCACTTTTGTCACCAGTTTTAAACAGAGGAATTATTTTACTATTTTTCATTAAATTAGGAAAGACCCCTTCACTTATACATTGGTTAAAAATTATTGCTAATGATGGAGCTATCACATCAATTATTGATTTGATGATACTTGTAGATATGCCCCAGAGATCTTCTGTTTTCTTAATATTTATTGCTTTGAATGCTTTAATAATATCTTCGGTAGTGACATAGCTAAAACTAAATGTTTCCTGGCACTTGTTCACACTAGATTCCATAAGAGAGACAGCGGTGTTGGGGCAAGAGTTAAGTCTGCTAGTAGTTTCTAACGGAATTCGAGCAAAGTAACCTTCAAAAGCACTAGCCACCTCAATATCTGATTCAAAAGTCTGATCACTAATTTTTAAGTTAAATGAATTAATTTTGCTTTTTATTTTGCCAGTTTCTTGGTTTATAATACTCCAGGTAGCTTTTATTTTATTTTCAGATGATTTAATTTTATTTGAAATATACCTAGATTTTGCCAGAGCACATACTTTCCTAAATGTTTTTGAATATTTCTTGACATATTCAATGAAGCTAGGATCACAGGAAGTCGTTTTTTGGGCATAGAGTTCAAATAACTTTCTTCTGCTATTATAAATACCAGGTGTGGCCCAGTCACTGAACTTCTTACGATCATTACACTTTATAACTTTTTGTTTAAAATTGTTACTAAATTCTTTTTCAACAATATCAAATAATGATTGATAAGAGTTATTAGCGTCAGCAGAAGCTGGCAAACATTGAATTTTATCTTGTACATTATTTCTAAATTTAGTAATACCACGTTTCGGTATTGGCCTGCAAATTACTTCGCGTTTAGGAGTAACATTATAGTGCTCAAAAGAAGCTAGTTGTCCACTGTGGTCGGATTTAATAATATTAATTACCGAATTCTCAATTAAGTTACAGTTGGAAAAGATGTTATCTAAGCAAGTAGCCGATGTTGGCGTAATTCGCGTTGGTACATTAAAAGTGTGAAGCAAATTAAATGATTTAAAAAGATTAAGGAATTTACTGGAGAGTTGTGCTAATTTAATATCTAAGATGTCTATATTAAAATCTCCACAAACTACAATTTTTTTATTCTTACGACAGCATATTTTCAAAACATCCTCCATAGTGGACTCAAAGACTGTGTAATTTGCTCCAGGGGGGCTATATACACAGATTATAATCATTTGTTCAAGTTCCACGCATGATATCTCACAAATTCGTTCAACAGAGAGGGATACTATATCCTTTCGCTCTTTATATTGTGTGTTATTAGGTAAAATTATTAAAGAACCCCCCCTTACTGCAGTTTTTCTATTGAATGAACTTACAACACTATAATTATCCAAATTTAACAATAATTCATATTCTTTTAACCAATGTTCAGTAACACATAACACATCAATATTTTCACAATTTAAAAATAAACTTATTTCTAGGTCTTTGCCAGCAGAAAAGCCTTGGATATTCTGGTGTACTATTTTTAAACATTTAGGCCTTCCTCTTGTCAATACTGGGCTAGAGTATGCCTCCGTTGTCTCTAATGGTAATTTAAATTAACCATGTCAGTATTTGGATTCAAAAGAATCGAATTATTTGGAACAGATTCCAAAGTTGAATTAGAAATGTCACATTTTAGCTGCTCAAAAGAAGCAGAAGTTAGAGTAGCCAGATTGTTGGCTAGTTGATTAAAATAAAAAGATAGCGATAATGCTATTTGTCGCTTATGATAATTATGCAGATAGTATTTATCTTTCGTCAAGTTAAGATTACATAACAGGGTATTTATGTCAATTATTTGTATCTGACTATTATGAGATGCTATTGTGCTTAATGTTAAATTAAGATTATATCGTAATTTATTCTCTAATTGTGAAAACCCTTGACTATAGGGAAATGTAAACATAACAACTTTTCTAACATTTAGAGAGCATAATGAGTTACAGTATGATATTAAATGGTTTTTGTTTATACTATCTCTATTCCCGATTAAAACAATCAAGTTTGTGTTTTCACTATAAGAATTTTTTACAATTACTTTCATAATCTCATTTATGCTTGATCCAGGCATACAATAATTAGTAACACTTTCCTTAGAATGTTTCTGGATTAATTGGCCCAAGCCCTTCCCAATCTCATCGCAGAACATAATTGTTTTAGCGTTACTTATTCTTGTAGGTGGGTTATTTTCATTATTCAGTAATATACTATCGGGATTGTTAGAGGTGTCAGAGTTTGTTGGTATATAAACCTCCTGAGCAGCCCGACCTAATGTATCAGTTTTACATAAATTGTTGCTCACTTTGGTACAATTGCAGCTGCGTTTTTTACCTAGCGATTCAAACCGGTCTGAATTAAAATTACAAAGATCAATCATATCATAGGCAGCCATTTTTTGATTATTTAGTTGCTTGTGAGAAAACTCACACAAGTTAGTGTACATTTCCCTTAGTGATAGTTCCAAATTGTCAATTTTGTTACCTATTTGACTACCTATCATTTCACTTTCTTTATTTTTATTACATGTTTCCATGTTTATCATATTTAATTGTTCTAAAAGTACCTTACGTTCTTTCTTTAAGTGACTGTACTTATTATAATAATTTTGTCTTTTAATTAACTTTTGTGTTTTCCTAATGTATCTATTAATTTTAATATATTTTTTTAATTTCTTTCCGCTACTAAAGCCACAAATAGTATTATTACTAAACAATGGTTTATCCACATAGCTGACACATTCCATGGTTGAATTATCAAGTGCTGCAGAATTACATAGCGTTAACTCATTAAACAGGCTTTGAGAATGCTTATCTTCTAATATACTTTTATTTTCTTTTTCTAAATCTAGTACTGTTTTCTGGGCAAGGGAGAGACTAATTTCCAGGTCTGTTATGCGACTCAATGCCTGTTCATGAGTATCAGAACAAGCCCTAAAAGACTCAATAAAGTCTTGCATTTGGTTACACTTGTGTACGACTTCTGAGTATTTAATGTGAAGTTCAGCGAGTTCATTCTTAAGCTGAGTATTGCGGGTAATGTTCTTGTAAATCTCCTGCTCACTTTCCTCTCTTTCCCTCATTAAAGATTCATTGAGATCTTTGGCTGCCTTCAGATCCTGCAGAGTATTCTTAAGTTGTAGCTCCACATCCTTTGCCGTTGTCCTCCGGGTCATCATAATTGTTTATTAAGGTTCTAGGTAACTACCTCTGAAATATATACAAATGTGATCAATAACTGATTACAGTAAAGCTTTGAATTACAGATTTATCTATCTTAATAATTAGTAAAAGGTAATTTTGAACTACCTTTTCTATTTATTATTTTGTATACAATGAGTGGTTAAAAAATTAAATAATAATTAAGAGTGTCAGTTGTAGTGAATAACAATAAAGTTATTAAAGAATGTTAAGTAGATATAAATGTCACCATCAACTTTAATTTGTGCAATATAAAGTGAGGCAAACCAATTTAAAAAAGTGTGCGTTGTTAAATTAAAGTTTATTGTACTAAATTATTAATGAATATGACAAATTTGTTATAAGACAAATTTGTTATAAGTAGTAGCTACTGGTGACAGCTGATGTCACCATAAAATTAACTTTTATTAAAGTAGGTTGAGGTACTTAAGCCTTTCTGTAGTATTCTGTTAATTTATTTGACCATGTAGAAATATCTTAAGATTCAAGTTACAAACTAGTTTCACAATCTTTAATTGAAATGATTTGGATGTCTCTGTATAGATGTAGTGTTTGGAAAGTGTAGCAGTAAGGTGAATGTCTGTGACAGTAGTGGTCACCGTCAGCTTTACTTCCACAGTTTGTCAAGTAAAGAGAGGTTGTCAACAATGCCAAATCGTAATGGATTGTGACGTTGCTCACTGAAAGTGAGCTCTGTACTAGTAATGAAAATTAGTGTACAGTGAATGTGAAACCAATTTGGCATTCAAATCTTGTGTGTTAGTTGAGTTTAAAAGTGATGATCAATACCTAACTAAAATAATAACAAAATATGAGGGTAGGTATTTTGAACTCAATTAAGGTTTCAAAAAGTGTTCTTTATAGTTTTCTCACTTTATTACAAGAAATTTAAATACTGCAAGTAGTAATTCAGGCTGTAAGGGAGATGGCAAAACCTGTAATAACTTAGTCTAATTTATGTCAAACATTAACTACCTACTTATATATTTTAAAAGATTGAATGTTAACTATAGGTAACACAATGCAAACAAATGATATTCTTAATCAGAAAACACTTGTTGTTGATAATAGCATATAGGTAAGTTGTTGGTTTAACAAATTATTGAAAATTAACAACTAAGTACAAATACCTAGTTGATTACATTGAGTTATAAGTTGGTTAGTTAGTTTCTTATCAAGATTGTCAAGATGTATTTGTCGGTAATATAAGTTTTATTGGTCTGAGAATGCAATGTGAGTGATGTAAATTATGAAAACAATACTCCCCAGGTTTAAGTAGAAGCAGTCCACAGTATTTATATCTTTTCAATTTGAATTAGTATCGTCTTCTTGATTGACAGTTGGGTCAATTTTTCCTCGCTTTTAATTCAAAAGTTTGTTCATTAAACTTGCTGATAACACTTCCACTTGTTATTTAATACGTAATTAAGCTAATTATAACAAATTATTTGGAAATTTAAAGAGAATTACTAATAAAATTAATTAATTAAAATTACACAGCAAACTTTTAAGTGTTGCTGCCAGTGTTCCAAAAAGGTAGTAAGGTAAAAAGGTATCTTTGACCAAAGCTTTATGTTGAGCAACTCAAGTATTTTACTAGCAAGCAGTAAATGAAAAATAATGTAGGTATACAATTCGCAAAAACAAAAACAAATTTTAACGATTTTATTTAACGCTAAAAACAAATGTTATTGCAGCAACATCAAAGATACAAATGATTAGGAACACTTGAAGTCTATGAATAGCTCCAATAAGGGCGTAAAATAAGTGAATTTCCCAGAAAAGATTTACTTCTACATTTGTTATATTTAGCTTTAAAAGTGTGCTATTAACCCCGGAATGCCCACGTTTTGTTTAAGGCGCCGATTCCCGAAAATAGGGTATATTAAATTATTAATTACTCGCACACCACAAGTACTCAAAATTTGGAAAAAATATATGTTATTTTACAGTTATTTATCTAGTGCTTCCGGCCGGTTTTTTTCGATTGGTGATATTTAACTGTGTCAAATAAAATCCCAAACATCCGTCTAATCGTAATCTAAATATCCTATTACTTGCAGTATACTTGGTTTTAGACAAATATTATTCTGTGGTTTTAGTTAATAAAAAATATACGAAAATAATTGTCTTTGAATAGCCGAGGGATTCCGGCCGTCAAAAGTTTAAATTTATTTTTATTTAATTTTTAATTGAATTTTAAGTGATTTTTGATTTGCGGGGCGCTCGCGAGTTCACAGTTCACTGCCGGCTGCCGCTGCGTCCGCGTGAAGTGTATCGAGCGCGGCCGAGCAGGCGTTAGCGTGCCTATTTCGGTGGGGAATCCTCGCCTTAATAGACAATTTTTTATGTAAACAAAGCACTTGAGCGCTTGTAATCGCTCTCCCGAATAGATGTTTATACTTACAGAACGACTGTAGTTATATTTATGAGAAGCTGATGAACCAAAGCATCAAGTTAAAACTATTGGACAGTTTTACGACATGTTTTGTGTTTTTATTCATCGTTCGAACTCGACCTTTGTGTAAACATAGAACAATAGTGCGGTCCATTAGTTTTTTATTCTCTAATAGATTTCGATGAAAAAACGCAAAAAAAAAAATATGTATATTTAGGATCTACATGAAAAAACCTATCGAATAACAGTGATAAAACCCAAAAAAACTGATTATTCGAACATTATTGAAAACAAAAATTATATTATCTGTGGTACTTACTTACTTAAGTACTTCGGATTTGCACCTCTGGTCTGAAGGCTTTTTTTCTATTTTCTTTCTTCCAGATCACATATTATATTGTATTTTTACAGTATGTACTTACGTTGAATTTATTTCTCTTTTGAACATCGAAAACCGCATACGAAACGTAAAAATGCAATAGTTACAAAAAAAAGAATGGGGGTAGTCGCAATTGGCATTATAAGATGCCATCGGTCACAATAGACATGTTCATGCATACAAATATTAATTGTCTTGTTCGGGACCCGAACCCTAGGCCTCTGGCGCGGAAGGCAGGTATCCGACCCCTGCGCCAAATCAGTCATCAAATAATAAAAATAAAAACATTGAAACATAAAAAACAGCCAATTTTGAGACAAGCAGTCACGAGCAGACTCATCCCACTACTGGTGGCACCCGTTCACGAGCATGACGGACGCATGAACCAACAATCGCTTCGCTTAACCATATTTTAGGGAACGTAACGACCCGCCTCGCACGACACCACCGCAGAAATGTTAACAGAGAGCATGTCATACTCAAACCACACTCAAACTACTTACTCATCATCATCAAAGTCCACACCAACCTCTCCTAAGTATACAGGGTGTTAGGGGCACCCTTGCAAAATTTTTAACCATGGGTTCAGGCCTTCATGCTGAACAACACACAGCAAGATTTTTTGTCGGAAATGAAAAAATATTTCGACTATCCATACAAAATGTCCCGATTCCCGATAAGTTGCTAAATTTGTATGAAAAGTCATTTTTTTTTCATTTGCGACAAAAAATTCTTGCTGTACGTTGTTCAGCATGATGGTCTGAAGCCATGGTTAAAGTTTTTGCAATGGTGCCCCTTACACCCTGTATGAAGCCCCAGTGGAGCACACTCTTGCTGCGCGCGAGTGGAAGGCTTTCGATCGTTTGGTTTGGACTCCGGCTAATAGGATCAGTCAAACAAAGTAACTCAGATCTGCGCGCAATGGATCAGTAATTACTGTCAAATCTCCCCTATTGTCAATAGGCAAATGAATGAATTTTAGCTTTTAATAGCGTTCGTGCTCTTTATTTCTGAAGTAAGTATGAAGTTCTAGGCCGATGAAAATACTCTTGGGATTTTAAACTTTCATGGTCACTTTCGCTATAACTACTTATTATAAAAAACGGGATTTTAACATGTTTCATATTTAAAGCTGTCTAGTCCTTGATATTTCAGCGGTGTTGCACACGACCCGTGAGCGCCTGTTACTTTTCAATACCTTTTTTATGGTTTACTTAGGTACGAATGATCGATAACTGTAATCCGCGTAGGCGGTATCGCTAACAGAACAAAGAGCGAATCAATTTGGCATGGCACCCGCTATTCGACAACAATGCTTGGGGATGAGTCAAGTCATCTAGTGCGTCGTGGCGGGGCGGCCGGCGGCGGGCGGTGGCGGCGGCGTGGCAATGAGCCCGCGTGTTGGTGGAGACAAGCTCTAAGCCAACCTGCAGGCCTTACCTCGACTCCTACGCTGATATGCTCCTTTTCCTAAACCTTGAACAAACAACGGTTGTACACTTTTTCTAATGTTATAAGCTTGTCTTTTTTTGTTATTTTAATTTTATTATCATCAAAATCATCATCTGTAGACACTGCTTCATATACTGAATATACTGATGAGGTATCAGAAAGTACCTATAACATACTATAGTATTATATTATATGTAATGACATGTATCTTCTAATTGCAAGTTTCTTTGTGGAACTGTTCAATTCGTAATTTATTTGATTTTCACATGAAATTACCCATAATAGTTGAAAAAAGATTTGGATACATATAATCAAAGCCAAATTGCTAAGTCTACCATCAAAGAACTACGCTTTAAACGTAGACAATATAGAATTATTTTTCAACTAGCTTTCCGCCCGCGGCTTCGCCCGCGTGGACTACACGACGTTATCCCGCGGGAATATGTTATTTATCCGAGATAAAAGTTAGCCTATGTTCCTCTCCAGGCTACAAAGTATCAGTGTTCCAAATTTCAGCCAAATCCGTTTAGCTGTTTTGGCGTGATTGAGTAACAAACATCTAAACATCCAAACATCTAAACTTTCACATTTTTAATATTAATAGAATAATTAAGGGAGACCGGGCGGTTAACTATGGGCGCTGGTCCAAATGTCGTCCAGACGTCTTACTATACGGAATATTTTTTGTTATTACAGAAAAAATACCCAGATGAAAAAAAAGTGATTCTTTTCAATATTTTTAGAATTCCTATAAACGCTATTTTACATGTCGTCCAGACATCTTACGAACCTTAATGAGTTGGTCTTATGCAGGGAGTACTTTTAATGTTGGCAGGAAAAAAATACCCCAAAGGAAAAAAAAGTGATTCATTTCAATATTTTTAGAATTACATAAACGCTGTTTTACATGTCGTCCAGAGACGTCCGCCCGATCTCCTTTAAAACTGGGACTTCTGGATTCTTAATCTCAGTAATTACCTAGGTATTACCTGGTTAATAATAACAAATATTGGACACCACCATACACCATATGGGTACAGTACATTATTCATTGTTTCTATCTCAAATTAATTTGAACTAACTTGTGCACGACACACATTGCTCCATTCCCAAGCTACGTAGCTTAAGCCCTATATTATGCCAAACGGGAACAACGAAGGGACCTACAACCCAGACACGAGAAAATTTTGAAAAGTTCGTTTTCAATATTTACCCGACCGGGGATTAAGCTCCGGGACCTCGGAGATTGCGGCACTCTGCCACGGAGGTCGGCGAAGTGTTATGGAAACACCCATCTATCTAGATTTTTAATGTTTATCAAGTTTATTAGATTTTGTAAAGTTGTGTAGTTCGGCTACAAAATTCGTAGCAAGCGATCGATTGCTTAATGGTCTAGCAGCCGAAAAATTCACGTTGCGTTTTACCCGGCTTTTATGGATTTAACTAAGATGAAAACTGATTTTTGGTTTACTTACTTAAGTACATTCCCTATTCCTAGCAGTAGGCTTTCCCTGCTATGTAGATACCTGATTTATCGTCAATATTATTGTTGATATGTGGGTGTAACAGTATTTTCAAATTCCTATGTAAATACTACTTTTTTGGATAAGAAAAATCTATTTTTCCACCTCCTGCTCGACAAAGTTCTATTATATCAAGGTAAAACAAAGCATTATACCCTTGCAAAAGCAGAGAGGTAGTACCTACTTATTGCAATTTAAAACTTTCAAATATTTTCAAATTGCGCTGTTACAAAAATGTCGTCAAGTGATAATGATTTCACTACGGAGTTTACTATATCAGACGCTTTATGGATTCTTAATAAATCTACTATCAGTAAAACTAAAAGATAAATAGGTATCTAAAAGCTTACGATGATAATGGAGCTAATAATATAATAATATAAATAAATCATTTATTTCAGGCAACACAATGAAATTTTACAAAATCAGGCCCATACAATAAATACCTTACAGACTAACATACATACATTTATATTATACATAATTATAAACTATTTATTTATATAATGGAGTACTTACAACAAAAATGTGAAAGCCCTGTCCGAAGCTTCTATAACTTATCTTTCCATAATTTTATTGGTAAGTATAATGTATCATCAACATCACTTTTAATTTTAGTAATAACAAATTAGGTAATATTCAATAAATGAATTAAGTATTGTTTTCTTGCACTTTATTTTTATTGCCTCGTTAAAGGTGTGAAAAGTAGAGTTGTCACGTCTGCCTGTCTTTGTTTTAGGCTGATTGAATCCCTCGCATCATTCAGGACTCTAGATGAATCCATCGCTTCGCTCAGAAGTCAGGAGTCAAATTAAACTCTTACCTGTAGCCCACGCCCGTGACGTAAGACAATCCTTTATTCCATAGGTGCATATACTACTATCACAGTCTACTTACTACATACAGTCGTTCATCGGAGGCGTCTAGACAGAGCAATCGTGCGGGGTACGCGGGGCAGGAGGGGAGAGGGTCCTTCCCATCTACCATACAAAATTTTGTTAGGTAGATGGGAGCTTTGCGACAGGGCTTTCGCATTTGATTTCATATATTGGATTGGAAAAATAATATTTAGTTTCTTTTATATTGGTTTTATGTAGGGGGTTTTTAAGTATGTTTATTACGATTTTTGGAATTCAAGATGGCGGCCGCGTTATTTTTTCAATTTTGTGATATTGGTGTTATGTAAGGGGTTTTTAGGGATGCTAAGCTCGATTTTGATGTGAGTTTTGGAATCCAAGATGGCGGCCGCGCTTTTTTTTCAGTTTTGTGATATTGGTGTCATGTAAGGGGTTTTTAGGGGTGCTAAGCTCGATTTTGATGTGAGTTTTGGAATCCAAGATGGCGGCCGCACTTTTTTTCAGTTTTGTGATATTGGTGTCATGTAAGGGGTTTTTAGGGGTTCTAAGCTCGATTTTGATGTGAGTTTTGGAATCCATGATGGCGGCCGCACTTGTTTTCAGTTTTGTGATATTGGTGTCATGTAAGGGGTTTTTAGGGGTTCTATGCTCGATTTTGATGTGAGTTTTGGAATCCAAGATGGCGGCCGCACTTTTTTTCAGTTTTGTGATATTGGTCTCATGTAAGGGGTTTTTAGGGGTGCTAAGCTCGATTTTGATGTGAGTTTTGGAATCCAAGATGGCGGCCGCACTTTTTTTCAGTTTTGTGATATTGGTCTCATGTAAGGGGTTTTTAGGGGTGCTAAGCTCGATTTTGATGTGAGTTTTGGAATCCAAGATGGCGGCCGCACTTTTTTCAGTTTTGTGATATTGGTGTCATGTAAAGGGTTTTTGGGGATGCTAAGCTCGAATTTGATGTGAGTTTTGGAATCCAAGATGACGGCCGCACTTTTTTCAGTTTTGTGATATTGGTGTCATGTAAGGGGTTTTTAGGGGTTCTAAGCTCGATTTTGCTGTGAGTTTTGGAATCCAAGATGGCGGCCGCACTTGTTTTCAGTTTTGTGATATTGGTGTCATGTAAGGGGTTTTTAGGGGTTCTAAGCTCGATTCTGATGTGCGTTTTGGAATCCAAGATGGCGGCCGCGCTTTTTTTCAGTTTTGTGATATTGGTGTCATGTAAGGGGTTTTTAGGGATGCTAAGCTCGATTTTGATGTGAGTTTTGGAATCCAAGATGGCGGCCGCACTTTTTTTCAGTTTTGTGATATTGGTGTCATGTAAATGGTTTTTAGGGATGCTTAGCTCGATTTTGATGTGCGTTTTGGAATCCAAGATGGCGGCCGCGCTTTTTTAAAAATTTTGTGATATTGGTGTCATGTAAGGGGTTTTTAGGGATGCTAAGCTCGATTTTGATGTGTTTTGGAATCCAAGATGGCGGCTGCGTTTTTTTTTCTATTTTGTGATATTGGTGTCATGTGATGGGTTTTTGGGTCTGCTAAGCAATTATTAACTGTCCTAGTTTTAATAGATTTTTCCAGCGCATTTAATGCCGTTAGTCACGAATGTCTCCTAGCTATGCTCGGTCGGTTAGGTATTTCTTCTATGGCACCTAGTTGGTTCTCTTCCTTGGTTCTTCTTTGGTTGCTGTTTTCTTGTCATTCTGTTTCATTAAAATCGGTCGACAAACAAAAAGTTGGCCGCCGTCTTGGATTTTTAATATAAGGTTGCTGTTTTTTGTCAAAACAGTACCAAAAACCGAGTTTCATTAAAATCAGCCGACAAACAAAAAGTTGGCCGCCGTCTTGGTTTTTTAATATTAAGTTGCTGTTTTTTGTCAAAACAGTACCAAAAACCGAGTTTCATTAAAATCGGTCCACAAACTAAAAAGTTGGCCGCCATATTGGATTTTTTAATTATTTTAACATTGCGTTGCTGCTTTTCTTGTCCAAATAGTACCAAAAACAGAATTTCATCAAAATCGGCCCACAAACAAAAAACTTGGCCGCCATCTTGGATTTCTTACATTTTTAAAATTGCTTTGCTGTTTTCTTGTCAAAATAGTACCAGAAACCGAGTTTCATCAAAATCGGCCAACAAACAAAAATTTGGGCGCCATCTTTAAATTTTTACATTTTTGACATTGCGTTGCTATTTTCTTGTCAAAATAGTACCAAAAACCGAGTTTCATCAAAATCGGCCCACAAACAAAAAGTTGGCCGCCATCTTGGATTTTTCAAAAATTTTATCATTGCGTTGCAGTTTTCTTGTCAAAATAGTACCAAAAACTGAGTTTCATCAAAATCGGCCAACAAACAAAAAAGTTGGCCGCCATCTTGGATTTCTAATATTTTTATCATTGCGTTGCTGTTTTCTTGTTTAAATAGTACCAGAAACCGAGTTTCATCGAAATCGGCCAAGAAACAACAAAGTTGGCCGCTATCTTGGATTTTTAATTATTTTAACATTGTGTTGCTGTTTTCTTGTCAAAATAGTACCAAAAACTGAGTTTCATCAAAATCGGCCGACAAACAAAAAAGTTGGCCGCCATCTTGGATTTTTAAACAATTTTATCATTGCGTTGCAGTTTTCTTGTCAAAATAGTATTAAAAACCAAGTTTCATCAAAATCGGCTCACAAACAAAAAAGTTGGCCGCCATCATATTATTCCCATAGGATAACGTCTCGTTCTCGTGCAGTCCACGCGGTCGAAACCGCGGGCGGAAGGCTAGTCACTATATAAACCTGTGAACTTCGCCATCCGGCCTAGCATGAGCGGTTTATAACACGCGATATGATATGGTACGGCACTCCGTCTTGCTTACACCTTAGTGGGGTAAGCAAGACAACTTGCCGTACCATATCATATCGCGCGTTATAAGCCGCTCATGCTAGGCCGGCATATCTATATACCTTTTTAGTAAGGTAGTCAATATGTATAAAATGTAACTCCTTTTTTTCGGCGAAGTCTTACAACTATACGCGTGACAACCCTTACAGTTTTCCAACTGTCTGGACATCGGCGGCATTTTCGCCAATGTCAAACGCGATGACTGACTGTATGTAGTAAGTATACTGTGCTACTATTATCTTCCTCTGAGTCCTCTGAATCCACAGCACACTTTTTGGGGGCAGCTTGCTGAGGTATAATTTCTTCATCGAACTGCTCAGGAAGGTCAAAATCATCCTTTGATGGTGGGCTATCAATCAATGGTTCATCAATGTCATAACACATCAGGTCTGGTATGTTCTCGCATGATTGGCCAATGCAGTAGCTGCAAACAGCCGAACATTTGAGTTCTGCTTTCCCGCAACCACATCTGCTGGTACAACATTACATCTTTGGTATGCTTTCAAGGTGATTAAGGTTTGCGTGTCATTAACAGGGTAGAACGGGAACGCCTCCCAGATCCCTTCTTCCTTTAGGGATTACTACCTTTTGCAAACCCTTCTATTACATAATTGTTTACTTACCTACCTCTATAACTTTGAACAGCTGTGTCTCAGGAACTATCGGGTGTAAGTTGACATAAATAATATCATTTTGTTGGAAATTTAATGGACTTTAATAACTAATAAAAAAGTTTTGCCATAAACCCACTACTAGGAGGTCAAAGTTGACGAAAAATAAAAAAAACTGTAATACTACCATTTTTGGGATTTTGCAAATTTTAAAATAGCCGTATCTTAAAAACTATATGGCCTACAAAAACTAAATTATTCTCTTTTTATTGCAAATTTAGTCTACTTTAAACAGTGCATAGTAACATTTGCCGTAACTCAGATCCTTGGTGGTAAAAATTCACAAAAACTGAAAAATAACCGAAAATTTTATGGATTTTTAAGTATTTAACAATGATCCGAACGGCTTTCGAGGTGGAAAACTTGGATTTGACATTACCATCTCATCACTACTAACATATAAAAAAATCAGAACTACCTCATTTAATGCAAGGCAACACCACTTATTTGGTACGATTTCCATGTACTAAATACTGAGGTACCTAACTGGAGAGTGCAGTACTAACACTTTTTTGTGGCACTGTGGCTGTCTTCCGTCTCACCTACACTTTGAAAAAATACGTATGGTCATATGAGACAACTGACAGCCACTACGTACTAAATGTCAAATTTGCTGGGCACACTTTTTTATTCAGAGTGAAAACTCCAGTTACCTTAGTATTTAGGCTAAGCTTTTTGGTCTATAACGCGTGTTGGAGAACATTTGCGCAAATTTCTAGGCTTGTGCAAATTTTAAAAAGTTTCAATTTTCAATTCCGAATTTGCGCAAATTTAGATTTGCGCAAGTATATCGTAACGTGTGTGGGCATGCCGCGTTCGATATTTAAATTAACCGTTCGATATTTAATTTAACCAAAGAGCATGTAATCACTTGTAGTATACTACCGCCTTCGCACGTCTTGGGTCGGTTTAAAAACGCGCCAAAATGACGAGTGGAGATCGCGGAAATTTGAAAGAATTTATAAATATTTAACCGCCTCTGTGGTCTAGTAGTTCACAGACACACCACTGATTTTAGACCAAAACTGAAGTTTTCAGCCTGAATAAAAAAGTGTACCCCGCAAATTTGACATTTAGTACTTAGTGGCTGTCAGTTGTCTCATATGGTCATGTACTATGCGATTATTATAAGAATAGGACGGGTTGTTGACAAACTTCACTCTGAAAAGGTACAGTTCGCAAGAAAGTGCAAAACAAAATGAAAATAGTTTTTTTTATTTTGGCAGAAGGTGGTTTGGGTATTGCCACTTTCAAAACAAAGTTTTTTATTTTTTAAATTTACATACTTCCCTTTTTTTTGTACTCAACTTTACTGCTCATGCCCTTCCTTATGCCGCCGGCGCCAGACATAGCACAAACATTTGAACAAATGTTTGGACACATGTGGTATTTGAGTATTTGTTCAAAGCTTTGATAAAATACTAGAACATTTTCTACAGTACTTTGCAATGTCAGAAGAAAAAGTCTTCAGTCAGAGATGGAATAGCAATAATAGCATTAGCAAGCATAATGTGTTGTGTTTTGATTTACAATTGGCGGATTCACGAAAGGCGCCTCCCCGAGTGGCTCGATTGAATGGTTCCCCGTGATACCAATACCCGGCGCACCCTGGTAACAGCTAGATTCTGCCGAATCTAACTTCAATCAACGTGCAGACTCTAGCTGGCCAATCCTTTTACCATGATAGACCAAAACAATTTTTCACGAGACCCCAAATTTACCAATTTTATTGTAAAGTTGATTATTAAATTATTTTCATAACTTAAATTCCTGTTTTATTTAAATTCTTAAACCAGTAAATAATCAAAATTCAATTTATTCTGTGTTATTGAAGCATCAGAACATTGTATGAAAAAAATGGTTTCAGTTAAATATGACAAAATTTTAATTTAATTGAGATTCAAATTACCTGATCATTTTCGTAAAAGCATACTTTCATGAGTCCTATACTTTCCGAAAAAATCAAGTTAATGACTTGTATAATTATTATCTGCAAATTTATTCATATGTTTTGGTTTGCACGAACATTATTATTTATCGTATCTAAGCTATGACATGATCAGCCCCCTACCTGATTAACGATAAATTTATTTTTTTGCACACCATACTGAAGTGAAGTGAAGTTAGTTTGACAGCACTTTGACAGCTTGACGTCACAACATGGCGGATTCCCTATCCTATTCTTATATTAATCGCATAGTATACGTATTTTTTCAAAGTGTAGGTGAGACGGAAGACAGCCACAGTGCCACAAAAAAGTGTTAGTACTGCACTCTCCAGTTACCTCAGTATTTAGTCTAAGCTCTTTGGATACAACCGGATACAGCTGTCTCTCATTATAGTACACTTATGTTTCTTAATTTTACAGTCTCCATGGCAACCGTAGGATTTACCGGCCCTGACTTCCAACTCTTTCAAGCCCTTATTTAGCCGGCAACATTAAGAAACTTTTTTTAAATTAGAATTTTGAATTCACATTTTATAATTAATATTGTTTTGTTTTATTTTTTGGAATATATAATAAATGTAATGAGTGTAGATAAAGTAGTATATGAGACTGCATATAAATCAGTATTAAAACACCTCATTATGCAACAGTCACTTATACTACTAGGTATTAGAAAACAAAACCACTTTACAAGTTTGCAAGTTGCGATAAAAGACACTTAAATTGCTTGCACAAATATTAGTTAGCCTACTGCAAAATGATGACTCTCATGCTATTATCTAGTGCTAATCAAATTAAGAGGCACATTTAAGTCAATCGGTTACGAAACAATGTAGTCAACTGCGTAATATTATTGTCAGTTTTTGTTATGGTATTATTCATGAGCAACGGCCTCCGAGGTAATGAATGAACGGGCCACTGCCGCCCACAGGTCGCTCATTCATGCCGCTGCGTGGTGGTTCAATGCCGTCGCACGATGCACGCGCCTGGCGCCGCGCCCTGCACCGCACATGAGCATAAAATCGCAGTAGGTACTCTACACTGCATCAACGATGTAGGAACTCAATTTTATAACGACGTAGAAACATCCTTGTTACCTATTTCATTCATGATAACGTAGGCCGTAACTGAATAAACGTGTAGCAGAACATCTGAAATCCATTTAAACGCTTTTAATCATATAATATAATGTTTGAAGAGTAGGTAAACCTTTAGCCCTCACATTTGGACGGTTTTACTTAGGTTTCATTCATAATCACGGTGACCTTAACATTAAATGTCAGAAGTTCATTCATAAAGTAAGCATCGGATATTCCGGGTCGAGAAACGTCTATTTGACCCCTGAAATAACAGCGTAGTTCAACAGGTTATCTCACAAAGGTCAGAATCGATAAGAAATGGCAGAGTTGAGTAGATGAAGCGTTCGCCGCAGGAGTGTCCGGAATGAATGGGCGAGGGGGTCCCGGGCCTGGCCGGGCCGGGGTGGCAGCGCCAGGGGGTGGGGTGGGCGGCGCCATGGCGGCACGCGTATCGTGGCCATGGCCACGGGATGACGTTCGACATTTGGCGGCGCGTGCGCGCTCGGCGGCGGCGGGTTCAAGGACGAAGCATCGATCAGCCGGTAGTGGCAGGCTGGAGCTACGGGCGGCCGCCCGTTGAATCAATGTCGATGCCAATGCCAGGGACGCTCCGCTGCCGGTGCCGGCTGCCGGCTGCCGGCTCTCCGCGCCGATTGTGGCCCTGAAATTGAACTTGCACTGCCGGACCTTGCCTCGCCGTTTGCAGTCTATATATAATCATTATGTAATGTACTGGAGCTTTTATAATAATAATACATCCATTAAAGTAATAAATAAATAGGTATGTTTCTTACAATCACACCAATTATTTATCTAAGCCTATAGTAAATTTCATTAAGAAACTGTGTTTACGTGAACTTGATAACGGATAAATATTTACTTAAATACTTTTTTGTTTGTAAATACATACTTAATATACATAGAAAACACCCAGACCAAGACAAATAGACATGTTCATGCACACAAATATTTGTCTTGTTCGGGAATCGAACCCGAGACCTCTGGCGCAGAAGGCAGGTAAAGATATCCTACCCCTGATGCGCCAAATCAGTCGACAGTATTGAAATCACTTTTTTTAAATGACTAAACTTTTTTAGCGATTTTGATATAATTCTACATAATTTTTTTGACAGATTGATTGACAGATATAGCTCTATCAGAGCAGAGGGTTAACAAGGTAAAAACCTGATCATTTTTCACCACAATTTTCTGTACTACTGACCTGTTGTTCTGTTGTTCTGTACTATTCTTACGCTATAGAAAGAAAAAATTCATCATATAAATTGGTATAGTAGGGCAGAGGTACCCTTTGTGGCCACTTTAAGGAGTTTTTGACTTTTAAGCACTAAGTTCTAAATGGTCTTAGGTATTTAAGACACAAATTATATCTTAAATTATAGATAATTTATGCAGCTTTAAAGGTACATATTTCAATTTTTTTAAAGTTAAATAGTTTTTTGTATATAATACAAAATGTGTGAGAGGTGCTAAATGTACCGGTTTTGGCCACTTACTGATAGTTAAACTTTTGTAAGTATTGCGAAAAATCAAAACCAAACCCAGGCAAAATCAATATAATCTAATCCGCTAGAAACCAGTCAATTGCAAAACAAGAATTTAATTGTAAAAAACAAAGGTTGATAAAGTATTTCATCCAAAACAAATTTCTTAAAATTTTCATACAAAACATTTTTTCATACAGAAAATGGAATTTATTGAAAAAAAATCTTATGACATAAGGAATTCTAACGCTTGTTATTATTACCTTAAAATGCCTTATTTTAATTGCTTTTATCAGAAATGGCTAAAAGTTGATTAGAAAACTTTTAGAGCAAAAAGTGGCCAAAACCGGTACAGTGGCCAAAACCGGTACGCCTGCCCTACCTATATAATATACCTACACTCGGAACAGTAGGTACCAATTAATTAACCGACTTCAAAAATTGAAAAGGAGGAGGTTATCTATTCGACGCGTTTATTTTTAACCGACTTAAAAAATTGAAAGGGAGGAGGTTATTTATTCGTCGCGTTTATTTTTTATATGTATGTACACCGTTTACTCGAAGACGGCTGAACTGATTGAAATGATTCAAACGTTATAACGTCAGATTTTTTCCCAAGTTGGTGCCATTGTTTGAAATTTTGAAATCGGTTCAGTACTTTCAAGAAATCTTGAAAATACTGTCGTTTTCGTTACCACTTTATATGAATTCATTACGTATCTTTAGGCATAACTCCTTTGTTTATAAACCGATTTAGATAATTCTTGATTTGTTGGAAAGGGAAACCTTAAGGTATTATAACCGACTTTAAAAAAGGAGGTTCTCAGTTTGATCACATACCTATTTACCAGAGTACACGTAAATTGCCTGCATGATGCACTAAAAAAATGAAATAAAAATTATTGTTATAAAAATAAAACCGCCTTCAAAAAAATGTCATCAAAAAAGTAAGAAATAATAATACTGTATTCACACCAAATAACGTTTTCACTTCTCATGCTCGTAAAGTTCGTGTTTATGTTGGGTATAGGCTGCATAAAATCGCCTTTTATGCTCTAGTGCATAAAGTAAAATCTTCGTCTAAGTCTCAGACTCTGAGACAAAGGTCGTCAGGTAAACAGTAACACACGCAATTAAACTTCGTTAAATAAACCTTTTTATTTCATTATATTTCTTCAAACTTGTACATAATCCATGTAAAATTACTAAATTAATAAAACTAGGCAAAATTAATGCGTTTTCTAAGAAATAAGTATTTCAAGAGCATTATGGACTACGATCTATGCTAAAGCCACTGACGCCACTGTGCTACTGCCACTGCCACGTATAAAAAAAAGAAAAAGAAAGTCTTCCCGCCAATATGGCGAAATCTTTATTTTTCTTTTCTGCAATATTGTTATTTATTTTTCTCACACTCGAAGTGAAAAGCAGAGTGTGTAACTCGTACATAAAACCCATTTTACCCTCGAATTGACTATCCACCCTTGCCTACGGCTCGGGTGGATATATACGTCTCGGGTAAAATGGTACGTTTTATGCACTTGTTGTACAATCTACTAAAGTACTTTGAAGTCGGGCGGGTTTTAACAAAAACAACAAAAAATTGTACATGTTTCACGCCCGACTTCAAAGAACTTACGTTATTTGGTGTGAATACAGTATTAGAGGGATTATTTCTTACTTTTTTGATGTCATTTTTTTGAAGGCGGTTATATTTTTTTATTTTTACAAACATTTGACTACCGACTAGCCTTTTCTACCGTGTTTCGCAAATCCAAAATTTTTTATATTATTTTTAACGAAAACAAACAATAAGTACTTACAATTTTCTTACCCAAACATACGACACGTTACAAAAAGACTGATGACGCTGGCTTATAAATAAGATAATCAAAAGAATAATAATGATACATTGTGTGGAGTACACAACTCGAGAGAACTCGCGACGTGTATTTTAAAGAACCTCCATATAATATATTTTTCTCTGCGCTTGAGTTGATTGCGCGCGTAATCCGCCGTAAATATGCGACGCGTGCGCAAGGCTGATTATAACTGAACAAGGACTTGGAACTTGGAAGGGTATTGAATTGCATTCAACATTGTTAAGAATATTTATTTCTTTCAAGATTATATTCTTATTATAATTCTGTTTAAGTAGGTACATTTGATTTTTTTAAGATATTAAAATTATGAGTAGCCGTCATTAGCAGTACCTATCCACGAGTTAAGAGTTTATACAAGTATTTAACTACATAATGCACTAACGTCACTCAACTTACATAGTATCTCAATCGTCATCCTTTCGCTTTAGTTATTATGAAAAAAACGTCATGATATTTACGAAGCTTAGGGTTGAGTAGCGAGTAAGAGGTTGGACAACATCGAAAAGGTTTCATTCAAAAAGGTTCTGTTAAAAACCAGGGGTGCAATTGCGTAAGGTAATCGTATTAATTTGACAGTTCATATCGAATTCAATCGGCTGCAATTTGTATGGAATGACATTTAATATGATACGATATGAACTGTCAAATGAATACGATTGACTTTACGCAATTCCATAGCAGATCTCTTCGGAGATTTGTATTCTGTGAGCAGCCGTTGTGTGTCGTGGACTCGTGGCGCGTGTCAAATCGCACGGTACGCCCACGCCACTGCTGCAGCCGCGCCATGCCGTATGACGAACTGCCAAACAAAACACCTACCAAAAACAAAAGTTGTCAACTACCTACTTCACGCATGGCAAGAATACCATCGTAGTGGTAACGTTTATGCAATGAAATACAAAAAATGGTTGTCATAGACATGAGAGATTTTTTTTTAATTCGCTTACGATTGCTCGTGTTTAAATAAGTATAACTTGATCTAAATAACTGGACGTCGTGATTTTTAATTCAGTTTGCCTACGCAACGCTATTATAGCCCACCGCTGCGTGTCGTGTGTTGTGCTGTCACAAGAAACAATCAGATGGCCAAAGGCACCTAACCAGAACCGAAAGCGCTTGTTTTTAAGCTGTGACAAAAGTCATCATCATCATCACCATCAGCCTATGTCCACTGAACATAGGGCAGGCGTACCGGTTTTGGCCACTGTACCGGTTTTGGCCACTTTTTGCTCTAAAAGTTTTCTAAATAACTTTTAGCCATTTTTGATAAAGGCAATTAAAATAAGGTATTTTAAGGTAATAATAACAACCGTTAGAATTCCTTATGTCATAAGATTTTTTTTTCAATAAATTCCATTTTCTGTTTGAAAAAATGTTTTGTATGAAAATTTTAAGAAATTTGTTTTGGATGAAAAACTTTTTAAACCTTTGTTTTTTACAACTAAATTGTTGTTTTGCAATTGACTGGTTTCTAGCGCATTAGAATATATTGATTTTACCTGGGTTTGGTTTTGATTTTTCGCAATACTTACAAAAGTTTAACTATCAGTAAGTGGCCAAAACCGGTACATTTGGCACCTCTCACACATTGTGTGTAATATAAAAAAAACTATGTTACTTTTATAAATTTGAAAAATGTACCTTTAAAGTTAGATAAATTATGTATAATTTACGATATAATTTGTGTCTTAAATACCTAAGACCATTTAGTACTTAGTGCTTAAAAGTCAAAAAATCCTTAAAGTGGCCACAAAGGGTACCTCTGCCCTACGCGCAAATTATGATTCATTCACATTATGATTTTATATTTCCGAAAAAAAATAGCATAGATCTATCTGGAATCTGGATTTCCACATTTCCACATTTAATAACCGTTCGCTCACTTTTGCTACAAGAGCAACCGAGTGCTGCGTGTAGTACTTTTACCTAGGTAATGCAGCCGGGAGGCGCCATTTCGTGAGCGTTGTCAAAACAAACTCGTTGGCACCGCAACCAACGAGTCAACAAGCCTGACAAGAGCGCGTGGTATAAAAACGCCATCGATAGTGGTCTTAGTATTACCCATGAAAAGCCTAAAAATATTTTTCGTTTTTTTGCATCAATTGCTTTTAGATAAGTACCTACCTACCTGAAAAAAACGCAAAGCTAGATCTATCTGGATTTCAACATACCTACATTACTTACTGCAATCCTTGCCACACGACGTCGTAGTACCTACTTACATATTATTACCGGCCGGGCGGCCGGCGGCCGGCCGGCGGCGCCGTTTTGTGTGTGCTGTCAAAACATACGCATTGGCGCCATGACCAGCAAGCCTGACAAAGCAATCAGATCTGATAAGCATCCACGAAAAACCAAAGCACTTGTTTTTAGTGTCAACAGCTTTGCATCGGTATATATGTCGCAGTAAGATAGAAAAGGCCGTGATATAGTTATATCCCTAGGGATATGATTATATACCGGAAGATAAATAATTATATACGAAAGCAACAAGAGTTCTGTGGTGTGGAAAAAAAATAACCAAATAAAAATAAAAAAATAAATAACGAAGTTTTCGTGGTTATTTTTTCTAAATTTCTAACCTATCACGTGTTCTACAGGACTACACTCATACAATTATTTCATTAAACAAATTTAGTAATATAACTATATCACTAGTATTATAGTTATAAAAAGCGATGAAATGAAATGAAATGAAATATTAATTATTTGTTTATGAGAAAGAGTTACATTGATGATATTATAATATTCTTAAAGCTTCTCCTCTTCAGCTAGCAAAAGTAGCATGCAAAAGTTAACATTAATAAAATAAAATTTATTGAATTTAATTCATTAATTCGATTCATTACTATCTTACGGTACATAATTATATCCCTAGGGATATAACTATATCACGGCTATAGTTATTTTACTGCGACATATACAATATAATAATATACAATCCCTCGTGTTTGTGGCACAATATTTTTTTCTGAATTTCTATTGCTGTGTTTAAATAAAGTTGCAAACTAGATTTATCTGGATTTCTATTTAAATCAATAGCTAGACATCACCACGTAGTATGTACAATAATTTTGTTAAGGGATTGTTCAACGAAGGTAGGTATTACTGATTACATACATAATAACTACCTACCAAATGCGGAACAGCGTCATCCAGTCACGTCAGTTAAATCTATTTATAAGTTTTATAATAAATATATAGGAGAAAAACTCTTACCCATACTCTATGACGCAATATCCTAGAACGCATGCATTTCCAGACTATACATTCCTCGTATACCTAGAGGTTCGCCCCATTCATGAATTACCGGCGCGCCGGTTCACAGAATCCAGTGGTGTGGCTTAGGGGGGACCGAGCGAGGGGTGGGTGCCTCCCTACCTCCCCGTTTATGAATGAGGCCGTACGTCATTGGCATCGATCGCGGAACACAAGGCCAATGTTGCGGGCATCAACAGGTGGCCCGGCCACCTGACTGACGCACGTCCGTATGCTCCCCTATTCACCAACTAATTGTTGTCACTTAGGTATGCTATGACGTCAGTCAAAGATAACAGCTAGCGTAGGCACGCACAAGTGCCCACTTCATAAATACTTACTATATAAAATAAGAATTGGGATCAATTTCGCAAAAAATTAAGCATAATAATATAGGTACCTAAGTACTAAAAATATTTCATGAATTTTCAATCAACGTAGTTTACAAATTCAAAGTAAATTGAATGTTATGAAGAGAAACAAACCGCAACCCCTTTCTCCCGTTTCGTGGAATAGTAAATTTAGCATTAACAACAACAAATTTTCCCACAAATAGATATATATTCAATTTGGTAATCATTGGTCGTTGGGGGTCAAAGTTACGTACCTACTTACGCCAATCATATTTTATATCAATAATAGTTGTTACCTACTTAAATTAAACATTAACATGTGACGTTTCAAAGCGTCATATTCCTAAGCAAACTTTTTAGTAAAACCTAGATGTAAACTTACTCTTCGTTTATTAATAAGGCCGTCAAAGTATGTAGTAAAAACATCCAAACCCTATTTTTACCAGTTCTATAAACTTCCATCACCAAAAACGTCTTTGCCCACATCACGTCTGAAACAAGTACTAAATAGGTACCTACCTAAATGAATTTCTTACCCCATAAGAAACCTACTATTTCTACAATTTGCAACCTGTCGTACCTACAAACTTTCTTTGTAAGAATAATTTTAATAATAACTATATGAACAAAAATATAAGTACGAATACAATACAACCTTTTCTTGCAGAAAGAAACGCGTCGTATCCAAATCGAAAAAAAAATATTTTAACATAAAATTAATATTTTAATAGTAGTTTATGTGACTGTTGCATAATGAGGGGAATTAAAACAAGAGTGAAAGCGAGTTTTTTTAATAGTATCCACCGAGTGTTTTAATACCGAGTCATGTGCAGCCTCATACATACTTATCTACACTTATTACATTTATAAAAAATAAAGCCAAACCACAGAATATATAATAGTACTAAGCCAAACCCTACTCATAGGAGTATAAACGGTCTAAGTATACCTTCTAAATCAAAATTATATTTTTAATAAAAACCCCCGACACAAAAGGAAAACTAAAAAGTCCAAAAATAAAATTTCTCTCTCAGTCAGGGGACCACAAAAATAGAAGTACTTACTAAAAAGGTATATTATATGCGGCCCCCCGACATAGAGAGAATTTTTTATTTTACTTTTTTGCGTTTTTTTTGTGTCGGGGGTTTTTAAATAATAAAATATTATTTTTATTTCATCCTTTTTAAATTACACACAAAATTAAGTAACGGTAAATTTCGAATCGATCGGACATAAGGAAGTTAGTCAGATCGCCTCATCTACTAGAAAAGAGCTGATGATCTTCAAACGGCTGAACAGATTTTCATGAAACATGGCTAAGAACACTCGGGATAAAATTATCTATGACACAAAAAACTAAACGAAAATCGGTTCATCCGTTTGGGCGCTATACGATACGATACCACAGACAGCCGGCCTAGCATGAGGCATGCCGTCTTGCTTACACCTTAGTGGGGTAAGCAAGACAATTAGCCGTACCATATCATATCGCGCGTTATAAGCCGCTCATGCTAGGCCGGACACGTTAAACTTATAACACCTCTCTCTTTTTAACCGACTTCAAAAATTGAAAAGGAGGAGGTTATCTATTCGTCGCGTTTATTTTTAACCGACTTCAAAAATTGAAAAGGAGGAGGTTATCTATTCGTCGCGTCGCGTTTATTTTTTTTTGTTTATATGTATGTACACCGATTACTCAAAGACGGCTGTACTGATTGAAATGATTCAAACGTTATAACATTAGGGTTTTTCCCAAGTTGGTCCCATTTTTTGAAATTTTGAAATCGGATCAGTAGTTTTCAGGAAATCTTGAAAATACTGTCGTTTTGTTACCACTTTATGTGAATTTATTACGTATCTTTAGGCATAACGACTTTGTTTTTAAACCGATTTAGATGATTCTTGTTTTGTTGGAAAGGGGATACCTTAAGATATTTTAACCGACTTCAAAAAAGGAGGTTCTCAGTTTGATCACATACCTATTTACCAGAATACACATAATGCACTAAAAAAAGTGAAATAAAATTTATTTTTAGAAAAAAATAAAACCGCCTTCAAAAAAATGACACCAAAAAAGTAAGAAATAATCCCTCTAATACTGTATTCACACCAAATAACATAAGTACTTTGAAGTCGGGCGGGTTTTAACAAAAACAACAAAAAAATGTACATGTTTCACGGCATAAAGCCCGGCCGGCTAAAGAATGGTTTGGAAGAGTTGGAAGTCAGGGCCGGTAAATCCTACGGTTGCCATAAGTTGGCATGTGCAACACAGGGCATTGTTTAGATAGAATGTTCCATTTTCAAATCACTTTACAATTCAAGCAGGGTGAATGCTTTAATTGTAAAATACACTTTACCATTCAAGCTATGTAAAACTCCTGTGAACCAATCTCTTTTCTTATAAAATGACGAAACTTTTAACTGAAAAAAAAACAATGAAAATAGTGGCATTTTATTTCAGTTCAAGCTATGCAAAACTCCTTGGTCAAAAATTCATTTTGTCATACCAAATGTTTTATTTACCTCGCATGAGCAGAATGCTTATCTCGGTTGTAAGTAGCTATTACACCCTCGAACTATTAACGCCCTTTGCGAGCTGCGTTTTCACGGGCGCCAAATTGGATCTAGTTCTGTAATCGCTCGTTTACGTCCCTTGTGTAACAAACTACTATTATGCATTTACAATGATATTCTGTAAGTAAAGAAAAAATTGTGATAGTAACTTGCCTGAAAGTTACTTGCAGGGCTGTTGGTTTTTGCTATCACAATTTTTCCTTTACTAACTAACATAACATTATTATCAATCAGTAATTAACGGTGCACTGTCCTTCACAGATTGTAAAAATAAAATTTCCACCTAGGTATATTTCTGTTGCAGGAAATTGCTATCCAGTAACCCCCTCACTCATTTATGATGCCCTTTAAATAACATTAGACATGGATGGCCGTTATATTTTAATCATGCCGATAACCGCCGAATTTCTAAGTTCATTTAAAACAACACATGCCCGTCGTCGCCTAATTAAATAGCATTTTGTAAATTAATGAAATTAGTATTATGCGTAGTTAATACGGATCTACCTCCGCCCTGGAAATAAAATCAGAGGCTCACATTTAGCTAACCTATCCAAATGTCATTGGTGTGTGGGAATCAAATTATAAATGAAATAATTGATGCCTACCTTACCCTTGAGAAAGGTTATATTTTGTTTACGGTATAATTTTCGTTTTATCACTTTTCCGCCAACGCAACATGGAAGCTCAAAGATCTTTTGACTTTATCATACAATTCCACCTCAATGTTAGGTAGGTCATTAGTTTATTTTTTTACAAAATTAACAAATTGGATTTCTAGATATTGTAAAACATAAATACCTAATCAATCGATTCATTGAGTAAACGACCGCCTCTGTGGTCTAGTGGTTCATACCACCGATTTCAGACCCAGAGGTCCCGGGTTCGATTCCCAGTGGGGGTACATATTGTATTCGGTTTGGTTGGTGGTAGGACTTGTTCTAAGTCCGCCTGGCTAGCTACCACCATCTTATCTAAGTCTGCCGCCATAACAATGATGTTTTCAGCATTATTGTGTTCCGGCAGTTATAGATAAGATAGCCAGTTCCTCAGTGATTGAGGATTCCGGGAGTAGTGCGCTTCCACCTTCAGCCTTATCACCACTTTTCATCAGGTGTGATGAAGGCTAAGTGCTACCCCGTTGTGGATAAAAAAAAAATAAAAAAAAAAAACGAGCATTTTCACAAGTAGGTAATAATTAAGTAGCATTGCATACCTACCTAGTTATACCTTTTTCAACACGCTTGCTCAAAGTGAGCCTTATTACATTGATGTTAGGGCCATAAACCGAACTATAACACACGCGTGCATAATAATATTACAGTACTAGTTGCGTAATAAAATTATCCCTACAAAGTTAAGGCGCTACTCGGAAAAATATGGACTTTTTTATTTAAAACTATAGGACGGTTACAGTTGTTACAAATCTGGTAATAAGATATATATTTCTTCATATCTTTATCTAGAATCGTATAGTTTCAAAAACACGATTTTATGATTTTGCCTCGACACTTTTTCTTTTCGAAAAGACCTCTAAAAAATACGAATAGTGAAGATTATTCTTAAATGAGGTTACTTACACTATTGGAAATTGGTTTAATTAGTGGACACCAATAATATTGAGGATCGTATAGAAGCATTTTTTTTTAAATCGCTGTAGTTTTTTAATACGAAGTGATTTTGTGTTTTCTTTGCCTAATCTGCAAAATCGGTCTCGCTCCCGCGCGCCTCGTTTTCTCATTGCTATTTCGCTTCAGCACATTTTTTCCGAGTATCGCCTTAAGTAAGTACCTAACTGCAAATTATATGCAAGTAAACAGAGACTTTTAAATTTAACCGGGTAATACAGTATCCCTACAAAGTTAAGTTAGTACCATAAAGTTAATATACCTATCGGAAAAGGTATATTAACTTTATGGTTAGTACCTAACTGCAGATTATATGCGAGTCAACAGAGCATTTTTGATTTCACCGGGTAATAGATACAGTTCTTTTTTTGTAACAACAAAGAGGTTTTATACGGCTGAAAATCCATTTACGTTTTTAGAATAAATAAATGTGTCCCTAATTAAGACAAAAAACATAATTAAGTATATTATAATCAAATTTTTTATAATTCACAATAATTTGTTATAAAACATTTACATTTCATCACTATTATTATAATTATTTTGAAGTAGGCTATGGCTGTATGTAATCAATCACCTTACATTTGGCGCGTGCAAAAAAAGCTTGCGCGCTTTTTCCCTTAGCTAATATTAGGTTATTGTATGCAATAAATGTTTGTTTTTCCTCGCAAGTGTGTTGAAAAAGTGCGTATGAAACTCGTGAGCAACTTAGGTACTCACTAGACACTCGGCTGATTTACGTCCTCGCCTGCGGCTCGGGCTGCTGCAACCCACAGCCTCGTGTATAATGAGCAACCTAGCTCACTTGTATCATAATATACTATAACATAATAGTAGAATTGTTTTATTCCAGTTTTGGAACTTGATATCAAAGCCTGATATTTTCACTAGATGCGGATTTAGTCGTCTTAACACCTACCTATACATATACCTATACCTAAACAAACCGCCGCGCGCACAATAAAGCCGCACCAAATTTTCCGCAGTCAATTGGCACATTTGTATGACGTGCAACGTTAGCCAGACCGGTAGGCTTAATCCATATCTAGTCATGAATCAAGGAATGAAAGCGAGAGAGTAGGTACAATACAAGCGAGTGCGTCACGAGGATAATTCTTTGGGGTGGGGGTGTGCTGGGTTGTGACGTTATCGCCGCAACCTCGCCCGTGGAAACTCCCCGCTATTCAGACCGTTGCGCGCTGGGAAATTTCAGACTTTTCATAGCAATTTTTTTTAAATTGAATACATTTTCCGTATTATGAAGATTTTCAGAATTCTAAAGCCTGATGGCCGCACACGGGCCACCAACCGCAACCACAAAACGCCGCCACCGACTTATTTCCTGTCGTTTTCATACATATATGAACACCGCCGCACCCGTTTGATGCCGGTAGTTGTCACTTGTTTCTTCTTCTAGCTTCAAGTGGCGGCGTTTGTGGCTGTCGCGTGTAAGGAATGCGTGTGGCTCGTGTGCAGCGATGAGGGTTAGTTATTTCGTGCGTCTTTTTATTCAGAAAAGTGTGATATCTACACTGTAAGCAAAAACAAGTTATTTAATGATTATAAGCTTTTCAAAGCAAATAAAAATATGTAGAAAACATTCAAAATAACTACATGGAGTCATAACATAATGGTCACAACTCGCAAATAGAACGCTTGTTTGCACTCATCCCCACGCAACATACGTAAAAGTGATTACGTTAACATTCTGATTACACAGAGTCTATAAATGAAAATCGTTATCGCTTTTCGCAGCGTTACCGACGTCAGCGACGACTGATGATTCCGCTCGATGGAGCTTTCGAGTGTCTCGTCACCGTAATAATAAACGTGAGAGCGTGACGCTCCGCGCCAACGCATTATTGCGAGATGAGCGCACGCTATTTCGCGCCACCGAACGATGCGCACGCGTCATTGCACGCTATTTAAATTTTTACGTTCGCTATTCGGTCACCGAGTTTGGCTGATTTTCCTCTCCTTTTTTGTGAGAGTGGATTTTCTATACTTTGTTTCTCGATTTCATAAAATAAAAATTTGTAGATATTGTTAGTACCAGAAGCCCTACTCTAATTCAACGAAAAACTAAACTTCGTTAACCCCGCGCCGCTTTCACTCTATTCTGCCATGCCCCGAGAGTGAGAGGGGAAGTATCGTTTTTCGTTGAATAGGTATAGGTAGGTACCTAATATCTACCCTCATCTGTTATTTAATTCAAAATAAAGAATAAATTGCTAGAAGCTGCCTAGATTAATACCTACATCGCATATAATTAAATCCTGTGCCTATGATGTTGCAAAATAAAATGTTATCAAAAGAGAATGCTAAAGACCCCGGCCCAGCGCAAACGAAATATTCCATTTATCCATTTATTTCAATCCATGGTTGGCTAGATCTAAAATGTTTTTTTTTGTCTTTTTGAAGCAAATTGATCCGGTTAGATTGGGTATAAAATAAGCTTTCATTTGATATGAAACTTAATTTGGTAATAATTTATATAGGTAGGTACATTCACTTACGCTTACTTATAATTTATACCTGGAAAATTCAGAATTAGCCATCGATATCGATGATTATTATCCCTAGGTTAGGTAGTGTTTAATTACTCATGTGAAACCTATAAAAAAAATCGGAACATTTTGTTTGCGCCGGGACTTGGTTTCTTATTGAATATTTTCCTTTAATTCAATATTTTATAATTTAACATCGTAGACACAGGATTTAGCCAGGAAAACACAGGATTTAGCCAGGAAAACTATGTGCAAGTGCATGTGTTTAGACATACGACATACCTATTAGCATCTAAGTACCTATACTTAATTAGAGTTATACAGATGAGAGTAGAAATTCCTTCTCGTATTTATCTCTAGGTACACTCACTTACAATATTATTTTTAATAAAAAAATATATTTATTTAGATAAATTGGCTTCATAAGTAGGGCAGGAGTACCGGTTTTGGCCACTGTACCGGTTTTGGCCACATTTTGCTCTAAAAGTTTTCTAAACAACGTTTAGCTATTTTTGCTAAAGGCAATAAAATTAAGGTATTTTAAGGTACCTAATAATAACAACCGTTAGATTTTTTTATGTCATACGATGTCATCGATACCAGATCCATTTTCTGTTTTAAAAAATGTTTTGTATGAAAATTTTAAGAAATTTGTTTTGGATGAAATACTTTATAAACCTTTGTTTTTTACAATTAAATTGTTGTTTTGCAATTGATTGGTTTCTAGTGCATTAGATAGAATACTTATATTGATTTAACCTGGGTTTGGTTTTGATTTTTCGCTATACTTACAAAAGTTTAACTATCAATAAGTGGCCAAAACCGGTACATTTGGCACATCTCACACATTTTGTGTTATATACAAAAAACTATTTCACTTTTTAAATTTGTATTTTGTACCTTTAAATGTAGATAAATTATATATAATTTAAGATATAATTTGTGTATTAAATACCTGACACCATTTAGCACTTAGTGCTTAAAAGTCAAAAAACCCTTAAAGTGGCCACAAAGGGTACCTCTGCCCTACCTAACAAGCGATGTTTTTTTCAGTTTTCTCAAATAATCATGATAAATTATTCAGAAATAAAAAAATTCATTATGATCATCCACAGCGTTAAACATAATGATTTTCTTGACAAAATCTCGTACTTTCCATTTGTGTACTTTTTTAAAACATAATCTCTTTGTATAAAGTATCTATGCATTTAATTAAAATTAGATGTTTAACGGTCGAATTTCAGAGGATAAAATTTGTGAAAAATTCATGAAATCGTTAAGAAAATGATATATTTATTAATAGTAAAATTGCTTGTTGCATTGCGCCACAAGCTCGTGAACCACTTCCATTTGAACATCACCCAAAGCATTCGAGTGTGCTGAGTCACGGAGTGCAATGATAGATAGCGCGGCAGATGCGATATTTGTGGAGTGCGGGCGGTGACGGTGACATCGGCACCCGAAATGCATTTGCGACAGCTCCGTATTATTAGATGACCATCGGTAGACATGTGCCAATAACCAACAGAACAAACCACCACCAGTCTAACGCATCATCGAAATAAAGATTTCTTAACTCTAGCCGTCTATTAATTCCCACAGCTAAGGTGGCAGCTCCGACCGTGGGAAGCAATTTAGAGTCATAACAAGAACGTACTATAGTCACAACAAACGTGTTTGAACAAATACTACGATGACACTCAGGGTGACATACCTTGACACTTCAGTTGACACACAAAGAGCTGAGAATATTTTGTCTAAACACGATCCGCTAACCGCTACCCGGGGCAATGAATACTTAGACTGATTAGCAACTTTGTTTTTCACTTAAAAGTAGGTATACTTAAAAATGTAAAGAATATTACGAATTAGAAAAATACTTACTTACTTAGATTTCCTATAAGTAGGCATTTGAGTAGGTAAGTATCGTTGGACTTTTTAAATTCTAGGTTTACAAAAGTAAAGTATGTACCTACATTATTTAGGAAGGTAATTAGCTCAGATCATAAATATATGATCTGAGGTAATTAGACTCTATATATTTAGACCGTAGACTTGTTTACTACTTCAAAATTCGCAGCATGAATAACTCTAGAGCAACGAAATAGACCGGTGATCAAAATAGACAACGAGTACTGAGGTAACGTGTCGAAATAGAACCCCGCCTCCGAAGTCCAAACCAAAATCAGCAAAGATAATTATAGAACCGTTCAGCAGGGACGTTTCGATCCCATGATTCACCTGCTGAAAACTCGATTGTTCGCATTTTACGTCAATCGGTTGCGTGGTGTTTACGATCGGCCAGCGGGCGGCGGGCGGGAGCGTCAGCTGACGGCCAGGAATAGCCCTGACATCGCGGCCACGCTATGCCGGCTGCGCCCGCGCATTCACAAATAGCGCGCTATAATTAGACGGCGGTGAAATCGTGGGTTTGTTATTTTTCTTTATCGTCTCCGTTACGCGATAATTGGGTTAGCCGGTGCATGTGGGCCCAGGCGCGGGCGCGGGCGCCGGCGTCGGCGTGTCTCGCCCGTCGGCCGTTGTCCTGCGCCTTGCGTGCCTCCTGCCACGTGCCACTGTTTGTAAACCGCTACTTGAGCGCCCCCACATCTCATCAAACCATGACACGACGTCTCTACAACTTGATTTGCTCGGCTATTTGCTATTTCCCAACCTTTTATCAAACAAACTCAAAATACTGGTGGGTGATACTTTTTGTTAGTTGATGTTAAGTAGGTATTTTGTGTGGTATGTACTTACCTACATATCTAGGTACCCAACTAATAGCACTAATGCTAATAGTAGGTAACTGGCACTCTCCCTGAGTGACGAGTGGATGTATGTACCTAAAAACAATGCCAAGCCAACTCTAATGTTTCTTACTGCGATTTCTTTATTGATATTATGTAGGTAGTCACTTAGGTAGACGTTTTTTTTATGGGCTTGCTCTTGGCCTCACACTGAACCTTAGGGTTGAGAAGAAGCCTAAGATGGAGCGAGCTTACCCAGAAGCAGCCTATTCACTCTAGCTTTAAAAATTATAGGGTTGTAGTCATTCGGGAAAACAGAGGCAGGCAGGGTATTCCATTCCTTGGAGGTGAGCATGACAAAGGAAGAAGAAAAGCGCTTGGTACGCATCCCAGTTGCGTTCCACTGAGTCAAGTGCAGCTAGCTAACTGATATTTAGCCGAACCATCCCATGCATGCATTCTTTCTTTCTTTCTTCTTTCAAGTATCGCTTAACCTTATTCAGGATTCTCACCTTTTTGGCCGCAGTTTAAGCTTTACACTCAATGTCGTGACCACCTATAATTAAGACAGCACTTAAGGGCTTATTACACTTGGCTAAATTCAGCATCTAATTAAGCATACGTTGCTTTCTTTGAGCTCATTTGTAGCAAGTGATGCAATCAAAACAAGCAATGTAAGCTTAATTAGTTGCTGAATTTAGCCAAGTGTAATAAACCTGTTCAGTACACCCCTGCCTAGACCGCGGAGTCAGCATTGGCGCAGTGGAAGGCTATCATGAGTATAGACTCCGGACAAATCTTGGTTTCAGCCGGGATGTAACTGAACAATTGGACTGCGATACACAGCGCTTAATCTATATTGTGAAGTAAGGTGATTTTACATACTGTGGTCTGTGCTGTAGAAAGTCCCTGGGCAGCGTGGGGAGAGGGGGGCCCCCCTGTGGCTCCGTCTTCGTCTTCTTCTGCAGACCTTACCAATTAGTGACCTCACTCACAACACAAATAACAGCGTTCACAAGACACTGGGCGTTTCAACAATAGATACACAAAGACACACACGTGGGAGCTTTTTTTATTGCGATATATATTGCCCCTGCAACAACACGTGTGGTGGAAAAGGTTATCTTTCAAAGCATCCGCGACCGGCCACTCCAGAGATGGCATCAAAACCTTGGTCGTACAAAACGGGATCACATAGATAATTTAAGATGTATTCAAACTCGATATGCCAGGCACATTCAACGCGAGCGATTTTTAACAAATTCAGCAAAATTATTCCGACATTTTCTTACAAGAATTTCAATCAAGTGTCACTGTCAACTTCAAGTGACAGCCAAATGTCAATTTGACGTGACATTAGAGACGCGTTCAGAAACGTCGATCTTTTCCGAACATCCCCCCGCCCCGGACCGTTAAGAACGGTACGTCAATCTACGGGTAATCGGGAGAGCCCACTAACTGCTCTCTTCAAAACCGAATCTCGAACCAAAACCTCAGCAAAACGAGGAACTCCGTCAGTTCCGGGGTAGAGTTTAACAATGCGCCCCCTTCGCCAACATAGGGGCGGCAGGTTAGCATCCTTAATCAACACGAGGTCGCCAGTCTGGGGTGGGGTGGTTTTATCTGTCCACTTCACGCGCTGTTGTAGGATATGCAAATACTCCATCGACCAACGTGCCCAGAAGTTTTGGGACATCTGTTTCAAAAGTTGGTATCGCGACAAACGATGGGATCCTACATCCTGAATCGGATATTCAGGCAACGCCAAAAGGGGCTGTCCGATCAAGAAATGACCTGGCGTCAACGCTTCCAGGTCATTCGGGTCCGAAGACAACGGGCACAAGGGTCGCGAGTTGAGGACGGCCTCAATTTTACAAAATACCGTATCAAGTTCCTCAAACGTGAGAATAGTTTCTCCAATCACGCGACGCAAGTGTGTCTTGGCAGCCTTTACACAAGCTTCAAAAATTCCTCCCCAGGTCGGACAAGCTGGAGGGCTAAACTTCCAGATTATCCCACGCCGGGAGAGGGTGGTTCCAATGTCTATTTTATTATCAACAAAAAACTTAACTACTTCCTTAAGATAATTACACGTTCCCTTATAATTAGTACCACAATCGGAACGTATCAATGACGGCAGTCCTCTACGGGAAACAAATCTGCTCAAGGCGGCGACAAAGGCTTCGGTAGACAATTCCGAGACAATTTCCAAGTGGACAGCCTTGGTGGACAAACACACAAACACGCACAAGTACGCCTTATAGGTTTTAGCATTACGCAGTCTCGAAGCCTTTACAGTAAAGGGACCGGCGAAGTCGGTGGCGACTCCGGCAAAAGCTCTACATTCCGTGACGCGATCAGCAGGCAAATCACCCATCTGGGGCTGCATGGTCGCGGCCTTCAATCGATAACAAGGCAGGCAACGGAAAACCACAGTGCGAATGGCTCGACGAGCAGACAAAATCCAAAATTCACGCTGCAAAATGGCCAACAAAGCATTACAGCCAGCATGTTGTGCATTCACATGGCGATCTGTTATTATCAGTTGAGTCAAATGTCCGGCTTTAGGTAACAAAAGGGGGTGACGAGCTCCATACGGCAGGTTCGCATTTCGAAGTCTTCCGCCGACTCGCAAAAGCCCACTCTCGTCCAGGAAGGGATTCAATCGCGATACCGCGCCCTTCAACTTGCGACGGCCTAAACGCAAAATTTCAATCTCGGACTCAAAACTATCAGCTTGTACTCTCCGGACCCAAAACAAGAGCGCGTCCCTACGCTCGTCCGGAGTGAGAACCGACGAATCACGCCTCGCGCGTGGGTTTCTGCAATTGTACACAAAACGTCTGATCCAAGCGGTAACACCAAGCAGCTTCTGTAAGGAGCTGTACCGATCCAACAACAAATCCTTTTCCCCGGCGGGGTTAGTCTCCAGGACGCATGCCCGCATATCAGGAACGGCTACGTTCGACAACGCTGGAGAGGGCGGCCACTCCGACTCAGGCCGCATCAACCACTGTGGGCCCCACCAGAGGGGGTGGTTAATTAGGGTTGGGGCTACACAACCCCGAGACGCACAATCCGCGGGATTCATGGTTCCCGGCACGTGTCTCCAAATCAACTCGATGTCGGAATTACAAATCTGCGACACTCGATTGGCCACAAACACGTCCAAGGTGTGCGCCGGAGCCTTCAACCAACAAAGGACGACCTGACTGTCCGTCCAAGCATAAACCTCTTGTATCTTAATAGATCGACCTAATGTGAGCCATACGTGGTTCAACAAACGCATTAGGAGGGCAGCTCCACACAATTCCAACCTCGGGATCGTATGACGAGTCCGAAGGGGAGCGACTTTGCTTTTCGCTATCACCAGATGCACAGCAACAACTCCGTCAACAGTAACGGTGCGGAGGTACACGGCCGCAGCAAATCCACGTTCGGAGGCATCGGAAAAGCCGTGAAGAGTAACTTTACAATTTTCAGAAGGGAGGAATAGCCTCGGCAAATGCACTTCATTAATCTCGGGGAGGGATGAAACGAAGCTCGACCAATCTCGGAGTAACTCGTCCGAGAGGGGTTCATCCCACGACACACCCGAAGCCCATAACCGTTGCAAGAAACACTTGGCCATAAACAGCACGGGGCAAATCCACCCATTGGGGTCAAAGGTACGTGCGACAGTAGACAATACTAAACGCTTGGTCCAGACTTTCGGTGGTCGTAAATCCACACAATAAGTGAACGTGTCAGAGACCGGTTTGTACTGTACGCCAAGGACGGTCACCACATGGGGATTATCAACATTTTCGAATAGGTGGGGGTCCTGCTGGTGCTCTTCGGGCAAACCTACCAGTACATCAGGCGAGTTGGATATCCATTTCCTCAACTCGTAACCTCCCGACTTCAAAAGGGCGGTGAGTTCGTCTCTCAGGACAATCGCCTCTGAGACAGATGAGGCGCCCGTGCAAATGTCATCCACATAGACGTCACTGGCCAAAATGGCGGAGGCGCGAGGGTATCTCAAGCGCTCCTTCTCGGCCAACTCCAACAAAGAACGAATCGCAACAAACGGGCTCGAAGCCAAACCGTACGTATTCGTATTCAATTCATAAATCAACAAGGGGTCCCTAGGACTCTCTCTCCACAAAATCAATTGGTACCTCCTATCCTCGGGATGGATGACCGTTTGTCTGAACATCATCCGGATGTCAGTCATAAATACAATTTGGTGCCGCCGGAAGTTGGTCAAAATGTCTGAGATCTCCGTGTGCAGCTTGGGACCTACATGCAGACACTGGTTCAAGGACGCTCCAGTAGAGGTGGGAGCCGAACCGTCAAAGACCACCCGAATCTTTCCGGATTTCAAAACGGCGTGGTGCGGCAAAAAGAAGTGCTCAACGGAGCGCCAATCCAAATCGCTCACGGACATGTGCCCTAACTCCTCATACTCCCGCATGAATTCAACATACTTCTGGCGGAAGACCGGATCCTTGCTCATGCGACGCTCCATCGCCACTAGCCTACGTTCCGCTAGCGGTCGGGATTCGCCCAGAGGAGGTCGGCCGGCACGAAAGGGGAGACGGGTGATCAAACGACCAGAGCGGAGGCGACCAGTGTTATTCTGGTAATACAACTCGCATTCATCCGCTACTGGGTCTACCCGCGGGGCTGGTGGAGGTTCCTCAACCTCCCAAAACTTCTGCACCACTTCGGAGAGAGACACATTAAAAACAAGACCGCGATCCTCATCAAGGGAATCCAAAACGCGGCGAGCAGGGCCCATCACAACTGTACCGAGTGTCGTCTGCAGAGCTACCAAGCCATCTGGCTGCAAAACTCGCTTTCCCGTCAACAAAACTCGCCCCAGGACATCGGCTCCAAGGAGAGCATCAATCGGGCCTGGGCGGAAGAAATTTGGATCGGCGAGTGGGGAGTCAGACACCAAAGACAACATACTCGGTCCCAAGTCAACTGAAGGTTGACGGCCAACAACTGTGTCCAACACAATCGCCGAGGTCTTAATGCCTGGCGTGGACTTATTACGTGATGTAAATGTGAAGTCAACATGCCCTAACAACCCGGGGACTTTCACATCGCCAACACCTCTCACGCCTTCCGTGTGGGGGTGCACCTTGAGGCCCAACCGCCTAACTAACCAAGATGACACAACACACCCCTGAGCACCGGAATCCAACAAGGCGCGAACTTCCACATGGTCGCCATTCAATCCCCTGACAAGCACAGAGGCCGTGGGCAACAAAACGGTCTCTGGAGGGGTGGCTACAATCGACCGTAAACACGTTGATTGCTAGTATGTGGGGTCCCCAGACGTCCCCCCATGGTAAGGGGGTCGCTCATAGCGATCCAGTGGGTCCCAATCTCCCACATACTGCCTACGTCCAATTCGCCCGGTATCAGGCGGGTTATATCTCCCGGCCCCTTGAAGACGGGGCGGGCGCCGCTCCAAACGCGGGTATTCGGCGAGCGGCGGCGAGAATCGGTGCCTATCATCCACCGTGTACGTCGCCCCATAGTCGCGGGGGCACGGTGACCGATTTTCAGAGGGGGGGTCCCGGGGACCCCCGGCTGTGCGAGGCTCAACACGTTGCGGGGGGCTTCTACGACCTCCCGCAACGCTCGCAAAATCGAACCCCCTAGTTGGGGACCGATTTCCCATTGGGGGGTCCGTGGGACCCCCGCCCGTGCGAGGCTCAAAACGTCGCGGGGGGCCTCTACGACCTCCGGCAACGCCCGCATAACTCATCCCCATCCTTGGGGATCGGTTTCCCATTGGGGGGTCCCTGGGACCCCCGCCCGTTTGAGGGTCCAAACGTGGCGGAGAGCGTCTGGGGCCACTCTGGTGGCCACTAGAACTGCTGCGGGATGCAAACACCGCGGGGGGTCCGAGACCCCCACCCATACGCGGTGATCCTGCAGCGACGCGCTGCGGCGCTCCGCCGCCCTCTGGGCTGTTCATGCAGAGGAGGGGATGGTGGTTGCCCTTACAAAATCGGCATGGGTGCGCTTGGGTACATTCGCGCTGCATGTGCAGGCCCAAGCACGAGTAGCACCATGTCCGTTGTCGCGCGATCGCTCGACGGCCTTGGACGCGCTGGTCGAGGAACTTATCACAACGGGTCGTGCTGTGACCCGGTTCCCGACAGTACAAGCAGCGGGCGGTCTCCTGGACGGCGGCATAGCGGCCGGGCGCGCGAGGGGCCATACGCCCCCTACGGGGGGGTCCGGTGGGGGATCTACTCTGTGGCACAGGTCGTTCGGGTCCCATAGGACCGGCCAGAGAGGAATTATCTGCCAGTCTACTTTCTCCTTCCAGGAACGTCAAGAGGTCCGAGAAGGGTGGCAGATAAGTCGCACTATCCCCACCATACTGCTGCTCAAAACGGACCTTAACAGAGTCCGGCAACTTTCCCAGGACAATGTGCAGTAACAAAAACGACCACTGCTCCACTGGGAGTTTTAAGTTTTTTAATGCGTTGTAGGCAACCAACAGCGGATTCAACAAAGCCACTCTCAAGTGCATCACGCTGGCAACGCGGGGTAAATTCAAAATGGCGGCAACATGGTTGTCCGCCAGACGTCGTACGTTCTGGTACCGACGGGCAATCAAATCCCTAGCAATAGGGTAGTTTTCATCCGAGGGGGCCAAATGTTGAACCGATTCAAGGGCCTCCCCTTCCAACACGGATAACAGGTAGGCCAATTTCTGGCCCTGGGTCAAATCATCCCGGGCATGTACAAGACTATCAAAAATATTAATAAAGCCCTCCCAGTCCTCTAGACGACCAGCAAAACGCCTTAAGTCTAAGGGGGCCAATCTAGCAAAGAGAGGGGGCATACTTTTAGATGTGACCGGGGACGGGCTCGGTTCATTCTCTCTTGCCACTTGCAAAGGCCGAGCTACCTGGGTAATTCTGTCCGCAAAATCATAACACTGGTCCACATCCAAACCGACTTCTTGTCGCATTTCCGCCTCGGCCTCAACAGTCCTTTCCAAAAATAAGGCATACTGCTCATCAACAACAGCCAAACGTATGGGCAGATCTACGTATCTGTTCAACAAGGCCTCCGTCCTATCCGGTCGATCCAATAATGCGACTGCAGAAGCTAACCACCGTAACTCAGAACGTATTTTGGCTTTAGCAGAGGAGGCCGTCATTGTAACGTCACAAATTTATCAACAAAAACAACAAATTTAAAATATTCACTATAACACAAAATCTCCAATATTTTGAGGTTATTGATAACCACAAAATTCCAATATTACAACAACAAAGTATTTATAATGACACAAACTCTTAAATATTTGGAGGTTATCAGAAAACAACAAAACTCAAGTATATAATTATAACTCTAACTCTCAAGAGGTTATAACTTAGACACAAACTAACTTTGACTTTGTAAGTCAAAAGTTATTCAGTTCAAACAAATCACTGACCATTGAAATTCACTTGGATATCGACATACAACAAGATGATTTTAATTATTTCAAAGCACAAGTTTCAATAAGTTTGAATGTGTAAACAATGTCTTAAATCATTTAAGTTTCACTAAGTATTGAGTGCAAACTTATTAGCTAACCTTTTATTAGCTATTATTTAGCAACAAACTTGTCAATATTCACAACTCAAATTTGCTAACAAAACTGAATAATAATTATTATGAACAAAGAAAGGCATCTGTTTATATTTTGGAACTTCAATACATGACAATTAATTACAAGACATGGAACCAATAACAAAGGAATGCCCTTTACTTTTCAAATGCAAGTTAATTACCATTTACAAGTACAAATTAATCTAGTCCGGACCAGACTGGGTCATCAAACGGCACTGATTAATAGACAAAATTTTGGCGTGGGCCTCTCAGGCCTTCAAGCTACGCTCTTGCTACCAAGAAATGTTCAGTACACCCCTGCCTAGACCGCGGAGTCAGCATTGGCGCAGTGGAAGGCTATCATGAGTATAGACTCCGGACAAATCTTGGTTTCAGCCGGGATGTAACTGAACAATTGGACTGCGATACACAGCGCTTAATCTATATTGTGAAGTAAGGTGATTTTACATACTGTGGTCTGTGCTGTAGAAAGTCCCTGGGCAGCGTGGGGAGAGGGGGGCCCCCCTGTGGCTCCGTCTTCGTCTTCTTCTGCAGACCTTACCAATTAGTGACCTCACTCACAACACAAATAACAGCGTTCACAAGACACTGGGCGTTTCAACAATAGATACACAAAGACACACACGTGGGAGCTTTTTTTATTGCGATATATATTGCCCCTGCAACAACACGTGTGGTGGAAAAGGTTATCTTTCAAAGCATCCGCGACCGGCCACTCCAGAGATGGCATCAAAACCTTGGTCGTACAAAACGGGATCACATAGATAATTTAAGATGTATTCAAACTCGATATGCCAGGCACATTCAACGCGAGCGATTTTTAACAAATTCAGCAAAATTATTCCGACATTTTCTTACAAGAATTTCAATCAAGTGTCACTGTCAACTTCAAGTGACAGCCAAATGTCAATTTGACGTGACATTAGAGACGCGTTCAGAAACGTCGATCTTTTCCGAACAAAACCCTTTAGCTTTAAGTTTAACTTGTGTTTTTTAGGGTTCCGAACCTCAAAAGGAAAAAACGGAACCCTTTTAGGATCACCTTGTTTTCCGTCTGTCTGTCTGTCTGTCCGTCCGTCTGTCTGTCAAGACTTTTTATCTCGGAAACGCGTGGAGGTATCGAGTTGAAATTAAAACCATATACTAAGGTCTACGGTCCCTTCAAGCTGTGAAAAAATCAAACTTCTGAGTTAATGTAAAAAAAAGATATCCGGGCGTTTATACCGCAAAAAACGCATATTTCGATTTTCTCAAGAGAATCAAAATACATAGGGTACTTCCCGTTGACCTAGATCTTTGAAATTTGGCAAGTAATATCGTCTTAATACTAAAAATCTGAAAACTATACATTTGTAATCCTACTAATATTATAAATGTGAAAGTTTGGATGTTTGGATGTTTGGATGTTTGTTACTCAATCACGCCAAAACGGCTGAACGGATTTGGCTGAAATTTGGAACACAGATACTTTGTAGCCTGGAGAGGAACATAGGCTACTTTTTATCCCGGAAAAATAACAAATTCCCGCGGGATAACGTCGTGTAGTCCACGCGGGCGAAGCCGCGGGCGGAAAGCTAGTTAAATCATAAAAAAACAATATGCGCGGTCATAATTTAACTTCTAATTGACCTACAAACTTGAAATTTGGTGATAATGTTTATTATTACGTATATTTTAGCAACAAATACCAATATATTGATAATTTTAAATTCCCTCATTTTCCTATTACAAACCAACTTAATTTTGCGGTCAAACGAGTAGTGACACAGTCGGTTAATGGTTTCTATAGCTTTATCATTACAGATGGGCAAAGCACCGGGTTTAAACCCGGTGCTTTGGTAAAAACCCAATAAACACCCGAAAACACCCATAAACACCCAAAAAATTGGGTGTTTACTTAATTTGTGAAAATACCTAAGAAATTATGAAAACCAAGTTTTAAAATTATTTTTATTGATCACAATGATCAATACAATTATTAAAATTTAAAGAAACGTCACCCAATATTAGTTTTCGATGCTTTCATGTTGCAGTTGACCAACAACTGCAACATGAAATGCGTAGTTGAACTGGGGGGCTACCACGTAACTTTATGGGTATGAACTTCATACGTTTTTGGGAACTTTAAGTCAATTTTATAAAGAAAATAGCCGCTATCAGTTCCTTTTTTTATGATGTCGGGTATTACGATAACTAGCTAGCAACGTTCAACAAAACAAAGCAGCAAAAATCTATCAAAATAAGGAATTCAAATGACAGTTGAAGCCCATACCTATATCCATATTTTTTAGCCGGTAGCCCCCCTGGTCGGGAGCCTACACACGTTCCGATTTAGTTGAAAGTGAAGTTTGTGCGAACCATATCCAGCCAGACCGCGTCAAACACGAATAATAATAATTATGGTCGGACGACTACGCTACACACGTCCTGGGGGCTACCGGCTAAAAAATATAGAAATATGGATATGGGCATGGGCTTCATTTGACATTTGAAGCCCATATTTTGTCCTTATATGGGCATAATATGGGCTTCAAATGTCAAATGAAGCCCATGTCCTTATACATATTTTTTTGCCGGTACAGAGGCAGGTTTTTTTCGGAGCAGACCAAATCGGCCGTTAGATCGGAACGTGGGTACACATTATTATTATTTCACCCCGCGAACTTTCTTCAGATATGACTAGCGCCATCTAGTATCGAGAAGTGTTATTACTTTTTTTGTCTATGGATTTGAAGCGACATCGCTACGCATGCAATACATTATAATGGGGGATTCACCTATTCATCAACGCTGAATGAAGATGAGGCGCAATAAAAACTGTCAGACGCGTTCATCAAATGAAAATTATATAATAATAATATAGAATTATATAATAATAAATATAATAAATATTATAGACTTGTGTACATTGATTCCTGCATTAACGTGTTAAGAGTAGGAGTGAAGAAAGTTTTTATAAAGTTAACTAAAAAATAAAAATACATAATAATAAAATCTATTAAATTAACGGTTTGTTTTTATAAGGTAAGTGGTTTTTTAAATGTTAGATAGGTCCCCGCAGAACAATGTATACAAAAAATGGTTTCAGTCACATCTCACGAAACTTTAATATGATTTGAATTCAATTGACTGATTATTTATTTAAAAGCATACTTTCATCAGACCTATACCATATTTTCATACATTGTGCTGCGGGGTACTTTATATTTTGAATCAACCCGATTTTTTTTTATCTCGATAGTTGATACAGTAAATATAATTTTAGTGGCTAGCTTCATGTTACTTACCTATTTTACATGTTATTTCATAGTAAAAAGAATTACTCTGTGTGGTCTTGAATGTAAATACCTAATATAGGAGACGACTGAAGACGACTGAAGGGAGTCGAAAGAGAGATCGACCTGTTACGATAAAAAAATATCAAAAAATAATAATCATCTTAGCGTTATCCCGGTTGTGCACTCGCACTCGAGTACGCGCCCGGATCTTCTTGCTTAAGAGGCAAACCCATTGGCCTCTAGGCCACTGGCGCTCTGTTTTACAAAAAATGTCAATACTGTAATTTTTTTTCTACGATATTTTAACTCTTGAGGCCAGAGTTTGTTGATTGAAATCAATATCAACCAAATTGATTTAAATTAAGATTAAGATTGTAAACAGCAATGATTTAAATCAAAGTTGATTTTTTATTGTTTGGAGAAAGAAAAATAAAGTTTAGGTACTTACATTATTTATTTTAGTTCAACTTGTTTTATGAACCCCTTGTGCCAAGGTTCTTAAATAAATTAATCTTTTAATTAGAATAATTTAAAAAAAATATATATTTTTCGTAGCGTGCTTGGTTTAGCTCGAAACCAAATAATGATCAATTTTTTTAGGTACAATGGGGCGACCTAAAGATTTACGCATATGGGAGCACTACCGTACTTTACCACACAAATCTGTTTCCTGCAAGTTTTGTAATAAGGTATATAAATTTAGTAATGCTGCCAAAATGCTTCAACATCTTATCACTTGTCTAAAAACACCAAAAACATTGAAGGACTCTATGAAAACTATAAAAGATAGCTCGTCCAAAACAGAAAACCCCGAACTGCCAGAGATAAATAATTCTCTTCCAAGTACCTCATCGTCTGCTAACAGTACGATGAATACCGAGTTTCAAGACACCAATGATCATGATGACATAAAAATAAAATTAGCGAGAGCTATATTTGTAACAGGGACGCCATTATCGATGGTGCAACATCCTTTATGGATACAATTTTTCGAGAAATTGCAACCAAATTTTAAAATACCTTCACGTAAAACTTTAGCGACAAAATACTTAGATAAAATATATAGAGAGATGCGTCTTGAGTTAAATGAGGAACTTAACGCTTGCACTTACTTACACCTTCAGTGCGATGGCTGGTCTAATATAAGAAATGAAGGAATAATAAACTTTCTTATATCAAAACCTCAACCTGCATATGTAAAAAGTTTAAATACAGAAAGTAATCGTCACACTAGTGAATACCTTGGCAAAGAAATTGAAAAAGTAATGCAATCGTATGGAGAAAATAAGTTTCTTGTACTTATTGGTGACAACGCCAGAAGCATACAAAAGGCATTTCAATTAATAAAACTCAAATAGGTATCCACATGTTGTTCCTCTCGGTTGCTGTGCACATGTCCTTAACTTGTTATGCCAAGATATCATAAAGGTACAAGAAATAACTTTATTTATAATGCAAGTCATAACTATAATAAAATATTTTAAAAAGAGCCAACGATTGACTTCACTGTTGAGAAAATTAAGTCAGGGCCAAGATTCAACACAAACATTAAAATTGCCTTGTGTTACTAGATGGGGAAGTCATATTACTTCATTAAAAAGTTTAAAAGCAAATAAGTCAGCTTTGCAAATATTGGCAGTTAGAGAAGATGTGGAAATTGCAAGAGATATTAAAGATTTAATTCTAAGTGATGATTTTTGGACGAAGACAGGTGAATGTATAAGTATTTTGGAACCAGTCACTGAAAGCATATTTTACTTAGAGAGCGACCAAAATCGTATACATCGCACATACATTACATTTAAAGATATACAAGCTAAGATACGTTTCACTTTAACTGATATTTTAACATTCAGCGAAGAAAGCAAACAGAAAATTTTAACATCAATCTCTTCAAGATGCAATATGGCAATTAGACCAATACATTTGGCAGCATATATGCTAGACCCTACAACTCAGGGTTTAGAACTTACTCAAGAGGAAGAACTTCAGGCAATGGAGTTTATCTACAATTTAAGTCAACACTTGAGTTTGTTTAATGTAATGGCAGATTTGGCGTGTTACAAAGCTAAAGAAAACTTTTGGGCTAGACGATTTATATGGAGCTCATTAGATAGTATTGAGCCCATAATATGGTGGAAAGGTATTTGTGGTTCGACTGAGTTAAGCAAAGTAGCGATTCGTATTCTATCAGCTCCGTGTACTTCTGCGGCCACCGAGCGTTCCTTTAGTATCCAAGGCTACATACATAATAACAAAAGAAATCGACTTACAACGGAAAGAGCTGAAAAAATTTCATTCATTTGTTATAACTGGAATCTTAAACATAAACTTGAAGATGAGAACATTCAGTTTCATGAAGAAAATGAAGAAGAAAATGTCATAGAAGCTTTCATCGATGAAGTAAATGACTATAATAGTTCAGGCGAGATGGAACCTATTCAATTCGTCGCCTGTGAATCGGATAGTGATTGATTGCATTTTTATTTTATTTTATCTCTTTTTTTAATCAATAAATAATTAATATATATCGTTGGACAATTTTACACAATGCTATCTAGCTTCAAAGAAAGCAACTAATATGCTTATGTTATGGGTGCTAGCTTAATGGATATACTACTTATATACTTTTTAAATACATGTATTATACATAGAAACACCCAGACTCGTCACAGAAATTAAAATTCATCATTTCAATTTCTGCCCGCCCGGGACGAGTCTAGACTCAAACTAAAAAAAAAATGTAGGCGACATAATAACATAACTATGTTGTTCGTGGGTCTGACTTAAGAGTTACATAGTGAGTATAAATAAATGCCAAGTAAATGTCATGTTTGAAATGAATTTTCTATCATGACTTTAATTTTTACGTGTTTTTATTTTTCAAGACTAACATCATCTGAATATTAATAAGTACCATGTAAAATACTTACATAATGCGGACCTTTTCTACACACTCGGTGGGCCACAGCTCAAGCTTCCCATATCCGGGCTTTCATGTCGCCTTGTTCTATCGCAAATAATTAACCATTTGATGAGAGCGAAAGAAAATACGAAAACGGGTAGCTGGAACTGTGGCACACTGTACCAGCTAGCATTTGGTGAGTTCGAGAAGTAGATAGGTTTTCAAATTTAGGTTAAAAATAGTAAACACCCAAAAATTTGGGTGTTTACTGGGTTTAAACCCAAAACACCCAAAACACCGGGGTTTTACCCACCTGGGTTTAAACCCGGGTGGGTGGATTGCCCATCTGTATTTATCATATGTATAGATGTAGGTACGGAACCCTCGGTGCGCGAGTCCGACTCGCTCTTGACCGTTTTTTTAATGGTTATGTTTTATTGGTGGTTCATTAAATTAAATTAAATGAAAATGTTGTCGCTGAAGTTAAGGTCCGATACAAATATTCTTTAAGCATTCTTAAATTTTGGGTGATTTTGGTAGAGACAGATCAACGACCGTCACATAAAATCAAACTAGGTACTTATAGGGTAGTAGGTACCATAGTTATTCTGTGACTCTGTGTTATAGGTATCAATAAAGAAATCGCAGTATCTAAGGAACATTAGAGTTGGCTTGGCTTTACATGTGTAAATTCTGATTTCATCACTTTTTATAAAGGAATAAGCGGCTCTAGCGAGATTTGGCCAGTTTTTTACGTGTTGTTTTTTGCAGAAAGTTCACTTTTTTAAACATCAAAAGAAGGGGTTCATCACACTGAATAACTTTTGTTAAGATGACATTATCATATCTCCGATAAGTACTTAGTTTAACTGAGCTCTTAAGGTACTTGATCAGAACTACTCCTTACCTGCCTACTCCAGACCTTAAATTTTTGTATCTCAAAAGAAAAGTCCAATCAGGTCCTACGGTTCTACGCTAACTATACTTTGTGACGACAAAATGCCAATGATAACCTGTAATACTTAGTTCGGCTGGTCTGTAAGGGATTTCTCCTCAAGGTCATTCCATGATCCTGGTTTTGATAGTTTTCCTTTTATGTGGGGCATTAAACCCTACTACCCCTGTATTAAATTTCAGGTCTTTAGGTTTATGGGAATTACTAGTTCTATTTCGATGATCAGCGAGTCAGCTAGTCAGTGAATCAGAGTCGAATTAGCACAACTTTGCTTTCGCATAACTTCGGAAATAAATGAGCCCCAAACTGGAAATTTTGAGGTTCTGTTCTGGTGTGTGCTTATATAGTTTACTATATAGGTATGACGATAATTCAGCTTTCTAAACCTATCCATAAGTTTCTCAAATAGAGGCTGAAATGGTTCCAGAAAAGGATGGTCCGGCAGTGCTTGCTTCGCTTGGCGCTTTGGATAATGTAGGGCAGAGGTACCCTTTGTTGAAATTAAATTAGGCCACTTTAAGGATTTTTTGATTTTTAAGCACTAAGTGCTAAATGGTCTTAGGTATTTAAAATACAAATTATATATTAAACTAGCTTTCCGCCCGCGGCTTCGCCCGCGTGAACTACACGACGTTACCCCTAGAATGTGATATTTTTCCGGGATAAAAAGTAGCCTATGTTCCTCTCCAGGCTACAAAGTATCTGTGTCCCAAATTTCAGCAAAATCCGTTCAGCCGTTGTGGCGTGATTGAGTAACAAACATCCAAACATCTAAACATCTAAACTTTCACATTTATAATATTAGTAGGATTATAGATCATTTATCTACCTTTAAAAGTACATTTTTCAAATTCAAAAAAGCAAAATCTTTTTTTTTATATAACACAAAATGTGTGAGAGGTGCCAAATGTACCGGTTTTGGCCGCTTATTGATAGTTAAACTTTTGTACGTATAGCGAAAAATCAAAACCAAACCCAGGTTAACTCAATATATTCTAATGCACTAGAAACCAATCAATTGCAAAGCAACAATTTAATTGTAAAAAGCAACGGTTTATACAGTATTTCATCCAAAACAAATTTCTTAAAATTTTCATACAAAACACTTTTTAACACAAAATAGGGTTTATTGAAAAAAAAATCGTATGACTTATGGAATTCTAACGGTTGTTATTTTTTACCTTAGAATACCTTATTTTAATTGCCTTTAGCAAAAATGGTGAAAAGTTGTTAAGTAAACTTTTAGAGCAAAAAGTGGCCAAAACCGGTACAGTGGCCAAAACCGGGGCTTCTGCCCTACCTATTGCGAAGAATAAAGACTTTTCATTTTGTGACATTGGAATTTGCTTTTCTTATGTCACATCTAAGGGAACTTTTTAAATGAATTAAAGTCTCAGATGACTTAGCAATCTGATGTATAAACTGAATTCAGGTTTTAAGATTAACATCTAATAAACGACGAAAATTGCTTTATGGCAAGGCATGATTGCAATAAAATGTTCTATAGCACCATACAGGTTTTAGTAGGTCTTATAAGCTGATCCGTTATAAAAGCTGAGACTTAAATGTGGTCTTGGTCTTATACTGGCGCTGTTTGTTAATTATTTACCTACTAGCTTTCCGCCCGCGGCTTCGCCGCCATGGACTAGACGACGTTACCCCCGGGGATGTGATATTTTTCAGAATAAAAAGTAGCCTATGTTCCTCTTCAGGCAACAAAGTATCTGTATCCCAAATTTCAGCCAAATCCGTTCAGCCGTTTTGGCGTGATTCAGTAACAAACATTCAAAATCCAAACATCTAAACATCTAAACTTTCACATTTTTTCAGATTTCACTATCCGTCAAGAGATCGCGGCTGGCGCTGACCTAAAACTGCAACATTCTACACCGCAAATTCTCTGACGAATACCTATAGTCTCCCCGATGAAAACATTTTCACGTTTTATTTACAACCAAAATGTCCTCCTTCCTACCTACTATATTTATAACTAGCTTTCCGCCCGCGGCTTCGCCCGCGTGTACTATATGACGTTATCCTGAGGGAATGTGATATTTTTCCGGGATAAACAGTAGCCTGTGTATCCAATCCTCCAGCTCCAATTCTACCCCCGTACAAAAAATCACATTGATCCGTTGCTACGTTTTGTCATGAAAGAAGGAGAAATAAATAATACCTACTGATTTTCCCGTGGGATTATGACACATTCCTCTAGTAAAAACTAAAAGTAGCCTATTATAATCCTTCCCCCGGGTCTCAAACTATTTACCTAAATACCAATTTCTGCCCGCAAATTTGCCGCGCTTAAATGCTTAGTGATTTTCCCATTGGAATGATTTTTTTTCCTGCGGTTAAGTTAGTTATGTCCTTCCCAGGGCCACAAAATGTCTGTATTATAAATATAATCCTTCCCAGGAACTCAAACTATCACCTTAAATAGGTACCAATTCCATTCCACAGCTTTGCCCGCGCTTAAAGTGATTTTCCCATGGGAATGAGATATTTTCCCGTGGTAAAAAGTAAGTTTTGTCCTTCCCAGGGCCTCAAATAGTCTCTATTATGAATATAATTCTTCCCTGGAACTCAAACTGACACCTTAAATACCAATTCTATTCCACAGCTTTGCTCGCAATAAAAGTTATTTTCCCATGGGAATGAGCTTTATTCACGCGGTAAAAAGTAGCCTATGTCCTTCCTAGGGCCTTAAAATAGTTTAAATCTCCATTCAAAATTTCATCAAAATCGGTTCAGCCATTTTGACGTGAAAACAGAACAAACAAACGAACAAACAAACATACACATTTTCACATTTATAATATTAGTAGGTGTGCGAGTCCGACTCGCTCTTGACCGGTTTTTTTGTAATGTGTATGTATGTACAGTCCGCGTCAAATTGATATAAGCGTCTAGAGTAGTCAAAAAGATCTGAAAAACATAAAACCAATTTGATCTAGGCAGTTCAAATCATCATATTGTTCTAGGCGCGCAAGGTGGCGCAAAAACATCTAGGCACTCATTGTTTCAAATTTATATGAGCGGTCAGAGTGTTCAAATTTATCTAAGCAAACAAAGCTATCAAAACATCTATGCATAATGTACAACACCATAGTGCACTGATATTTTGAGAGCTTTGTTTGCTTAGATGATTTTGAACACTCTGACCGCTCATATAAATATGAAACAATGAGTGCCTAGATGTTTTGAACACCTTGCGCGCTTACAACAATATGATGATTTGAATTGCCTAGAACAAATTGGTTTTATGTTTTTCAGATCTTTTTGACTACTCTAGACGCTTATATCAATTTGACGCTGACTGTACCTATACCATTTATTATTCCTATACTAACATACCTCATTGCATTATGCATGCATAAAATTATCAGAACTCGGAACAGAAAAGAAAATGTAGGTAAGTAGAAAACAAATGAGGGCGAGGTGCTGTGCTACCTCCTCAGCTAAAAATCCGAGTTTTGCCCACATTATAGCTGAAAATATTTAGTCGAGAATATGTTGCATTCAAAATAATTCATATTCATTTTCACATTACGACAAGCCATTTCATACTACGACTACGAATTCTAAGGGCCTGTCCACATCTCCACGTCACGACGAGACGTCGGTCGCGTCGTCAACGTGGAACGGTGCGGTAACGTGGCACGGTGCGTTGACATAACGTGCAAATTTACGGTACCGTAACGTAAAAATGCACGTCACGACGCCCCGGCGCCGTAACGTTACAGGCCGCCGTGCCTTGTAAAATTCCGGTTTTCACTAACGTACCTACTTACCAGAGAAGTAGCAGTCTCGTTCTAGATATGGACCGCACAAAATGTATTCTGCTTCTGCTATTGGTAAAAAGACGGAGAAAGAGGTTGGAGAAAAAAGATTTTTATCAAAAAATCGCTAAGACAATGAAACATTAACTGAGCGGGCGCACGCATCGTAGCCACGTGTCGGCTTACGACGACGTCAGACGCGCGGTTCCACGGCGTTGCCGTACCGTGCACTAGCACGACGCGGCAAAGCACCGTGCTGCGACACCGCACCGTTCCACGTTGACGACGTCGTGATGTGGAGATGTGGATAGGCCCTAAGTTTTCGTTTTCAGTTGTTATTCTTGGTAGAGCTACAAAAAATTGTTTTGTACCAAGAAAATGCGAGTAGGTAGGTATCTATACAGGGTGTTTTTCTATAAGTGCAATACCTCTTAGGTGGTGATTGTACTCATGAATATGAACAACTTTTACTATGAAGCCAACTCTGCAACTTCACAAAAAAAATCAGCTGTTCCATACATTCTGGTCAGGTAGGTATTAACAAATTGTATGAAACAGCTGATTTTTTTTGTTGAGTTGCAGAGTTGGCCCCATAGTAAAAGTTGTTCATATTCATGAGCACAATCACCACCTAAGAGGTATTGCACTTATAGAAAAACACCCTGTATACCTAAGTGAAAAAGATAAAAAAATTGTTTCAGTTCCATGTATGGTTAGCCCCTTATTATTTTTTTCTGAAAAGTCCTCATCAATCTCACATCTGCAAAAAAAGTTATTCAAGGTCAAAGGTCGCATGTAGGTCCACATAAGTTTTTTGCGTTATTTAACAAAAGCTTAGCACTATTATTTATTCTGTGACAAAAGGTAAGATTTCTCAGTGGTCCACGAGGAATAAGTCTTCCTCGTTCCCACCAGGTGGGACAAAATCGTAGGTCCAAAAGGAAACGGAAAAAAACCATCAAACAAATTTGCAGATCTTGCAATTTATTATCTACAATGATCTTTGTTTGTTTGTATGTTTGTCCGTGTGTCACGTCAAAACGGGGCAACGGATCGACGTGATTTTTGATATGGCGATAGTTTGGAAGCTGGAGAGTGACACAGCCTAATTTTTATCACGGAAAAATATCACATTCCCGCGGGATAATGTCGCGTAGTCCACGCGGGCGAAGCCGCGTGCAGAAGGCTAGTTATTTAATATAAAAATATAACCACGTAAGAGTTCCCGATCCCCTGGGAATACTTATCGGTAAAAGTATCCCATACACTTTTCCAAGTTATTGTTTATCTGTAGGTAGATAGTATAAGCTATCCAAAACCAGTTCAGCCGTTTGGACCTCTTTAAATAACGAAGGCACTTGAAAACTTCACATTTGTAGCATTCGATATTATATTTTTTTATCCCAACGATTACAAAAATTTCAGTTTAACCAAAAGTTTAACACAGCACATTATCCTACTTAAAATATTTTTATAACAAATAAAATCGTTGTAGGTACTTACATACCTTTAGTTAGAACACCGTCCACCACTACCTTTTTTTATATATATATCATATCATATTATTTATACCTTTGTAAGTATGTAGTACTGTATCAGTATACTGCCAATAGTATCAAAAATTAATACTTAAGTACTCAAAAGTACATTACCTAAGGAGAGAAAATCGGTCGAGTTAACACAAACGTAGCAAGATTCGCCGGCCGGCGCGCGGCGTGCAACACGCGCTTTTTGTTGAATGGCCGTAGAGCGGGTAACGGCGAGGAGGCTTCGGCGGGCGCGAGGCGGCGGCGGGCGGGGCGGCGCGGGCGGTGGGCGGGCCGGGCGGTGACGTCAGCGAGGGGGGGCAGCGCGCCGCGCGATTGGCCGGCCTGCGCGCGCCGCTACCGAATATGGGACCGCGGCTCCATTGATAAAACTGCGGTGCGGGGTCGCGCGGCGCTAGTCCCCTTCGCACAGGCCGCGCGAGAGGCCGTCTTCACGCTGGCGTTGTTCGTGATACCGATCGGCCCTTGGGCCGAGGAGCAGGTCGTGCCGGACGGGATGGGCACGGACGCGGAGCCCCCGACCGGCCCGCACCTGCTCTCGCTCGCCGACGTCGGCACGCTAGGGTTCGACTGCACGCTCAAGCCGTCGGCGCCGGCGTTCACCTCGGGTGGCACGCCGACCGACCTCAACACACCCGTCACCACGTCGGACCTGCCCGCCTTCTTCCCGAGTCTGCTGGAACCTCCACCTATATCAGGTGCGCCTCGACCGCCGACTCGCTCGTCACCAGATCATGCCCGTCGGGACTCGTAGGCGGGACTCGCCCCCGCCGGCTCTCGACCGATAACGTTGTAAATAAACAATGCGCTTCTCCGATCTCTAGTTTTTTGACGTCATTCAGGGTTCATAGTGCGCAACCCCCATTCATAGCTGTTCGACTTCCGCGACGGAAAAAAAGGGACTTTCAGTGTTCGTTGTCAAAGTGAAATGGAAAGTTGTTCCTCCTCGTCACTCATCCGGATCGATAAGGGCAGATAAATACCTAAGGCTTCATAGTGAAATTGCGACTCTACTAAAAATGTGCAAAATTATACCTACCCAATATTTAGAACAGTTTTCTTAATCATAGTGGTGGTGATCAAACTTGTGATTTTGCGAATGATTGCTGAAGGGTAAATATTGTAGGCTTAATATTATACAAGTAGGGGCTATCTCAAATAAATATTAGTATTCTAAGCATTTTAACACATTTAATATCATAATATATCAATATATCATAAAATATGCTATCAAATTAAGTTATTTGTGGAACTGGCACTTAAATTTTTTTTCTGGTTAATGATAAATGCAGAATAAAGGTGTTTTGGTTTAACAAGAAAATATTTTGACAATATGAATAGGCACATCTTTTTTATATAGTGATACTTAATAATTTGTTTGATTCTAAATTACTTTTAAAAAACTTGAAATTTTTCCTACGTCCATTTAAGAATCTTAATGGTTTTTAAGACTAAAATTATCCAATTCCTAGCAACTTATTGGAATTATAACTTCTATAATTATTAAATTGAAAATACATTTAAACACATGCCATGTTAACAAATTATTTATTTTGTTAAACATTTGTGGCAGATTCAATATGCATTAGGTAATTCTTGAAATTACAGTAGGTAGAACTAAATTAGGTACAACAAGTTCAAATACGCAAAATAAATAATTTGAGGAGAAACTAAATTAGGTAGTACTTTATATGTTAAACTCCAAATTTTTCATTAAGTAGATCAATGTTTTCATATTTGCGTTAAATTCTGAAATTATTTCAGTTCTTAAAACTTAGTAGTAAAACAAATTGTTTGAACAACACCGTCGCTCGGTCGGCCGCTGGCCGCTGGCCACTTGCCCAGATAGGTATAGGATGATAGAGCTATCAACATCCTGAGCACTATCGGCGCTCTTCCGCCTGCGCGCCACAAATGCTCATCATTATTGATTGTTAATAAAAATACGCAATCTGAAACTAAAAGTTAAACTATTCCACAAAAAAAACATACCGTACCTTCTAAGTAACAAAGGCATTCTTCTTTTTAGAAATAAATTAATATTTGCGCAACACTTTCGAAGCTAAACGTTTATCATTGAGCAATGACGTTTATCGAACTAATATGTTAAATTAAGGACTTAAGCACTTTGCATAAAATTCTAGAACATAGTTTATTTTGTTAAAGGTACACTACCAGGCGATGAGTTGTCGCTGGGGTGCTCGCCGCGGCGGCACAAGCACGAGGCGTCGCTGTCGCCGGGCGCGCGCGCCGAGGACGCCAGCAACACGTCCAGCGCCAGCGCCTCGCTGTACGGGCCCGTGGGCGGCAAGCACGCGCCCTCGCCGCCGCTGCAATGGCTGCTGCCGCCCGGGCCCGGCCCCGGCGCCATGGACAAATACTTCCAGCAGGAGTACGAGGAGCGCGTCGACCTGCTCCCCCCCGAGTGCCAGGCCTCGTACTGCCCCCAACCGCAGTCGTGTCCGCCGCCCCAGCACTGCGAGTACCGCCCGCCGCCGCAGCCCCAACCCCAGCACGCCTGGGAGACGCAGGAGTACGCCCCACCCCCGCAGCCCACCCCCGGGCCATCGGGGCTGCCCAAGCGCGAAACGTACCCGAGCCCGGCCAGCGACCGGCCCGTCCAGCTCGCCGAGTATAACCCCTCTACGAGCAAAGGCCACGAGATACTCTCGCAGGTCTACCAGCAGAGCACGCAGCCGCTGAGGCTAGTTGCGGTGAAGCCGCGCAAATATCCTAACCGCCCGAGCAAAACTCCAGTGCACGAGCGCCCTTACGCTTGTCCGGTGGATAGCTGCGACCGCCGTTTCTCACGATCGGATGAGCTTACGCGGCACATTCGCATACACACGGGTCAGAAGCCGTTCCAGTGCCGAATCTGCATGCGGTCGTTTAGCAGATCGGATCACCTCACGACGCACGTGAGGACACACACGGGCGAGAAACCGTTTGCTTGTGACATCTGCGGCCGTAAATTCGCTCGTTCTGATGAAAAGAAGCGACACGCGAAAGTGCACCTAAAGCAGCGGTTGAAACGGGAGCGAGGAAACGGCGGCGGCGCGCACCACCATGAGCCGCACGCGCTCTAGCGTCCGGCCGAGAGCGCGGCCTCGCCCGCGCCCGCGCCCGCGCCCGCGCCCGCGCCCGCTGCCGCGTCCGCACATTCCAGCCGCGACGCGTCCGCGACACCCGCGGCGCCCGCGACTCCCGCGTCTCCCGCGAGTCCCGCGACATCCGCGGAACAATGAACTTTTATATTTTCACGTTGAAGTTATTAAATAATTTCATCGCTAGGTGTAAAAGATTGTCTTTAACGAAGCTTTATTAACTCTACATTTTGTAAATTCATTGAAATTTATATATTAATATATATCTTTTTATACGTATTTGTAATTACCACGATAGATGAGTCCGATGTATTTATTTAGATAGGTAGGCTAATTGAATGAACTCGGGAACAAACGTAGATACGAAGCGATATGGCCTAAGTGTCCAATGTGCGCGTCGATGTACGTTTCGCTGAGAGGGGCGTGCCCGGTCGTCTCTGCGTGTAACGTCGGGTCGTCCTGACGCAGTGTGAACACATATCTTTCTATCTGGCGGTAGACATGTAGCTTAGATATCTCTCGCAAAGATAACATTCATACGTTCAATTTTAATGTAACTTCATTGAAATTTATCGTAAGGAAGTGATACGAAGAGCCTATTGGCAGGTACGATCGCAGGGAAACGTTTGCCACGGTTGGATATTGTGAGTAGTTGTAAGCAGTTCCTGTACATTGAGGTGTTGACTTATTGAGTGGTAGCCGTTTCTCCGCAGCATCTACCTACATAAATATTGTAGTATATTCGATATTCTTATACTTTACAAAACTAACGTGAAACTGTGCCATTAATTTAACTTTACAACGTGCCACTGCAATTTTATTTATATACTTATATACTAGTGTAACACGACTGCTAAATAAGTGATAACTATAATATTATTTTGTTTTATATTTCTAGTCGAAGATGTATATGACCGAGTGTTTGTCGACTAAGTTTTTTTTTATCTTCTAACTACCATTGCATGACCATTCTATTAACTTCTATTATTTTCGACAGATACTGTCGCAATCTTGTCTTGCTCAAAGAATTTTAATTTAACAAAATTTGCTCAAATTCTGCTTTCTTGTAAAGATTCGCTGGTAACATTACGTTACGTACTGCTGTTTCGGTTACTTCTGTCTACACTCTACCTGCGGTATCGCACTTGTTACTTTGATAGGTACCTATTTCACTGTTGCGTTTCCCAGTGGCATATATTTTTATAATGTGCGTATTATAGACTAATCTAGTAAATAGAGTAAGGCGGTAAATTATGATCTCTTAATCATTATTAATTATTTTCAAGTACCTATAGAGAGGGCCCTAATTTATAATACTCATAAGTTTTTGTATAGATATAATTGTACAATAAGATTCGTTTCTAATGTATTAGGTTTCTGTTACTGTGATTATGCCAAGATGTAAGTTCAGATTACATGTTGACTGGTAATAATGTAGTCTACGGGCCTCTTTCACAATCGCTAGCAAAGAAACAGGGATTCAACTTGTAGACAAAATCGAGTCGACTACCTGCTGTTGCGTTTGTTTAGTAGGTAGGTACCTAGGTATACAAATCCTACCAAGTAGTTAATGATATTTAATAATTAATCACGACAGCTCATTGTGGAAGGAGCTCTAATTATGCCAGTACTATTCACATCACGTAACTATCAAAGTAAATAAGTTCATTTCTCTACATTAGTACAAAATTCAGCACAAAATAAGATTTTTTAATCATTTATAAGTATGTTTTTGCAGCCAATAATATCTACTGTTGTACATTCAATGTCGTGTGGTGAATCACTTTGTTACTCATTGTTTACTAGTTTAAGTAATTACTTAATTGATTTCAAACGAATGAAACGTTGTAGGTACATTCTAGAAAACCGAGCAAGCAGTTATTTAACTCACAGGGTGGGACATTCAAAACTATCGATCGTTTTGAATTTAGGATATCTGACAATAATACTTTTTACTAACTCTTGCGCTTACAATTCTAACAGCAAAAGGGAGCGATGCGACACCGTACAAAATTTCGGCTTAAACAGCTTAAACCGTGTCGCTATTACTCGCTATCCATCAGTTTTAACTGGTAGTTTTGCGAGTCTAAAAAGTTTTAAATTATTATGTTTCACTCGGAAAATGTAATGTAATGTAAATTGACCGTGTGATCAGGGCCAGTAGCCATCGTTCCTGACCGCTCCAGACCAGACGCGCGCGCACACGCTCGCAAACAATATGTGCTACGAGTTTAAAACGTTTTACTGTTAAACAAGAGACGAAGTCTCCGATAGACAAGGCTAGCTTAGATAGATTTTAAATAAAAAATAAATCAAATTAGTCAAATTGGTGACAATTGTAACGGAAAAGACTAAATTCTTACACAGTTTACGTAATGTTGCATCGCGTTAACGTTATTGATATACGGTGATTGTATTAGGTTACGAGTTGCAAGGGCCACGAGGCCCGCAGCGACGTTCGTTGTTGACCTGTTGCACCACCCCCGCAGGTGATACGGATCATGATGACAAATTACAAACTCTAGAACTAAAGTTAAATTTTCCAATGTAAATGATGAACTAACTACAAAGGTGTTCACATGATATGATACCTACAAAATGGGTGGGAAATCTTTACGAATTTTGTGTAAGTATGGTTATTAATTTAAGCTGTCTTTATGTATTTCACCAGTGTGAAAGATGTTGTTGATGTTCTAAAATATAAATAGTTATAAGTACGTAGGTATTGTTAAATCTCACTAATTTTTACTAAATTCTATTTAATATATTTGTAAATACACACTGATAAAATTTGGATTTAATGTGTATATAAGAGAAAAGAAATTTTTATTTAATATGAAACCACCTAAGGTGCGAAAATACAAATTGTTGAAAACTTGAACCATGTCGTTTGAATTCACGATAATCCTTTTCCAAACCCGTCTTATTGCAGCTAAACAGTCATTGTTTTGTATTTCATTAACCCCCTGGGATTAATTGAACCAGTGGCGTAACTTACCGGGTGGCAAACCGGCAAAATGCCACGGGACCCCCCCAAGGGCAGATCCAGGTTTTTTTTGTGGGAGGGGCACAAGGGGCGGATCAAGAATAACAGTTACAAATAAACTTGAAGTGGTTATCATACTTCAAGTTTATTTCTACAAGTGCAAGTACCTACCTATGTAGAGGAAGTACCTAAGTTTCAAAACAATAGATTTTTTTTAATGTTTAGTAAAGAGAGTTTTCTTTTATGTTTCCTGCTAAAGATGACGAATAGACCGTCTGGGGGGGGCGCGTGCCCCCGTGTCCCCCTCTCCCCTTAAATTCGCCCTTGGGGCCCCCAGCCGGAAGGGTCCCCCGGATCCAGCAACCAATTTAGGAAATGATAGAATACGAATCCTTATTAGCCACGGGCTCCAAATGGTATATTTACGCCACTGGACTGGATTGAACATAACCTGGGGCCTTACTGAAAGCTGTCAAACAATAAATAATAAATAAATAAATAACTTCTTACAATCACACCAATTATCCAAGCCCATTTTAATTTCATTAAGAAACTGTATCATGGAAAACTTGATAAAGGATAAATATATACTTAAATACTTTTTGTTTGTAAATACATACTTAATATACATAGTAAACACCCAGACCAAGACAAATAGACATGTTCATGCACACAAATATTTGTCTTGTTCGGGAATCGAACCCGAGACCTCTGGCGCAGAAGGTGGGTAGCCTACCCCTGCGCCAAATCGGTCGTCAAATGTTATGCTAATGGGTAATGTTGATTACAGGACGGAGCTATACACTGCGTAAAGCACCATCTCGCTTATAATAGGTATTACTATAACATAGTTTGACAGGTCGCGGTAAGGCCCCAGGTTTATTTCAAACTCGGTAGTTCTTATACTTTTATCTCTACTCTAAATCCACAAAATACTTGGCACCAAATTGAACCACTAGATAATTTTAGAAAGACAAATATCTATTGGCACATACATTGTATTGACTCTTATTCTTCAACGTTGTGAAAACTCACAAGCTCGACAAAGAAGAATTTGTAAGAAATTCTTACAAATTTTGACATTTCTGCGTAATTTGCTGAAAATACTTTTTTTCGCTAACAAACAATTTTCAATTCAGTCATCCTTGAGCGCAAAACGCCAAAGGCATGGGGCTGAAGCGATGTGATGCTGTTTTTCAAGAAGGGTGAGGACTCAAGATTCAAGATTCAAGATTCAAATTTGTTTATTCAATTTAGATTGTTATTTACAATACTTGTGAACGTCATAGAAGCTACGCCATCGGTTCGCAAACCCTACAGCGGGAGGCCTTGGAGAAGAACCGGCAAGAAACTCCAAGGGTTGTTTTTTTCTCCCTGTTTTATTTCATACAGAGTCGTCAAATTGAAAAATGACCTTAACATGGTATGACTAAGGTCAGTTTCCATCACAATTACACAATGGGTTATGATAAATACAGTTAAGTATAGGCGAACTAATGATCATAGCGGTGAACAATTTTCAATTAAGTACTTAGGAACTCTATTTAAAGCTTTAATATTAGTTAAAAACTCTCTTGAAAAGACTTGTTAAAGACTCTCTTGAAGAACTATAGACCCATCTCGCTTCTGAGCTATAACTATAAGTTGTTTTCGAGAGTCATTACGAAACGTCTCACTCGCAGATTTGACGCCTTCAAACCTTCCGAACAAGCCGGGTTCCGGAAAGGCTAATGTAGGGTACCATTTACCACATTCATACGCTGCGGCAAGTTATACAGAAGACCGAATAATATAACTTGCCACTATGCTTGGCGTTCGTGGACTATGAGAAAGCCTTTGATTCGATCGAGACCTGGGCAGCTGCAGTCTCTCCAGAGGTGCCAAATAGACTACAGGTACTCGATGTACCATCGATCGAGGTGCCGAGGTACTTATACCAATGATTACAGAACCTAATCCTATTCAACTAGGTACAGCGAGGTGTGAGACGGGGAGACGTCATCTCTCCGAAACTGTTCATAGCTGCGTTGGAGAATATTTTTAAGCTTCTGGACTGGAAAGGATGCGGCATCAACATCAATGGCGAGTACCTAACACACCTACAGTTCGCCGATGATGTAGTTCTTATCGCTGAGACCTTGGAAGACATGAACACAATGCTCACATTGTGCATCTATATGTGCAAACATTACTGAGATCTCTCAGTAATGCTTCTCAAAGAGTGGGTCATTAAGGCATGATTCGGCTGGCATGATGATAATATTGGTAATGCCTGCCCAGTTTTATATTTAAAAAATCAGCAAATCGCGTCTTGTCTTTTCCTTGTATATGTCAACATATTTGCACAAAATTTGAGTTCATACTTTGTCCTCAATATGTAACAGAACTCTAACTTGGGTAGGTATTTAAAAACAGCTGATCTCGGCTACTCATCTGGAGTTGCAAGGATAGGAAGTAGAATAATTACAACAGTAAAATTGAAGAATTGAACAACTAAGCTCAAATCAAGGTCGGCAGTTCGTATTAGTTGCTGTTTGCTGATGGTGATTCCATCCAACCTCCACAAAAAGCTACTAGCGACATCTAGCGAGTCACGCTACAGGGCAAACTGACGCGTGAGCTCGGACTTTCGTTCCGCCATGCCATGCTACTTCGAGCCGAGACGCTTCTAGTTCGGTGGTACTTTTTGTTTAGTTCAGCTGTCAGTCGCTAGGTGGCGAGCATTGCGCAGAACATAAAATATTTCAGCATTGACAAGGAGATATTTTAGTCATATACTTTATTTATTCAATTTGGTGATAATACAACTCGATGCCAAATCTTTTGATTATTTATTTCAAGTTGTTTTAAGTTATCTGTCCTCTAGAAAATTTACATACAATTTCTTTGGTCAATAAAAATTAAAATGTGTTATAAAAAAACATGTTGAGTAAGAAACAAATTGATTTAATATTAAAATTAAATATAATTTATGAATACTTAAACCTACCAATCGGCAGGGTATAAAATAATTTATGCAAACCTGAAACAAATTCCGTAAAAAGCTCAATAAACTAAATAAACATGAAACAACTAAGTATAAAACAATCCTTCAAATCACAACAACCATTTGTTTAAATAGAAAAAACCGGGTGCGTTTCATTTAATATACTTAGTTACAAATGAACTAATTTCAATGGACATAACGTTCATTGGATATAATTTTTACTTGATCTAAATACTTCCTTTAATATAAGGCAATATTCATTAGATATAATATGCATATTCTACAGCGTTATTTTGAAACCACTGGCCAAATTTTTAATAGGTTTTAATCGGTAAGTGAACAACTTTCTCCTAGAAACATGGGTCGAAATATGACAATTTGTTTTTGACCTTTCATACAAATGATACTGATCACGTGATCGATTTAGTATGGAAAGTCTTAAAAAAATTGACAAATTTCGACCCATGTTTCTAGGAGAAAGTTGTTCACTTACCGATTCTGAGTCGAACTTAAAAATTTGGCCAGTAGTGGTTTCCCCCTTTAAATAACCCTGTATAAAAACTTTTACTATAAAACTATATTGATATAACAATCAGATTCTATAATTTCATTTCATATAATTTAAACTTAATATACGTACTTAATATAATAATTTCTATAAAAAAGTGTTTTGACCTTGAATTGATTTAAAATATTATCTTACACAGCCAAAATATTGTGCTTTGGCGTAGAGGACACCGTGATCAAGAATATAGTGACAGAAACGAATCGCTGCAAAACTGACTCCACGTAGTCATAGTAAAAGGTAGTTTGTAGGGTCTGTATGCCCTACCCCTAGGGAGTTAAGGCTGTGAAGTCAGCAAACTAGCGCCGCCATTGAAAAAAAAATCATAGGGCTTAAATAAAGACGAAATTGTAAATTATCTCTCTGCAGTGCACTCCGAAGAAGCTTTGTGGTACTTTTTATTGTTTAAAGGATATTTGTTAGCCTGTCGTTTAGTTTAATTCAGTTTTTTTGCGAAATGTGGCCACTTTTAGCAATAAAACTCCATTTAATTAAACGACAAGCTAGAAAATATAGATAAAGCAATAGAAAGCACCACAAAGCTTCTTCGGAGTGTACTGCAGAGAGATAATTTACAATTTCGTCTTTATCTAAGCACTATGATTTTCTTTTCAATGGCGGCGCTAGTGTGCTGACTGCACAGCCTTAACAACAAAGTTAGAACTAGGTGTTGTTGATCGAAGGTTATATTTATGTTATGAAGTTTTGTGATTAATTTAATATAGTTATTATTACATACATTACATCTAATAAATTCATTACATAAATTAATTTTGGAGATAACATTTTACTACATTTATAATTTTTCTGTTAAAAAAGTACTTTAATTAGTGACGGTACAGACTTTGAACGCTGAAATGAGCTTTTGCGCCCGTTTTTATTATCAAACGGTGAAAACGGTGTCTTCGATGGTAGGTAAAAAAATACTAGGATGATTGAAAATTATAAAATGGTTTTAAGTCTTAGTTCGAGTTTTAATTAATTCTGGTCGTAATGAAATACAAGTTTTATGGTTCTGTTTCTAGGTAATTGAACAGGTTACTGTTTTTATCAGATTAGTTATATTTCCATATTATCCCCTCTATAAGAAAAGTAATAAAGACAACTAAAACTTTCTAGAAAAATAAAAGAAAGGTGGCGGGGGCTTCGCTTTCTCTGTTTTTTCTATAATAGGTAAGGATATAAAAAAAAAATAGTCTTGAAAAAATTAAAATAAATTTAAAACAAAAAAAAACAATTTTTAATAAAAAAAAATTTTTTGAACAAAATATTTTTTTTTATATGTCTATCGGATGCTTCCTAACTATCTCCGAAGTACCATAGGGGGTTGAAAATTTTGTTAGATTTAAGCTACGCTACGAGACGCACCGTTTTGGAGATATGCGCTCTCTCCACTGCGCTCTGGATTCAAAATAGCGCTCTCGCCGTAAATATATTATTTTGCTCCTTTGTAATACAATCTACTATTGTTATATCGTCTGACTATTATATGAATAATGTTTTATATTATTAAACTGTTATATCAAATGTTTATTATAACATAATATGAACGTTTTATCACGTGTAATGATAGAATCTATTATACTAAATATTCATTAGACAAAGTTATTCATTATATCAAATGAAAAAATATATTCAATTAAATTCTATAACTTGAAAGTTAGATCATCAGTATTCATATCAAACATTAGACACCCAGAAAAAACATTAACGGCCGGTTTCCGAAACGCCAATTAAAATTAAATTACCTAATTCCCAATTAATCTCCAATTAATACGGTATTTTACTGATTTTTTTTTATTTCTTTAAAATGTTTTTCGAAATATTAGCTACACAAAACAAGTTTTCATTTTGAATTATCTTGAATATTTTCAAAGATATAGGACTTCAAACTTTATAATTAGACAAGGACAGGACGCTATCTTAGTGACGTCAGTGGGTTAGTAGCGTCATAGTCACGCCATAGAAGATTTCGTTTTAGAAAGAGACAGCTATAGTCAAAATCAAACAGACTATAATTCTTTTATTATAAAACAGATTCAAATTATTTTTTCACATTTGGTATTCTTAATTGCAATATTTTTTAACGTCATCATTAAATATCTACATTTCAACAACAGTAAAATACCCTATTGTAGTTTGGGTTTCTTAAAGAAAAATGTGACAGACTGTCAACAGTCTGTTAACAGTCTTTCAGTGCCCATACAAATCTAAACCTAATTGTGAGATAATTTTCGTTTCAGAAACCCAAGGTGCTTTTAATTGGGAATTAATTGGGAATTTATTATGACAGTCTGTTAGCTAATTTTAATTTTGATTGGCGTTTCAGAAACCGGCGGTAAGTATCCTAATGTTTCAAGCACCACAATCGAAACAAAACATAACATAAAAAACTGTATAGGTACTCAATGACAACTTAAATTGGCCCTCAAGAATAAAATCTTAAAAGGCCACACAGACTTTCAGTCCGCTTGCAGTGCTGGATGATGGGATCGGCCGTCTGACGTTCGAGACCTCCATCGGCCACACACTAGACTTGACTAGACCGATCATTGCCTATCGGCAATAGTCGAAAACCAGCTTTGAGGCTACACACTAGGTGCCTTTTCACATGCACACGGTCACGGAATGGTAAAACCTTAAAGAGAACTGTAAGCGTGTGGTCGATTGCGGCCAACTGACAGGCCGTCACGGCGGCCCTTGTCGGAAATACACTTGTGTGGCGCAGTGTGTTGACGTACCATGCGTATCGGTTCATACATTGTATTGTATGGTTAAAAGACAATGCAGTGTGGCGCGACTCTCTCTGTCTCTGTGGTGCCCATACTAAGTGTATGACACAGATATTCTATTCTCGCGTCACACCTCATAAGTGTGTTTCCGACTTTATTCTACGTTCACGAATCTATGTTAGTTAGGATAGGTAATCTTTCCGTTAACATAAATAATAAATACCAAGCCAAAGAGCAAAACTTCTGATGCGTATTTTCCTGTACAAAGACACCAAAAAATTATATAGGTACCTACAACTATGGTCACTGGAATGGAAATTAATATAAGATTTATAAACAATAATGAGATGAACAAACTCACATTCGCTACACACGGGAACTAATTATTAATAAGCACCCTAAGTGAAATTTACCTTAACTTTTTTGCATTCACAATGCAATTTCGATTATGGAAAATGAAATATTAGAAGGAAACGACCCATCCTCCAAATAGCTCAGAGTACCGTAGCTCAGCGATCAGAGCATTCGCCTGGACAGCGAAAGATCCCGGTTTCGATTCCCGACGAAGTTCGTTTGGGTCGAATGGGTCGTTTTTTTTTCTTATATACCATTTTCACCCTAAGTGATATTAATCAGTCTTAATTTTTACGCAAATCACTTAATTCACTATTGTTCATTCGAGGCATCAGAAGCACAATATCCACTTCACTACAGTTACAACAAATCATATTACATTTAAAATTTTGCGATATTTAGGCCTATTTTAGATCATTATCTAAATATTTTTAATTTAATAAAGAAACTTTTGTTAATAAGTAAGTAAGTATGTAAACTCTGTCGGAAAGTTTAGTGCTGCAGTTTTATCGCGGCGATGCACGGCTCGACTGAGCTCCGGGGTGGAAACTCGGGACATAATCGATACTCGTCAACCTACATTTGGAAATTGGGTCAAAATATAAAGCTTTTGAATAGGAGTTTGAATTATCTAACTTAAGACTACTGGTTCAATCAAATCCTGTTGAGCGATATGGATACCAGTTATTTTATTCTAGGGCATAATGAATACCATATAATTAAGTAAGTATCAAAAATGCAAACATTTAAAGTACTTACCTACTTATTTTTTTTACATTGTTTATTAAATCAGGTAAAACTGTAAAATAAATACTAGTGACATGAGTAAGTAGGTAAGTACACAAATACAAACCAAAGTACCAATTGCTCCACAGCTGCAAATTTTTTTTAAATATTATGCATCGCAAAAAAAAAATTAAGACTTTTTTGGCTTACTTATCTATTTTATTTTTACTCGACTCAATAATGAAAAAATATGGTAAAACTGATACTTATAGATTTCTTAAAGAGAAAAGCTCAATACTGTCGTGTCGACACTTTATCAAACATCAATAACTGCTTAAGGGCACGTACCTCCAAACTATCGAAATCAACCTATTTTTCATTCAAAAGTAAACAATCAAATATTCTTTATTATGAGTGAAGTTTGATAAACGATCTTGATTATTTTGTGGCTAGAAACACGATATTCGTATCGTAACTCGACAATAAAAAATTTCAAAAACAAAGAAAATTTTCAATATTTTTATATTTTTTTGGTTTTATACTTAGATTATTAATCTCGAATTCACGAATAATATATAGAAAAATAGGTAATGACATATTGTAGACTATTCGCAGGCTACTTTTTCAAAAAGTGAATTTATGCTCAAAATAACAACAAAAACATTGAAAAAATGAAAAAGTGAGGTTATTTTCATTAGTCTTCACACGTAAGAAAAAAGACAAAGACAGAGTTTTTGGAAGATCCTGCCCTTAACGATTACCGCCATTAGTACGCTCATGATAAGATGCAAATCAAGAATATTTTATACTTTAGGTAAGTACTAACTTTACCGCTGCCGCTGTAATAACAGATCAGTTAAAACATTTCTTAATAGAAGAGCTTGTAGCTATCGTTATTTCATTATTTTATTAATTTGTTTGAATGTTTTTATTAAGTATATTTAAATTTTTACTTTTTTGCATTCACAATGCAATTTTTATGGTTGAAAAATGGAAAATGAAGTATTTAGAAAAAATCGATCCGTTTCACAACCAGCTCCGATGGGACTCGAACCCACGACCTTTCGCTATCCGGGCGACTGCTCTAACCTCTGAGCTACGGAGTCGTTACGAGAAGCGTCGAATTTATCCAATACTTCTTACGCGCTGGATAGTTCCCAATTCAGCCTGAAAGTAATGCAATTTAATTTAATTGGTTTTTTAACTTACAAAGAAACTAGCGCAGAGGACATTAAAAGTGTGGTGTGTAGTATGTAAGAACCTATATGTTGTATACCTATAACCTATATAACAATATGTATACTCTCATTTAATTGGATTCATTATATATCTGATCTTAGAACCAAACGCTTGTTTCCTTTAACACCTCGGCGCCAGACCTTACATGGCGACCGTAGACAGTTTGCAACGCGAATGAGTGTGCTAAATCGAGCTCAAATATGGGGACATTACAGTTATTGCATTCGTTACCGTTGGGTGATTTTATTTACGCAACTTTTTACTGAAATATATAAAATTAATCATGGGTGGACAACCGACAAAAGAAAGAGAAGATACCAATAACGTTGTTTTAACACAATTGGGGAAAAATGATGCAGCAATTACATTTCAAGAGTTGAAATTTCACGGGTCAACTACTAATATCATTTTGGGCATACTACTTCTGCTGGTGCTGTTGGTGTTATTGTACGGTATATACAAGCTGTACTACAGATGCCACAAACGTACAATACGACGAGAGTTGGCGAACCAATTGGCGCTCAAGTCCTGGTCTTCTTTTAAACGTCGTCCAGGAGGTGCTTGTCCGACCAGGGGAATGGGCCCCATGAAGGAGGAACAGGTGTGAGAACTTTTGAAGAAAGTGGTAAAAGTGTGTGCTTGTGGCTGTGCGGTATGTAATTATAGAACATTTTTTTTTCTCTCTTATTATTCTGTAGTGTAATATGACTACTACATGCATCTAAATGTTATTCGCAGTTATTTTGTACCTATGTTTATAATATTACTCGTATAATCCTTATGATATTTTTTTCTTGTCGTAATAACATAGTGTAATGTTGCACGATATTAATGAAGTATACGAAGAATTGAAAAGGTTAAAAGAAAATACATTTAAATTAAATAAGTCGCGACGTACAAAGAAAATTTTAGGAGATAAATTAAACGATGCAACATTACTCTATAGTGAATATTTAAAATATGCAGATATTTTTGATACTAAAATACGAGAAGGCGAACTAAGTAGTGATATAATTTTAAGCGTCAAAGAATTGTGTATCAGAATAGAAACCTTGTATGCACAAATTGTGGAATTTTGTAGTAGTTGTACTGAAAAGCAAAGCACCATGGAAAAATTTGACTTAAAAACCGCGGTGTCCCTCTTGCCCGTCATGAACGGCGATGAGGATGTTACGAAAAAGTTAATCGATTCGATTGAGCTCTATAGTTCGATGATTGATAGTGACGGTGAAAAGCTTTTAATTAATTTTATTTTGAAAACACGGTTATCAGAAAATGCGAAACTACGACTTTCTCAAACTTATTCTACATGCCAGCTACTTCTGTCTGATATGAGAGAACACTTACTCACTAAAAAGTCAAGTAACGCTATTCATTCGCAATTAATGAAAGAAAGTCAAGGTACTAATAATTTAGAAGAGTATGGCAAAAGGTTAGAACAGCTATTTACTGACCTTACAATATCGCAAGCCGATGGCAACAGCGCTGCTTATACGGTGTTAAAGCCAATCAACGAAAAGTTGGCTATAAAAAGTTTTATTGATGGTCTTAGAAACCCTAGTTTAAGAATCATTTTAACAGCCCGTAACTACAAGTCTCTAAATGAAGTCATTAGAGCAGCCAAAGATGAGGAGCTGTCCACTTCCCGGCCTCTACCGGAAGGGTCCGTTTCATGGCTCGCCGAGGACAATCAGGTAACCATCCACATTTTAGAGGCCGTGGTCGAGGTTTTATAAGAAGTAACCGAGTAAATTCTTATAACCAAAACAGGCAAACATTTTATCGCGGTAACGGCTCGGTTCGCGGCGGCAGCGGTGGTGGCACGCGCAACGAGCGAGGTCATTCATCTTACCAGGGTTATTCGCAAAGGGGTAGACATTATTCAGGTAATTACTACAGGAATAATAATACAAGAACTATTAATTATTTAACAACTAACACAAACGATGCAAACGTTGAGACTAATATGCCGCATAATGCTGGAAATGATTTTTTTCGTTCATAATTGTATTTTTTCATGTAACAGTAGTAATCATGTAAAACTAAGTATCAACGATGTTGACAAAAAGTGGCTCATAGATACAGGCGCGTCATTATCGGCGGTGAAATACGAATCTATTATTGACTCAGAGCATCTGATCATTAATGATAACATTAGCATAAAAGGAATCGGGGGCTGCTTAAGCAGCGATGGCTATGTTTACTTAAGTCTCTACACAAATGGCAAGGAATTTATACACAAGTTTTATGTTTTAAGAAACATGCCATGTTTACATGACGGAATAATCGGACAAGATTTCTTACAGAAATATAATTGCGTTATTGACTATGAATTAAATACAGTTTCAATGACTTGCACGAAAAAAAGTTTTAAAGTAAGTTTACCTTTGGAATTAGGCTCATTTCACGGTAATAATTATTTAACTATACCACCACGGTGTGAAAAGATTTTTTATGTAAATAGCTATATTACTGAAGATTGTATTATTCGATCGCGAGAGTTGTGTAAAGGTGTTTATTTAGCAGGAGGTATATGCAAGAACATAGAAGGGAAAATACCTATTCAAATTTTAAACTCACGTGAAGAACAGGTTACTCTAAGCTATTTTTCCCATGAGATAGAGGATTTAAATAGCTATTATGTTTGTTCTTTTGATAAAAATGAATCTATTGATAGTGAAAGAGTACGGGAAATGTTTTCATTTCTAGATTTCTCTCATTTAAATACTGAAGAAAGACGATCTATTCAAAATATATGTGCAAAATTCTCGGATATATTTTATTTACCCGGGGATAAGTTGTCAGTTTGTAATATTTATAAACCAGAAATTAAATTAAAACCAGATGCAATGCCGTCATATACAAAACCTTATCGGCTACCACAATCTCAAAAAGATGAAATTACGAATCAGGTTAACAAATTACTGTCTGAAAATATTATTGAACCATCGTGTAGTGAGTGGTCAAGCCCTGTTTTATTGGTTCCAAAAAAATCTGATGGCACAAAAACTTGGCGCTTAGTAATTGATTTTCGTAAATTAAATGAGCGAATTTTAGATGACAAATTTCCCCTTCCAAATATCGCTGATATACTTGATTCTCTTTCGGGTGCTATGTACTTTTCTCACCTTGACTTATCCCAAGGTTACTACCAATTAAATTTAGACCCCGCCAGTAGAAAGGTCACAGCGTTCACTACGCCCACCGGACAGTACCAACTTACTAGATTACCTATGGGGTTGAAGACGAGCCCGAGTATGTTCTCACGAGCCATGACTATTGCAATGGCAGGCCTAAATTATGAAAAATGTTGTATTTATTTGGACGATATTCTGTGTTTCGGCCGATCATTAAGTAGCCATAACAAAAATTTGATAGATATATTTTCTAGACTTCGAAGTGTTAATCTTAAACTTAACCCAGCCAAGTGCAAGTTTCTGAGGAAGGAAGTACTGTACTTGGGTCACGTGGTGTCAGCAAAGGGTATAGTACCTGACCCAGCTAAAACAACCGCTATAAACCAATACTCAGTTCCCAAAAACTCCGACGAAGTTCGAAGGTTTGTAGCGTTCGCAAATTATTATCGAAAATTTATACCTCGTTTTGCCGAAATTAGCTTACCACTTAATGCGTTGTGTAGAAAATATGCAAAATTTGAATGGACCGATGAGTGCCAGAAAGCATTTATGGACCTTAAAAATCAGTTAGTTTCACCTCGAGTACTACAATATCCTAATTTTAGTAGTGATAACAAATTTGTGTTGCAAACGGATGCTTCGGGTTACGCGATCGGCGCGGTACTTAACAACGGAGATCGCAGACCAGTGGCGTTTGCAAGTAGAACGTTAAATAAGGCAGAAAAAAATTACCCCACGATAGAAAAGGAGTTGTTGGCTATTGTGTGGGCTATCAAATATTTTAGGCCATATCTCTACGGAAAAAGATTTACAGTCGAAACCGATCACAAGCCACTTGTTTATTTGTTTAACTTGTCAGATCCATCGAGTCGGTTAATGAAACTAAGATTATTATTGGAGGAGTATGATTTTGACGTATTATATGTGAAAGGAAAGGATAATGTAGCTGCAGATGCATTGTCCAGGGTGTGCATAAGTAGTGAAGAACTGAAAGGAATGCATGAAAATATTATGTTAGTAATGACTAGAGCGCAAAGCAAGGCAATGGCAAAAGATTCGGGTAATGTTTCGGAGAATAAGGTCACTACTGACTATAGGACTGATCACCCAAAAGTCATAGAGATGCTTAAACTTCCAAAACATTACACCGAATTATCATTTTTAGATGAAAATCAATTACAACAGTTAAAAAGTAACGTTGACATTGACAGCGAAAATACGTATTTCGCATATTTTAAATCAAAATATTTAATTTGTGTTAAACCAACCGCCCAATCACAATGCGCACGAGATGCCTTTGCGAGGGAGTTGAGTTTATTTTGTAATAAAATAAATATAAAAGAATTATATGTTATCCTAAATGAAGAAAAATATACAATTGTAAAAGAATTAATCAATTCTATAAATAGAACTCCTCAATGGACCGGTCCCAGCTTACATATTATAAAAGGAGTTAAGAGGATAACAGACAGGGATACGATTCGTGTTATACTAAACGACTATCACATATTGCCAACTAGCGGTCATGCTGGCATTAGGCGTATGGTGAAAAATATTAAAAGAAGGTATTTCTGGCCAGGCATAGAAAAAGACGTGACAGAATTTGTTACTAAATGCGATCAATGTCAAAGACAAAAGCATTTTAAGTACGTTAAACAGCCAATGGTAATTACCAATACGGCAACATCGGCATTCGACCGAGTATTTTTAGATTTAGTTGGGCCCTTAAGTAGTGATAGCATTAGTGATTATAAATATATCTTAAGTCTCCAGTGCGACTTGACTAAGTACGTCGAGGCGTATCCAATTTCAGCTAAGGACACTGTGACCGTCGCCTCTGCATTTGTAAATAACTTTATTTTGCGATACGGAATACCGCGTGAAATCATAACAGACAGAGGTACCGAATTTGTTTCTTCCATCATGAAAGAAGTGTGCAAGTTATTAAGTATTAACCACATTACATCCACTGCCTATCATCATCAAACTATAGGGGCACTCGAAAACACCCACAAAAATTTAATTTCTTTTATGCGTATCCAGTCGAATAATAATGCTCAAAATTGGTCATCATGGTTACCATATTGGTGCTTCGCATTCAATACAACTATACATACCGAAACTAGTTATAGCCCTTACGAACTTGTTTTTGGAAAGTCTTGTAATATACCTACTCATTTAACGGAAACTTTGGATCCTTTATATACTTTTAATGACTATGCTAAAGAATTAAAATACAGAATACAAAAATCTCAATTAGACGCTCGAAACAATTTATGTTTAAATAAGCTAACAAGAAAGGATCGCTATGACTCATATGTAAACGCTATTAATTATAAATCAGGTGATATGGTTTTGATTAAAAATGAGGCACCCAATAGTAAATTAGATCCATTATACTTAGGCCCATTTACAGTTGTACAAGATCAAGAACCAAATGTTGTAATTTTAGTTAAGGGTGTAGAAAAAACCGTACACAAAAATAGAACAAAATTGTATTTAGCCTAAGAAGTGTCATTGTTAAACTAAAAATATTAGAGTTATAAGGATTGTATGATCTTATAATCTTGTTTACTATAAGAATACTTTGTCTTGTTTGTTTTTAGTTATAAAAAAATATATATATACCTATATACTTTTTTTTCTCGCTCCCGCGGGGCGTGTGGTGTGTAGTATGTAAGAACCTATATGTTGTATACCTATAACCTATATAACAATATGTATACTCTCATTTAATTGGATTCATTATATATCTGATCTTAGAACCAAACGCTTGTTTCCTTTAACACCTCGGCGCCAGACCTTACAAAAGTCTGTAGATTTGACATTTCATCTATTCTTTTATCTATGGACAGCTGCATTGATATAAAAAAAGTTATTTGATAGAAACGATGAATTCACGGTGTTAATATTAATCTTCACAAAACATAATACTATAAATCAGTAGCATTTTTCTTAAAGAACACAATAGGGTATTTTACTGTTGTTGAAATGTAGATATTTAATGATGACGTTAAAAAATATTGCAATTAAGAATACTAAATGTGAAAAAATAATTTAAATCTGTTTTATAATAAAAGAATTATAGTCTGTTTGATTTTGACTATAGCTGTCTCTTTCTAAAACGAAATCTTCTATGGCGTGACTATGACGCTACTAACCCACTGACGTCACTAAGATAGCGTCCTGTCCTTGTCTAATTATAAAGTTTGAAGTCCTATATCTTTGAAAATATTCAAGATAATTCAAAATGAAAACTTGTTTTGTGTAGCTAATATTTCGAAAAACATTTTAAAGAAATAAAAAAAAATCAGTAAAATACCGTATTACTTTTAGTATCGTTTTAATATTGTTCCAGACTTCATTTAAATATAAATAAATCTAATAAAAATGCATGATTCGGAACGCCTTAAGGCGAGGATTCCCGACCGAAATAGGCACGCTAACGCTTGCTCGGCCGCGCGCAATACACTTCACGCGGACGCAGCGGCAGCCGGCAGTGAACTGTGAACTCGCGAGCGCCCCGCGAATCGTTAACCACTTAAAATTCAATTTTTCAAATTTCTAAATAAAATAAAAATTAATTTAAACTTTTGACGGCCGGAATCCCTTGGCTATTCAAAGACAATTATTTTCGTATATTTTTCATTAACTAAAACCAAGTATACTGCAAGTAATAGGATATTTGGATTACGATTAGACAGATGTTTGGGATTTTATTTGACACAGTTAAATATCACTAATCAAAAAAACACGGCCGGAAGCAATAGATAAATAACTGTAAAATAACATATATTTTTTCCAAATTTTGAGTACTTGTGGTTTGCGAGTAATCCATAATTTAAAATACCCTATTTTCGGGAATCGGCGCCTTAACGCAGGCTACGTTCAGAAACCTTAAAAAAAAGAAAAATGTTTGAGAATGTACAAGCAGCGCTCTTTCATATTATGATACACCACATGCCTTCGCACACAGTAGACTTCGAATTTTTAAGACCCCCCTTTCAGTACCTACCTGTTCCTTTTTACCACTTTGGTTCGGAACCCTAAAAAGGAACAGTTTGCTATGGAGAGAATTTATGCATGCCAACTCTGAGACAGGTTTCCAAATGTATGGGGTGGGGAGTGCCCATTGTTCTTTAAAAATCGTTGATTGGTTCCATATCGGAAGTCTATCCAATCGATTAAGTTGAAGAGGTATGACGCTTTACCGAGGCTAAGGTAATAAAAGAGATGTGACTTGTTCGGTGTCAAGATGTATATTGAGATAATAATATTGAGTACAATTAAAGATACATTATCTTAGTAAGCGATCTTATTCTAGATTGCTGAGAATGCTACGCGTGTGTTCCAATTTTCTGTAAATGCGCGATAATGCAAACATCTTGTTTGTGTAATATGTTGCAATCATACTTCATCTCCCCTGAAAAAGTGGAAGGATCATCCCCTCCCTGCAAAAAGGAACAGACTCGTAACATTGACTTTAACGAACTTAACCAAAATTTAATTACTTAAGTAAAATAAGTAAACAAAATTTAAACATTATCAACATAGCAAAGTTAAAACTATTTCATTTATTAAATCGTACTAGTACAAAAACGTTTTACAATATAAACAATATACCTAATTAAAATTGTATCTAATTAAAATGGTATCGAATTGAAATGGTATTGAATTAAAACGGAAGCTTCACATTTTACACTTAATCATAACAATAACAAAGTGTTAAGTAACATGGTATGTAATTAAGTACCTATACTTATAATTACGTATCAAATAAAATAGTTATTTATTGAATGGTTTGGTATTATTCTTATGCACAATTATAGCTTTATTTTCTTTTAAAATTTCTACATTAGACGTCATATCTCTTAAAACTTTATAAGGGCCATTGTAAATACTATCTAATTTATTTCCTACTTGGTTCTTTAATAATAACAAATCGCCTAACTGATAGGTAACATTATTGCTAGTTTTATCATACAATAATTTTCTTTTCTCTTTAGATTGTATCAAGTTACGTCGTGCGTCGGATTGCGCTTGTTGTAAACGATACTTAAGTTCTCGGGGATAACTGTCATAGTTATATAAGGGGTCGATTTCTGATTGTAAATTATTTGGAAGGTTACAAATTTTTCCAAAAACTAATTCGAAAGGCGTATATTTAGTTTCACTATGCACTGTGGTATTAAAAGAAAAACACCAATATGGAATCCAGGTGCTCCAGTTATGTTTATAATTATTACACTGGATTCTCAGAAAAGCTCCTAGGGTTTTATGAGTATTTTCTAAAGCGCCTACAGTTTCGTGATGGTACGCCGTAGAATTTAATTTTTTAATATGTAATAGAGAACATGTTTCGGACATCACTGATGACATGAATTCGGTTCCCTGGTCAGTCAATATTTCTCTAGGAATACCATAACGTAAAATGAAATTATTGGTAAAAGATTGAGCAACTGTGACCGAGTCTTTACTAGGTAATGGATACGCTTCAACGAATTTGGTTAAATCGCATTGTAATGTCAATACATATTTATTATTATAGTCATCAACATCGAGTGGACCCATTATATCCAAACTAATTCTTTCGAATGATGAGTGGGCTGTTGATGTTATGGTTAAGGGCTGCTTAATATGTTTATTACTATGCTTATGATATTGACATTGATGGCAATTTTTAACAAAAAGTTTTACATCATTACTCAAACCTGGCCAAAAATAATATTGCTTAATGTTGTTCATCATTCTATTAACTCCTGCGTGTCCGCTGGTAGGTAATAGATGGAAATCATTTAGTATTACTCTTTTTTGTTCACTATCATATATTCTTAATATATTTTTTGTTATGAGAAAGCGCGGGGTAACAGAGTTAATTCTTTTTGTTGCTTGTACAAGACTTTTGATTTTACTCTCGTTACATTTTTCTTTAATAATAAGTACCTCATGTATGCCTATTTTTTGACATAATGACTCTAAGTCCCTCGCTAACACCTCTGGGGTAGATGACGATCGGGTACTCAGATATATCGCTGATTGCGAAGGTACGTAAACGTAACAACTTGCATTAGAAATAATGCTATCTTTAGACTTTGAATAATTGTCAAACTTTAATTGATTAAAACTTAATTCAGTTACGTCATCGGGTTTCTTGAGAATTTCTACCGCAATAGGTTGATCAGGCCTAGTGCTGGTGGAGCTCTCTGAAGAAGAATCAGTGGGGGTTTTTAATTTTTTACTTTGTGCTCTAGTTAAAACTGATACTGTGTTTTGATGTAATGATTTTAAAGTAGAAGATGTAATAGGTATGCGACTCAATGCGTCTGCAGCTGCATTGTTTCGTCCTGGAACATACTCTATTTCAAAATCATACTCCTCTAGGAATAATCGGAATTTAGTAAGTCTGCTTGTTGGGTCTTTCAAGTTAAATAAATAAATTAACGGTTTGTGGTCTGTTATAATTTTAAATTTACGTCCATATAAATAAGGGCGAAAATGTCTCACAGACCAAACAATTGCTAAAAGTTCTAATTCTATGATGGGATATCTCGTCTCGGCGGGTTTCAGGTTTCTACTCGCATACGCGACTACTTGACCGTTCATGTTAGATAAAACAGATCCTAAACCTGTCTTACAAGCATCTGTTTGTAGCCGAAAGATGTTACTTTCTGAAAAATCTGGATAAGATAAAATAGGGGGTTGAATTAATGCTGATTTTAATTTTTCAAATGCCGTTTGACACTCTGATGACCATAGAAACTGTACATTCTTTTTTCTTAATTGATTTAAAGGATAAACAATGTTTGCAAAGTTCGGTATGAATCGTCTGTAGTAATTTGCAAACGCGACAAAACGATTGACATCGTCGCAGTTCATCGGCACTGGATAGTTTTGCATGGTTGCAATTTTACTTTCATCTGGTAAAATTCCATCAGAAGTTATTTTGTGTCCTAGATATATTATTTCGTTTCGCAAAAATTCACACTTCATAGGATTTAATTTTAAGTTAACTTTTCTAAATCTCTCTAGTATACTAATTAAGTTTTTATTGTGGTTTTCTATAGATTTCCCGAAAATTACGCAATCATCTAAATAAATAAAAGCCTTTTTATAATTTAAGCCTGACATTGCAATAGTCATAAGACGTGAAAATACACTCGCAGATGTCCGGAGACCCATGGGACAGCGTTTCATCTGAAAAATTTTATCACCAGCAGTGAAAGCTGTGTACTTTCGTGAATCTTCGCTTAAAGATAACTGATAATAGCTTTGCGAAAGGTCTAATTTTGAAAAATAAATGTTATTTGCAAGCGAATCTAAGATATCAGTTATATTAGGCAAAGGGAATTTGTCGTCCTCAATACGATTATTTAACTGCCTGTAATCTATAACTAATCGCCATTGTTTCTCGTTTGACCTATCTGTTTTTTTCGGTACAAGCAAGACGGGACTAGACCACTCTGACGTAGCCTCTTCTATAATATCATTTTCGAGCATAATATCTATCTGTTTCTGAACTTCCTTCCTTAGTGCGAACGGTAATCTATGTGGCTTGACATAAACTGGCGAGACATTAGGTTTTAAAGTTATATTATGGGTCATTAGGTTTGTACAAGAGAGTTTGTCGCCTGGCAGATGAAAAACATCTGCGTACTTAGCGCAAATACTCTCAATACTTCGTTTTTCTTCTAAATTCAGTTCAGGTAAATTTAATAATCCTAATAATGTTTTTACACGATCGACAGAAACCTCCTCTTTTTCAAAATTACAGACTTCAAAATCATTCAATGAAAAAGTCTCTAAATCGGTAAGATCTAGATCAACTTCTTTCTCAGTGGTGTTTAATATCCTTACTGGCATGCGACCATTACAAGGTTTCGCTATTATACTTCCTATAAAAACTCCTTTCTGTATCTCTTTAGATAAACAAACACAATCGTCGCCTAACGATGTAGGTATATATTTTATTACCTCACATCGTGGCGGTATCAAATGTCTATAGTGACTCAATATAGGTATAGACACATAATTACTATCTTTAGTTAAAAGCAAAGTATTTTCTTTATAGTTAATTATAGCTTGATAGCGTTTCAAAAAATTATCACCTAAAATACCATTTGCAGAACAAGACATATTTTTAAACACATACATTTTTTCTCTAAAAACTAACCCATTATAAGACAAATCTAAGTAAATATATCCTTCAGATACTAGTTTACCGCTAACACCTTTTATAACTAACTTCTCAAATGTAATTAAATTCAATAACTTCGGATAATCGCATAACCATTCGTATTTTAAAACACAAAGGCTTGCTCCGCTATCGACTAAAAGATCGATATTGCTATTACTTACGTTAAAAGTTACGGTACTACTATTATTGTAGTTTAAAACATAATTTTCAGTAGGAACGAAAAAAATCTAAATTATTATCGTTCTGGGGCTCAGAACGCGCTTGTGACTCACTATTGGTCGATTGCTCGTGGCTAGCGTACTGCACACGTTGAAAAGGCACAGCTGAGCGCGGCGGGCGCGGGCTCGGCCGACCGCGGTCACGTGAACGTGATTGTGTTCCTTGCGCGGCGCGGGAGTCTCGCGACATGTACTTACCTTGTTGTGGTCTCGTGTTTCCGGCAGCGTACCTATTGTTTGCGCTAAATCTATTATAGTAACTATATTTATTAGAATAATTACTTGGCTGACGCGGATAATTAGTAGGTGTGCGTGAGAAATTACGAGTATGAAACTTTTTAATGTTCATAACTTCCTCGTGTCTGGTAGACATTGACTGCTCGTCTAGGGCAGTTCTTATAGCCTCTGGTAAAGAATCAAAGTGACGTGATGCTATGATAGTACTAAGCTTTTGATTCACTAATCCATCTGAAAAGCGCTTGATTGCAACCTTTTCATTAATGGGACGCAATACTTCAAACTTAGTAGCGTCGTCATCCGCTTGTGCTATGGTTAAATTCACAAAAAGTTGTTCTAGTTCCGAGCCGAATGACTCGATCGACCTATGACCTTGACGACAGTTTTGTAATTTGTGTTGGATAGCAACAGCAGATTTTTTCTGAATCAAATGCGTATTCATATCTCTAATTAAATCTTTAATAGTTGGATAACTACTTTTTAAACGTAATTTTGCGCTAGGAGAGAGCCTAGTTTTAATCACAAAATCAATAAGTAACCCATGAGTAGCATCGCTGATCATTGAACTATATAATTGTATACCATCAATTAGAGATTTAGTGACGTGTTCTTGACCTGTCATCGTTGGTAAAAGTGCAATGGCTGTCTTCAAGTCAAATTTATCTTTTTCTGCCATTTTTGAAATACTACTAACACTTAAAGTCTCTAAAGAAATAATTTTGTCATAAATGATCTGAATGTCATTTGCTATTTTATTAATTAAAGTTATATCTTTAGTTGATACCTCCGATTTTTCAACTAAATTATGTACTTGAGCTAAAATATACTCTAATTTCGCGTATTCAAGTTTCGCTTCATTAAATTTCGTAAAACCTAACTCTTTTTGACGTCTATCTGGTCCTAGTTTTACTAAATTATCTTTAATATACAATAGTTTCTTATGCAATTCATTTAAATCGGAAATAATAAATGACATTATCTAATAAGAAAAAAAATGTAATCCTACATATTATTTAAAACGTTTAGGTATAAAATAACTTACGACTTACGGTGGCATTATAGCGCGCGAATAAAATAATTACGTCTCTGCACGATGAGTAGGTATGTGGTGACCGGCGTGGCGTGTGGGGGCTGGGGCTGCGGGCTGGGGGTTTTCTCATGCTCCTTGAGTGTGTAGGATCTTCAGACTTCTAAGATGGGTTCCTGGACCGCTTGAAACAGCTAACTGAAGATCGGGCTGGGATTTCCCTTGCCCCTCGTACAATGGGCCGGGTTTCTACCCTGGACACCTCCTGGTCTACGTTGATGGTTGAGTCGACGTCGTTGCCAGTTCCACGGAAGATATTGTGTTTCTTAGAACTGCGCTGTTGAATTCTCTACGGAGTCGGTTGACAATTCGGTCCCAAATTTTCCGGATGCAGGCGTAAATGATGAGTATAACGATGAGAAGCAGTATGACGGATAGTAAAATTTCTGTTGTAGTGAGCTGGCTTGAAGTTTTCTGCGTTGCTTGGGCGTCGCCGCTGGCGGTTTGTGCGATGATAACTTCTTCTTTACTTTGTGGTGCTCCCATATTATTGTTTTGTCTTCCCAAGTAATGCGATGAACAGAAGTGTAGAGCCAAATAGCACCGCAACGAAGACTGCTGCTAGTATGGTGTTGAAAATTTTGCTTTGCTGCTCCATGTAGTAATGATTTTCCCGCAAAAATTTATAAGTTCGGTTGGCAAAGGGTCGCCATGAAGAGGTATGACGCTTTACCGAGGCTAAGGTAATAAAAGAGATGTGACTTGTTCGGTGTCAAGATGTATATTGAGATAATAATATTGAGTACAATTAAAGATACATTATCTTAGTAAGCGATCTTATTCTAGATTGCTGAGAATGCTACGCGTGTGTTCCAATTTTCTGTAAATGCGCGATAATGCAAACATCTTGTTTGTGTAATATGTTGCAATCATACTTCAAAGTATTTTATTTATTATACATACATACCTACTTACTTATTGTCCTAGAAATTTACCATATTCTCGAGATATCCAATAGACTGCAAGGGCAAAGGAAAAGTCATACAAACAGAAAGTCAGTGACTCTTTTCGTATACTGTTGTTTAGATTTAAGAAATCATATTTCTTAACTCTAAGCAACTGTTAATATCCAATTTAAACCGAATAATGGCTGTGTAGCGTTTGTATCTTGTTTGGACTTTGTATCTTGAGCCCACACTCACTACTGTATCCAGCTGACGCACATTAAATAATGTAAAATAATTTGTTTAAGATGTTACAATTAATAAACAATAGTTGTAAGCTTCTAAACTGAACGCTGGCTGTTTTATTTCATCTCCCGGCTGAGCCAAAGTTGTTTGCCTTTGTACTATCATTGACTTCCGGCTTAATAACCTTTATATTCTGTATAGTTGAAGATATTGGAAAAAATATTTACATGATGAGGATCAGCTTTTAGTGAACTTTGTGGTCTATATTTTGACACTTAGTATACAAATGGCCATTTAATCGATTATAGTAATTGGTGAAGGAGATTGCGCATCTGACTAAAGTCTGAATAAATTACAGTAGTTTTGTTTTATCTCACGAGCGCGGTCCGCCTTTGTGTGCACCCGTGTATATACACGATTTTACACGGTTTGACAGACAGTTTGTATGACAAAAGGAGGCTGCGGTCTACACAAACAAGTGTGGCTCATCCGCGCTCGTCAGATAAAACAACTGTACGAGTAAGACTTTAAAGTGTAGGGCGTCATACATCACAAATAGAACGCGACTACGCGATCATCGCAAGTACTCGCGTATTTTTGTCGTGTACGATTACGCGATCATACATGCTGATGTCGAATAGGTGTTCTAATGGGCGATTTTCTGAAAGCTCGCTCACTAGATGGCGCTGTCCCACCTATGCAGTTAGAAGGAACGGAACGTTATAAATTTTACTTTGACGCGACTTTTGTTACGTAAAACGGAACGTCAGACAGATGTTATTTATTTACCTTAATCTTTAAGTTTACCTATTTCGTTTCTGTTCCTCACAGTAGTACCTATCAGTACTTATTTTAAGTTTCCTTTCGGTTTTTAAAAGTAAATAATTGAAATATGATTCATACCAAAACATACCATAGACATGTAGGTACATACTTCGTTCAACGCCATCTAGTGAAGAGCTTTTGGAACCTTCTTTTTTAAATGGCCTCTCAGCAAAACGCTCATTGGACGCGCGATGCGGGCTCGCGGCAATGTTTGGTACTAAAACGCGATGGTCGCATCGCATCGCTTATTTGCGAGATATTCGTGTAGTCGCGTTCAATAAGAACAACGCCAAAGTTTCAAATATAAAAAATAAGTCAAGGTTATCAGGGAATTTAAATATAAGACAATTTTTTTAGAAGTCACATATTAATATACACATCTCTTTTTTTTCTCTTCTTTACATATAATAAATATTTACAGGCGTTCGAATATAAATTAACATTTTCTCACACCACTTTTCGAGTCACAATCACATTCGGACTAGTTAAACGCGCTGGCTAGATAGATGTAACCCTGCGTCCCATCGTTAGTTCGTTTAATAAAATAAAATAAAAAATAAAAATAAAATAGATCGGATTACATCCAAGCGCAAACGCTCGCGACACGCGCCCTTCCTCCAATGTCAAACGGATTACATCCAATTGGCCAGCGTATTATAAAGCGATCAGGAGTATGCAACATAGATTGTGTTACGAAGTCTCTTCGCCGGCTTTGACCAAGTTAGGCTCGGACTCGGAGCGCAGCTTGAGCCCATCGCCGTGGGGCGAGTGCGGCCGGTCGGCCTCTTCCGGCTGCGAAGTGGCTGCTGCGGCCTTTATGTCAGGCGCGCTGCGACTTACGTCAACCTAACAAATAAATATTGGGCACCATCACACACATTGCTCTAATCCCAAGCTAGGTATCTTATTCGAAAAACTGGACTCGCATACACGGGCGTATTTTGGCGTGTTCGCTCGAACTTCGCGCTATAGAAGGCTAAGTCGTGGGCCACACTGGAGCGGCGCGTCTTGCGTCCGCGTTGAGCGGGAAAAACAAATATATTGAGACGGACGCGAGGGGCCACACTGGCGCGTCCGGCGGTCGCCGCGACCGGGGCGGAGGGAATAGTACGTGTTCGCGCGTCCTCCGCTCCCCGCGGTCGCTCCAGTGTGGCCCACGACTAAGGCTCGCGCTTACAAGCGCGTCAGCGCGTCAACGCTCGTAATACGAGTTGCACTTGTGGCACAAGCTGGGCCTATACGCGCCTACATGCGCTTCCAATAACGAGCTTATAAGCGCGTATAAAACGCTAGTCTGAAACCACCCTAAAGATGCTGAAGGGGCCGACCCGGTCAAGATTAATATCAGTTTAGAACGCATCTTTATTTCTTTGGCAAGCTATTTATATAGGGAGACGGAGGTGATATTACCACAGATTACTAAATAGTTACTATGTAACATATACCTAGTTCACTCCGCTAAGTCATTTAAATAAATAGCAACTCTAACTATAACGCAATAAAGTAGAATTCAGCTTGTACGGCGCAAATTACGAACGTCCACTCGTTGCATCTCTTTCTATCGCATATATTCTAAGCTCTTTTGCGGACCTAATTTCTATGGATTTACACCGCCGGCGTTGCCGCCGCGTTTTCGAGTCGACACGGGGAGTGACTTAGGCCTGATATTACTTAAAATTGCCAATATGTAAGTTACCTATTTATTTTAATAGATTTTAAACTTAATTTCTAGCAGATAAGGGTCATTATAAACTTCTATACTTGTTTGTTTAGGCACAGCAACCAACGGTTTGGAATGAACTATAATGCCATTACTTAGTTTGGCCTTGTGAAGATTAGATAGACAAATAAAAATATAATTACCAGCTCTGGTTCGAGGTAGTCGCAAGGCTCCTGCTTGACCTGCACGTTCATTTTATCGTTGAGGTAACACACGCCATTCAGATCAATGGCGCTGTTCGAGAATATTGCAGCGGCACCGACTGACGCATCTACCAAGGGTTCGTTCTAAAGGGAAAATTACACGCACTCTAAATACAACTAGCCAACACAATTTAAACTTATAGCCTACAAATTAAAGCTTATATTCCTCAAAAACTTACCAAAACAAGATCTTCAGGGATTTGACATTTTAACAGCACTGGTTTTTTTGGAGTTAGCATCTCCCCATCAGATGTTTTATGTGTGTTTGTCACCGTTTCCTTTGCATTCTCTTTTTGCTCCCTGCAAAAATGTATAAATCATTATAAAATAACTTTTCTCACATATACTAACACTGCTTAGATCTATTTTACTGGAGCATATTAATAAAGGTGAACGCACACTTGTACAAGGCGAACGCATCGAACGAAACAAATTTTAGAATTCTTTATGTAATCTAATGAAACCTCGTTCGTACAGCCACAAGCAATAATATGTACACAAAATAGAACTTTGTCACACTGAAACGTTCCGAAACAAAACTATCTGTGCCACAGGAGACATTCGATATTGTAAATGACATAGTCCTATGTCAATAAAAATAAATTTTCTTTCTCTTTCTTTCTTTCTATGTTGTTTACCTATTATTGCTCGTGACTGCCGGCCGGCATTAAATCGTCCGAATCTACGCGGTTTTCATACAGAATTTAAACTTCGTTTCGTTCGCCGCGGACAAGTGTGCGATTCCATTAGGTTGGATCCGACTCCCGGCCGGATTCGTCCGGGAGTCGGAAGTTCTAGTGGCTCAATAGTTTATATGGAAACCGGGCCGAATGTTTCCATCTGTCCGATCCGATAAAAAACTGGATCCGGCTCTTTAATCGGAAGTTTAGCCACTGCGAAGTTCCGATCAAAGTGCCGGATCCGGCACTCGATCGGATAGTATAAACGAAACTCCTGGCATATTTAGCTGACGTCCCCTGCAATCGATCTAATGGAAGCCGGGCCTTAAATTAAATAATAGGAATCAAGCCAAAGAAATAAACGTCATACTTTTTAGGAGTTGTGTGATGACTTTCACTCTTCTCTGACTGATGTTGAGTTATCAAATCACAAGCTTTCCCCAATATCACAATAGATACTAGTACTCTTATAGTTAACAAGCAGAGGTAAGCATTGAATATAAGCAGGATAGCAGCAAACCTGGAAATATAAAAAAAAATTATCTCAGCACATACATATTTATAATATTCACATACAGTAAAATTATTTTTCTTTGCTCCCATAGCGTTAATATACCTACTCCATTTGCAAGAAATGGTAGATATTTTTTTTACAGTTTAGTGTTTATTTCTACTGTTTTAAGTGTGTTCACTATAAAATCGCTATGATTTGTACATATTGAGTGATAAAACATAGACAGAATTTTAACATACATAATTAACCCTTTAGGAGCAAAGTAGGAGCATTTTACTATAACTTATTCTCTATAACATACCCATCAATTTTGACTGCATGTACTAAAACCCTGGTAATAACTACGCCTAGAGGCAAAGGAATAAAGCCCATTCTTCTAGCCACCAAGTCAGAGTGGTCACTGAAAGCATACTTTTGTCTAGTTTGTGCGACATCATAGGCCAAACTCACTGTATATTCTCTATAAACTCCATAAGGAATTTCATTGAACCTGAAAATAAATGTTTTTAAAAATTAAGCAGTTTAGTTAAACAAGTACGAAAAAGGTACATTAATTTGATAATCAAGATTCCTTAGACCCAGGACTTGGGCAGCGCCGGATTTAGACTTCGGCGGCCCATAGGCAGAGCATGTGGTGGAGGCCCTCAAATCGTTATTGGTTAACTGTTGAAAGTTTCTATTGAGGTCAAGTTAATAAACGTATCGACAATATCGTCGAAATCTATTTCCCTCAAAACATCACTCTCTAAACTAAGGAGAACCAAAATATTTAATCTGACCTCATGGAACATGGTCATGCAACTTCGGAGTTTATATTTTATAAGCTTCAGTTTTGAAAAGGATCTTTCAGCCCCATTCAATTAGTCCTACTTAATAATAATATTATAAACTAGCTGTGCCCGCGACTTCGTCCGCATGGAATAGTGTCTTTAGGCAGCATTTTTATTTTTTTAGGCTAATAAACTTTTTTTCCGACGCCATCACACAAAAACTTTCATCCCCTACTTTTACCCCCTTCAGGGTAAAATTTTTACAAACTTTAAATGTCGTATTCATTTATATCAAATCAAAAGCCTAAAAAATAAGTTTCAAGCTTGTAGCTTTAAAAATGACGTAATTTCCATACAATCTTTCATCCCCTATTTCAACCCCTAACAGCTCTTTTTTCGCATTAAAAAGTAGTAAGTTTTCGCATTAAAAGTAAGGCCTTTGTCCTTTCTCGGGCTCTAGACTATCTCTGTACAAAATTTCATTTAAATCGGTTAATAGTTTTTTAGACGTGATTGCGTAACACACAGATAGACAGAGTTACTTTCACATTCATAATATTAATATTATAATAAAGTAAGGATAGTAAGGATAAGTTTTCTGGGATTGAACAAAAAAAATGATAAAAATAAATAAGTATTACATATTGTTCAATCACATATAACTTTTTATAGTGAAGTTAAGTACAGTGATAGGTACAATAATAAAACATCGAAAAATTTGTCTCATATAATAAGATTGCAATCACGCAAAACCTTATCTTTGTCGCTGTTTCTAGAAACATTACAAACAGGGGCCTATAAAAATGTGAAAGTTTAGATATTGTTCCTCCCTCAATCACATCAAATCAAAACGGCTGAACGGATTCGGCTGAAATTTGGAACACAGATACTTTGTAGCCTGTAGAGGAATATAAGGCTACTTTTTATCCCGGAAAAATATCACATTCCCGCAGGATAACGTCATGTAGTTCACGCGGGTGAAGCCGCGGGCGGAAAGTTGAGATGTGTGTGTTGAGAAGTGTGAGAATTCTCAGAATGACCTCAACGTTGGGAGTTGGGAAAGCACTCTTTAACATTGTTTTTACACAACAATTCATACATCCATCTCTCATAGCTAATCTCTCTCTTCTGTTCATATTCTGTTCAAGTTCGTTGCCGATCTACGTCGACGCAGTAGGTTTTCACCAAGTTTTGGCTGGCAGACAAAATTTCTTAATCAGAAATAGTTGTTAAATTATTCAAAAATTCAAATCGTGCATTTAGAAGTGAGTACGCGTCCGTTCTCTTCTGAAGAGCGGATGAGCAGGGTCAAGGTCGCGGGAAGCCGCTGGATGCGGGCAGCGCAGGACCGATCGTTGTGGAGATCCTTGGGGGAGGCCTATGCCCAGCAGTGGGCGTCGTATGGCTGAAATGATGATGATGATGATGATGAAGGACTAAAGTGGACAACCGGACGTTTCTTTTTGTTTTTCTACTTTTTCTTCTTCGTAGTTTCGGCAATCAACTAGCTCGAAAACTTTTACTTCATATTCATTAAAACTGTTTCTTTTATTGTCAATGGTTGATTTTAATGAAGTAAGCAGTGCTGCAGCAGTATTCAAGTCCAACCTAGAGTTTTGTACCTAGGCTTTTGCTGACTTTGTTTATATGTCCCAAAATATCATCCCAAAAACCACAGCCAAGAACGGTATATATGGCTGTTTCTAACTTTGCCAACATATCATGCAGACCGACAGCTGTTGCTCTTGATTTAGTTGTGTCTTCTTCGTCCTCAATAACTTGTTAACTAAATTTTTGATTTTTGTTTTTTTTTTATTTAAAAATAACTTTTTCGAGTGCATTTATTAAATCTATATAGCCCCGCAAATAAGTTTTTCGTCTAACTATTTGTAACAAAACTCAGTAGGTATTTTTTTTGTTTCTACTGAGTTTTTATCGATTTTTTTGTGGTGTGGTGGCGGCCCCCTTGTGGTGGCGGCCCATAGGCAACTGCCTATGTTGCCTATGCCTAAATCCGGCACTGGACTTGGGCAACAACAACTACCTACAAATATTAAAAGATAGCTGACATTTTTGTGACATCTTCAACTTTGCTATATAGATTATCTTCTTACCTTGTAATGAAAGCATGTTTAACCCAGTCAATTATGACTTCAAATGTCAAAACAAGAACACAATCTGGTGCAAGTATCCAGAAGCGTTCTTCTTTCCATGTGTATTCTTTCATAGTCTGCAGAACAACTATAAATAACAGAACTGACAAATGCAGTCTTTCTCTAACATCACTGCATGAAACTTGGAACAAATTGTTCTTGTCAAATTTCTTGAAAACACTTCCTTTCAATTCAACAAACTAGAAATAAAAACAATTGATTAGAACAATATCAAAACTGAATAACAAGAGAACAATACCGTGAACAAACTAAACACTTACATTGTTTGACATCATAATGATAAGCAAGCTTTTATTGTTGGAATTAAATGCTACGTTAAGAGTTGTAGCTTGGAATAACACCAACAAACTGTGAAGAACTGATTATGCATTAAGAAAATTAATATATAGGAACAATATTTTTGAATATTTCTATTTTGGGTATCCCAAAAACTTTTGTTGGATGGTTCTGATTGGGTATCACAAGTGCTTGCTATATATCTATCTCAGAATCATATCAATGTAACTTTGACCCATAATAGAATTGGAGAGAGAACACCCTGGAGAGTGCGCACAGGAACTGCAAGATCTTGTTCCTCCAGCCCCTTTCCACCATCGGGGTACCAGACACAGGATAGCTTATCATCCATACACCGTTACATACATACCACCTGCCTGTAAGTGCTTTGCTAGTTCATTTTTAATGCAAGCTGCTAAAGATTGGAATGCACTACCTGCGAATGTATTCCCCGATCATTATAACCTTGGCCTTTTCAAAGCAAGAGTGAATGGGCACCTCCTGGATAAGCATGCAACACCCTAGACTGCATCCTGTCTGCTATGCTGGATGATGGTCAAATGCATACCCAGTACAAAAAAGAATTAAACTTTTTGTTCTGCAATATAATAATCATCCTGTGGCCTACCACAGAACTTTTATCTATCAGCTGCAGGCCATTGTGAAAAAAAAATGAAAATGAAAAATATTGAAAAATATTTATTGAGTATCTTTTTTGTGTTACATTTATTAGTCACTGGGTTCTCCTTTTAAGTTAAACCTGTGTTAGGAGTCCCCGCTCTTTCTTAATTTCGGTAATAAAAAAGATTTTACTATTATCCGACGACCGATTTGGCGCAGGGGTAGGCTACCCACCTTCTGCGCCAGAGGTCTCGGGTTCGATTCCCGAACAAGACAAATATTTGTGTGCATGAACATGTCTATTTGTCTTGGTCTGGGTGGTTACTATGTATATTAAGTATGTATTTACAAACAAAAAGTATTTAAGTATATATTTATCCGTTATCAAGTTTTCTATGATACAGTTTCTCAATGAAATTAAAATGGGCTTAGATAATTGGTGTGAATGTAAGAAGTTATTTATTATTATTTATTTATTTATTATTAATTAAACATTTGAATTCAATACATAATACACTTGATACATTGTCAAAGGATTAAGAGAAGTATCTATTATTATGCTCAGTTGATTATAATCAACTATGTTTATACGGTATTCTCTTGTTTTTCATAATTTTCCTTGCAATAATTTCATTTGCCATACTGATCCTCGTCATGATACTTGTTAACACTATTCCTTTTTGTACAAATAACGCATGATATATATAATCATTCAATAGCAATAAATCTCATTTCCCATAAAATGAGATGCCATAATAACAAATGCCATAATTATTAGTAACTATAAAAATCATCTCAAGAGCAGACTTCTAACTTAAGGTACGCTATTGGTAAAAATAAGCGCATTTCAGTGTCTTAAAGGGAGCTTTGGCAGTTTTTAAAATTAAGCATATATTTTTGCATGGCTATCCCGGACTTTTTGAGTAATTCTGACAATATTTTAAACATAAACTGCCAAACACTTGGGACGCTGGAAGATTGCGCTAACTTAGTACCTACTTCAAAGTACAATATCAAAGTTTTGACCTTCAATATACGCAGCACAACTAAAAACTTTGAGGGATTTCTTATAATGATGGGTCGTCTTAATATAAACTTTGACGTAATTGTTCTCACAGAGTGCTGGCTGAATGAGGACACTCCAATACCAATATAAACAGGCTACAACAGCTCGCACTCAAAAATATATTAAAAAAAGTGGCGGTGTTATTGTTTATGTTAATAACAAATGGAACCCGACTGTTTCAGAACCGACATTAGAAGACTGTAACTGCTTAGAGATAAAGTTATGTATAGATATAACAATATTTGGGATTTACCGATCCCCTTCCTTTCACTTTATTGATAATTTCTTGTGTTCATTAGACACTACCTTGAAAAATGCTAATAATGTAAAGCGCTTGGTTCTGGCAGGAGATATAAACTTAGACCTATGTAGCCGCCAACTTACTGAGCAATGTACGGCATACCTTTGTCTCTTAACAGAAAACCAAATGCTTCCCGCAATCACTCATCCGACTAGGTCTGAAGCTTGCCTCGACCACATTTTTATAAAAAGAGACACCTCAGCGATAGATATTAGATCACGACGTAAGCATACTGGGTTTTTCTTCTACTCTTTCGAATCTGAAACCACACAAACGTACGAAATTTGTAATTGATTACCCGGCAGTAAATGCTACTTTGCAGTGCGCTGATTGGTCCGATGTTTTTAACGCTAATAATGTCGACGAAGCTGTAATCTCTTTCAATAAAACAATAAACAACGCAATTTCAAATAACTCAAAAGAAGTTACAGTTTCTCGTACTAAATTTACCATCAAACCCTGGATCACCCCGGGCTTAATCAAATGCCAAAAAAATCGCGATTATTTACACCTCGAGGCCAGGAAAAATCCAAGTAACGAAGTGGCTCAAATTACCTACAAAAGATACAGAAATTTTCTCAACAATTTACTGCGTAGACTAAAAACGACCTACGAAAATGAATAACTAACAGCTAATGCAAAAGATCCTAAAAAACTCTGGACTACAGTCAAACAAATATGTAACTTCACTAACTCTCGAAATGACGCAAGTAATCTTATAGACGCTTCCAATCCTAACCAGTCACTAAATAATTGTAATCAGTACTTTGCGGATATTGGGAAAACTCTCGCAAATAACACGCTAAACAAATCTGAGGAGGCACTCGCTGCCCAAATCAAAACTGACTGTTGCCCTGCTAACTCCTTCTTTTTAGCTCCTACGGATCATGAAGAGATTACTCAATACATTAAAGAGCTCAAAGATGGCAGTGCCCCGGGACTAGACAGATGTACTCCTCTTCTAATAAAACAAATTAGCCCAACAATAATAGAACCCTTGACGCATATTTTCAATTAAAGCATAGAAACAGGAAAATTCCCTGAACCATGGAAACTGGGAGTAATAACCCCAATCCACAAAGACGGCTCCAAATCTACGCCTTGCAACTACCGACCTATAACATTGCTAAGTATTTTCTCTAAATTACTAGAAAAAGTTGTGTACAAAAGACTGGTCGCTTTTATTGAGAAACACTCTCTTCTCTCGGAAAAGCAGTTTGGCTTCAGGCATCATAAGTCGACAGAGAACGCAGTTGTGTTACTTACCGAAACAGTGACTTCGACATTGGATCAGAATGAGTGCTGCCTTGGGGTGTTCCTGGACCTGGCCAGGGCGTTTGATACGGTCTCGATCCCAATACTGTTTCAAAAACTTCAAAGCCTAGGTATCCGAGGTTTAGCTAGAAACTGGTTCGGCTCTTACCTCATAGGTCGTCAACAGTGTGTGAGGGTCGGATCGAACGTAAGCAGACCCCTTTCAGTAGAATATGGCGTACCCCAGGGCAGCACTCTTAGCCCAATACTGTTCCTGATTTATATTAACGGCGTTTTAAGCGTACCTCTAGCGGGAGCTGACCTGCTATGGAATTGCGTAAAGTCAATCGTATTCATTTGGCAGTTCATATTGTATCATTATAAATGTCATTCCATACAAATTGCAGCCGATTGAATACGATATGAACTGTCAAATTAATACGATTAGCTTACGCAATTGCCCCCCTGATTTGCTACGCTGACGATACAGTCATCTTCTTTCGAGGTAAATCTTGGGAGACTACATTCGAGTCCGCAAACAGAGAAGTGTCGATTGTTTCTGATTAGTTAAATCAAAACTTATTAACCCTAAATATAAATAAAACTAAATACATAGCTTTCCATAAAACGCGTGCGTCAAAGCCGCAAGCTACACCGAAACTAAGAATTCACTCATGCGCTATTACTGAAGACCAGGCTCCTCCTATTCAATGTAGTTGTCCATCTATAGATCGAAAAGAATCCATTAAATACTTGGGTGTAACACTAGACGAGAATCTTTCTTTTAAACATCACATATCTACACTGTCTGCTAAAATTAGAAAAACTATTTACATAATGAAATCTTTACGTCATTCTGCAAATAAGAACATACTCACCATAGTTTACTCGGCCATTTGTCAATCTTGTCTTTTATACTGCATATCAGCATGGGGTGGTGTAGCAAAGACGACTATGATAGAATTGGAGAGGGCACAGCGTGCAGTCCTAAAGGTCATGTTTCGCAAGCCCTTTAGGTTTTCTACTGACGAGTTATAAAAGGAAAGTGAAATTCTCAGAGTGCATCAACTTTATATAAATAAAGTGGCCTTGGCAACTCATAAAATAATCCTTAATTCCCCTGACTACTCCATCCTGTCTTCTCGACGTATCCTCAAAGTAAAACTACCAATAGTACATACTAGCTTTGCTAAAAACTTTCCTCCATATTCACATACATACGTACAATAGAGTAGTGAATCATATAAAAGACGCGAAGCATCTAACAGCTACAGCTCACAAATTAAAGAAATGCATACAAACATGGTTGAAGGGTCTTAACTATCTGGAAACCGAGGACATTCTTAAACCCTGTTACTAACACACACACACACACACACCCACACATACACACTCACACACACTTACACAGACACACACACACGCACACACACACTCACGGCATGCATGCAGAAACAATTATTTCCTTTTCATAGTTATATTATTTTTCCCCCAAATGTTTCTCCTGTTTGTACTTCATCCGAACCGTCCGCTATAACTGTTTTACAATCGCAAATTGGTCCCTGCGATTCAGGCCTAGAGTCTTGTGCAGAGACCGCTGTGAAACTTAATTATAAGGTTCCTTAATGTTTTCTTTAGATAATCCTGTTTTGATAATTCATGTAATGGAACATTTTGCATTTAAATAAATTATTTATTTTATTTTTTATTTGACATAATTTATCTTTGACATAATAATCACGTCTTATAAATAACATTTTTTTACTTAACGTAATAAGATGAAGATAATTTATTTGGGAAAGATGTATAATATTCAAATCCGACTCAGTCGGCCCCGACTACACGTAGTCTTGTATGCCTTACCCCTAGAGTGCTATTTAGAGCCGCGAAGGCGCGGAGGGGTGAGGAGAGAGAGTGAGGCGGCCCGAGTGCTCAGGAGCAGGTGGCCTTGAGCAAGCCGCCGCGGCTGAGGCTGGCCGGCCAGCAAGTGGCGGTGGTGAGCGAAAGCCATCTGTGACGATTAGCACGCGTGGGACCGCCGAAACCCGCAGTGCCGGAGCCGTGACAGAAGACTTGCATGTTGCATGCATGCTTGCGTGCTGCATGCCTGCTTGCATGCTGCTTGCATGCTTGCGTGCTGCATGCCTGCTTGCATGCTGCATGCATGCTGCTTGCATGCTGCATGCCTGATTGCGTGCTGCATGTTTGCTTTCGTGCAGCATGCCTTCTTGCATGCTGCATGTATTGCATGATACATGCCTGATTGCATAATGCATGCCTGCCTACATGGGTGTTTGCATGCAATTCTAGTACTTCCTTATCGCAAATAATATAAATAAATAAAACAATAAACCTGAATCGTAATAATCAAGTTTGTATATTATTCATAACAATCAATCAAATCAAAGTAATCAAATAAATCAAATAAAGTAAAAATGTGATAGTAAAAAACCACGAGCCCTATAAGTAGCTTTCAGGCGGGAATTATAGGGCTCGTGGTTTTTTTACTATCACATTTTTCTTAAACTTACAGAATTGCATTGTGAATGCATAAAAATAATTTAAAATCTTAATCATAAGTACCTAATAATGAGGAATCATGTATACCCAATCAGTTTTATTGTAAATAATTGTTATGGATGTTAACTTTATTGAAAATGAGAAGTATGGCAAATAATTTTATGGATAATGAAAGTTATGACGTTTGATTGATTATGAATAATGAAATTATTGCAAACAATTTTATGTAAATCGATAGTTATGGCAAATGAAACATTATTTCTAATGAAATGATGGCAAATGAAATTATGGAAGACGAAATTATTGCTTTTGAAATTCGGGCAAACATTAGTAAACCATGTTTATACTGTTTTCAAGTGTGAGCCGAAGTCACCCCCCTAGGGCCAAAGTAACCCGGTTCTACGGTACCATGTATATATGTCCAGATTTTATTATTTATACTTGTATTTATTTGGAAAACCTAGAAAAATTTATATGATAATATTGCTGCTAGTTAAATTTGGATTTGTAAAGGATACAGACATATGTCATGGCAAACAGCAAATGAGGTATTAAACCTAGATGCTCTCGTCTCCTATCTCTTGGTTCTGTTGCAGTCCAAAACATAGCATCTATTGTATCCTGCCCAAATGCAGAAAACAATCGGTCTCCGACTTCCAGCATGTTGTAAAAAATGTACAATTTCATAACACTCTGACTCTTCACTAGGTGGTACATCATATTAGTATCAATATAGCACATCAATATGCTGCACACCAAAAGTATGAACCCTTTAAGGACATCACAAGTTTCGGCAGGCTTTAAAATACTTTTATGAGAATTTGCACAAAATCTGGAAGAAAGGATAATATGACATCACGGCACTTTAAGATCTTTGCCTATCTATAGAAACTCACAATACTGACTACTGCTTACCCAAAGCATCTTCTAAATAGGCGATTTACAAATGACCAGAATGCCATTATAAATCGAAGTGGCAGAAATGTGTAAACAAATAACAATGAATCTGCACACTGAAAAAACCCATACGCCATGAACTTTTCCAGCTCTTGAGGTATTTTTATAAAAGAATACACTTTCTCTCGCCTGGCCGAAAATCTTTCTTCGTCATGTTCAAGCAAATATCCTCTTGTAAGTTCAACGTGTAAAAAAGCGAACAGAGAAGCCGATTTATCTCCATCTGTAAAAGAACTTTCATGTTTACTTGTGAAGCTCATTAAACGTACAAACTCAGACCAAATAAAAAAGTCAGTTTAAACTACCAATTTGTACTTACATTTGTTCTTCACGTCTTTAACATGCCTGTCGGAATTATTTTCAGAAAAATTTTGAACATTGGTTATCGATTTGAAACGCAATCTTTTAGTTTGTTCCTGAAAATCCTCAGTGTTCATCTTGGCAATTATTATCTTTATCTTACATGCATGCAATCTCTTTTATCCCTGAATGAATAGAAGTAAATACCGACAAATATAGTTATCTATTTATTTTCTAAACTTGTATTATTTTGTTTTGTTGAATGAAAATAAAAAAATAAATCTTTTTCGGTGCTTTGATTGACATGACACATGACACATGACACACTAGTCTATATAATTTGTGCATGACACACAATCACAACCAACCAAAGAGCATACGTGACAATGACAATGACATGACACGTGATGACTTGACAGACTGGTGGCCTACCACAAGCTCTTATGCCCCCAGTACAGGTTGGCCGACCATGGTCGGCGACCATGACCAATACATCGTACATTGACACTTTTGAACGAATGAGTTTAAAAAGGTTCTTTCAAAAGTGTCAATGTACGATGTTTTGGTCATGGTCGCCGACCATGATCGGCCATCGTGTACTGGGGGCTTTATAGCAGTTATTTTTAAGTTGAGAGAGTGAGTGAGTGAGTACTTGTGGTAGGTAGGCCCAATGCAAAGATATTATAATATAACAAGATTGTGCACTATGAAAATAAAAGCAATGTCAATTCGATTCTATGCAGTTACAATAAGGTTTATTTTCGTATGACATTTCGATAAACGGAAAAACGAGCCGAGCGAGAGGCTCCTAAATAGGATTGCATCCCTGTCTACTGGGCTGCCACCATGAAATATTTTTGGTTGTAGTAGAACTTAATTCAAATTCATATTTCTTGTTCTCGAGAATTTTCAAAATATTAATTAATTAAAAGGAATGTTAAGCGGATAATAATAAAGTCCATATCATTTGTATTATTTAAAACCTTAAAAAACCATTTTTTTAATGTAAGAGTCGGTGTTATGGTAGTTTTAATTATAATAAATTTGCAACACTTTGCGTCTGGACAATTTTAATAAAAATAAAAACATCATCAATATGGCGACGGCAAATTAATTTATGTGTGTAAAGTTAGTGTGTGGATCTTAATTATCATTTTAAAATTACGTTTAAATCAATAAAAATGGTTCTCACTTGATGTGTGAAAGGATGCAAAAGCGAATCATTCAAACGGAGCGGTGTATCTTTTCATAGGTAAGTATTTAGCCAAACTTTTATTCTTGCTTATAGTAGGGTGTCCATTTCGTTTTTAGGCTATAGACAGGAATTTACTTTCTTACTTAACCCAAACATTAATTTTCATTGTTTCAGATTTCCTAAAGATGAAGAAATTAAAAAAGGTTGGCTTAACCTCATATATGAAAAAATTACACAATACTCAGCGGAAGAAGAAAAAGAAGAACTTTATCAGAAAATAGGCATGAAACAAAACTTATTAAATGTATTATAACATCTGTATCTAAGGTTAAAATCATAATTTAAGGTTAAAAAAGTAGGTACGCAAAAAACGAATCTTTACAATTATTTGGACACAAAGCCTCCATGCGTCAAAAGATCCGCAAGAAAATTTTGTTTAGCAATGTATAGTCTAACGAATAAACAGATTTTTATTACTGTACGTGGACTTTCTATTTCTATATATTTTAGCAAAATACGCCTATCAGAAATACAGACATACATTTCATATAAGTACATACAGGTCAAACTGACAACCTCCTTTTTTGAAGTCGGTTCAAAAGTAAGTATGCTTATAAAGCATATGTATGCGTCGTATGTATCGTCGTATGTATGTATGTGTCGATTGTTACATTATTGCCTCATAAGTGGTGCAAATGCTTTGCCTCGCGGAGTCCTCATCTTAACTAATATTATACAAGAGCTCTCTAGGAAGCGTGATGTTCGAATCCTACGTGAGCCAAGTCTGGTTAACTATAAATTGTCCTCGAAAAAAACAAATCGTGTAGTCACTCACGTCTCTCTAATTAGAGAGGGACGCACACCATAATAGGCCTATCTCGCTCGGCTCGGCTGTAACTCATGAGTGCGCAATCTTGTTATATTATAATATCTTTGGCCCAATGATGTCATTGGGGAATAATACATCTATGGGGTAGGCCACCTGGATCTGTCACTGACAGAATAGTATTGTATTCATGAAGTTTGACTTAATACTCTGAGGTAACTGGAGCTCTCACCCTGACCCACAACTTCATGATTGTATTCATGAAGCTCGACTTAATACTGAGGTAACTGGAGAGTGCAGTACGAACAATTTTTTGAATACCACAAATAACACAGTGGCTGTCTTCCGTCTCACCTACACTTTAAAAAAATACGTATGGTCATATGAGACAGCTGACAGCCACTACATACATAAATGTCAAATTTGCTGGCGACACTTTTTTATTCAGGGTGAGAGCTCCAGTTACCTCAGAGTATTAGTCAAACTTCATGATTGTATTGTTAAAAAAGATCGTCCTTTTGGACAGGCGAAGCCATACTGCCAATTCTTGAGTATTATATGTGTTATTATATGGGCATTAAATTGTAAAAATTTTTTTGATGCCTGAAATAAATAATTTTATTTTATTATTATTATTCCCTTTATTATATTTTGAAATTATATTTCTAAACATTAAATTTTTACAATGAATAACATAACACTAAAAAATATAACATTTAAAAATACAAAAATGCAGTTCCCCAACGGCAGCAAGATCAGGGTCCCGGCTACCGATGGTTAAGGATCCAGAGACAGGAACCTTCTCACTATACGGGCCGTGTCCAGAAATACTGCCTTCTGCATCTGACTCCCAATCCATCCACCTAACGCGAGCCACTTAAGGTGTTTATCGAGGCTCTTGGCTATCAGCCCATGGGCAGATATGACTATCGGAACAACAATTGCTGAATCAATGTCCCACATGTCAACAATCTCGTGAGCTAAATCAAGATATTTGTTTTCTTTATCTTTTTCAGCTTTCACAAGGTTGTCGTCATGGGGAACAGTGACATCAACAATTATTGCGCGGTGTTCGTGTCGATATATCAATACAATATCAGGCTTATTAGCTACAATAGTCCTGTCTGTAATGATAGATCATCGATCCCAATACCATGTGGCATGGCTATTTTCAAGGACCAGGGGGTCTACCGCCTAAAAAATCTGGATATGGATATGGGCTTTATTTGACATTTGAAGCCTTTTTGTAAAAGCTTCTTATTTCAAAGGCATTCTGAGGAGAGTGGAGAGAAGTTAGTCTCTCCATATTTTGCTAGGTGAAACTTTATGTTAACATAAGTAGCCTATTTTAATTTACTTTTTCAATTTTAATTTTAATATTGTGATTTTGTACTAAAATAGTCAGTACCTAAGCAAAGAAATGGTCTGAAATAAAGGAATTTTATTTTATTTGAACAGTTTAATCATTGCTTATTTTTAATCATTTCTGTCGAACAAATATCTTTTTATTTTTAACCTAATTGATAGAAGTTTAAGTTATAAATTTCAATAAAAGCTCCCATCTGTTATCATTTGTTAGATACTCTATACTTAACAGACTAACTCTAGTTTGTCTGTTTTTCGTTTCGGGACGATGCAATTATTTCAGAATTACTGAATAAATAATCCATATTATTAACCTATTTATTTAGCAATTTCTATTCAAAGTACCTAATCCACGTTATGTGCTATTTTGTAAAAGTATTTTGTAGTAAGTAGTACAACTACATAATATGCTATGCTATGTTGTACTTACTAAGTACAATATAGCATAGCTACAATGCACATCTATACCTGTCTATTGTGTGCAACTCTAGGAGACAGCGCTTAAAGCTCATATTTTCCAAATAAAATTATGAGTTGATAGACAATTTTGTTAATTTTCTTAATTGCTGTTAAATTGTAATGTCAAAAACCCACTTATTTATATTTAAGTTAGCAACTGAAAACATAAGATGTGCTAAACTGAAAAATCATAGAAAATAAAATAACATTTGGCCGCTGAAGAAATAAATAACTTATGTATTTACAGGTCTAACTATTTAATTATCCTCATAAATGATAGTAATTTTATTTCTCTTTCATAGCAAATTTATATAAAATAAAGATAATGATAAAAATAAGTACCTACCTATGTTACATAAATAAGTGTTAAAAATATGAATTCAAGAAACTAAACATTGCTTATTTTCAATTCTGGAAGGGTTGTGTTGTGGCACCACAAATTATATAGTGTAGTGTCACAATATACTAATAATTTATGTAAACACAAAGGTATAAGTAGGTAAGTACAAGAAATTAACAAAATGGTATCATCATGCATTTATTATTGTCACAAGTTCACAACACATATTTTAAGACATTATTACGGTATACTTTGTACTGTTTATCTTTTAAAGGTTCTGTTGAATGATTTTCTCTGTAATTATCATCTTATAAACAATGTTCTTGTCTTGGAGTAGCCGGCCATTCCATCATGTCAATATTAAACTTATAAGGAACATTCGGTCTGCTTTTCTTTAAATCTTGATAAATATCTGCAACCTTGCTCTGATAATGAGCCTTACGGGTAGTATCATAAGAGGAAATGAAGAACATTAACCACAAAATGACCCAACCAAACAATAACTTCTACAAAATTTTGCCATGACGGGGTCATAGAATAATAACTCTTCGCTTCGCTTAAGCTAGATCGATAGATCGATAGTCTTCATACTAAAGCTTCGTCAAAAGTGAAGCAAAAAATCAGATTTATGTGTGTGCGAGCATTACGTGCCTACGTGCGCCAACCAGCCCCGACACGCACACAAACAAAACTTTGATGTTAACAAAACGGGACGTTCGTGTAAAGTCGGGGGCCGACTGAGCACAAATTATATAGACTAGTACAGATAGGAATCAAGCCTTATAGCGGCCGTTTGTTAGTGAATGACGGACCCCGATTAGAGTTTGACAACATAGTGCTGCCAGAACTATCGACACCGATATCGATAGTTGTGCAAATCATCGACGTTTTGGTAGGTACAACCCTAGTAATATTTTATTTTAAATTCTGCACAAATAAAAAACACATTTGTGAAAGAAGGCATTTATTACTTGACATTATAATTTTATCAAATACAAAGTACATAGTATAAGTTGAGATTTATACAAGACAAAGAATGAGAGTAATGAAATTACTTACTAAATTGACTTTATAGATAAACTAAGAAATATAAATACTTTATCAGCTACAAGAAAAATTAAACTGCTTGCAAATATTTTTTACGCACAAATGCTAATGCTATTTTTCCTAGTAGTTTTATTTAGTGTCTGCCATTTCATTATTTACTGTTAATATCACTTTCAATGCAAGATGCAATAACCTACAGTCGTCACAAATTAAGATGCCCGTTTTGACACATGGTAATGACCCTAGAATGTAACTTGTTACGAAAACCAAAAAATCAAATATATGCTGATTACTTATCAAAAGTGTATGAAAATAATATGTTACATTTTTTTACGCATCATAAATTAAGGCAAAGTGTATTCCGCGTATTATTTTTGCGTTTATTTTAAAGTAAACGCAGATTCGATTAACTACGAAACGTCTCGAAAAACAGTTACGTTCTCAGTCTTTATTTTTTTAAATACTAGTGTTGTAACCGTTGCGTGCAGGATTTCTCCTGCTTCATTCAATCGAAATAATCGCTATAACCACTTTAATAGATTAATTTGTAAAATTGATCTTTTTTGTGTGAAAACTAGATTGGCGCATAAAGCATTAGTGAAATTATGAATCGGCAACAATGATTTCGATAAAACGGTTTCTAGGCAAACGCAAACTTATCCAATGAGAACGTTTCGAATGAACCGAATGAAAAAAAAAATATTATTTAAATAAAACGTAGACAACCTTGCACACCTCATCATGTCGAATCGTCACGTTCACCTTTCCAGATTTCTTAAAACACGTTTCGTTCGGCTTGTTCGAAGCGTTCGCATCGGACAAGCGTGCGTTCACCATAAGCGGCCTGTACACGTTGGTCCAACCACTGGCCAATACATCGTACATTGACACTTGGACGAACAAGATGTTTAAAAAGGTTCTTCCAAAAGTGTTAATATACGACGTATTGGCCAATGGTTGGGCCAACGTGTACAGGCCGCTATAATAAGTAATGTAGCTACTCTATGACCATGTCTATGCTGTGAGCTGTAGTTAAAATACTTGCACTTTTAGAGCCAACGCGACTTGTGATTTTTAGTCGACCGATAGTTTAGTCGGAATCGTAATGCCCCCAGTACACGATGGCCGATCATGGTCGGCGACCATGACCAATACATCGTACATTGACACTTTTGAAAGAACCTTTTTAAACTTGTTCGTTCAAAAGTGTCAATGTACGATGTATTGGTCATGGTCGCCCAACTTGTACTGGGGGCTTAAGACGATCGTGATCAAACTGTCGGCCGATAGTTTAGTTTTGAGAACCTGCGAGCACTTTTGATTTTTAGTCGACCGATAGTTGGTCGATAGTTTAGTTGAATCCGGGCGCGCGTTCACATAGTCCTTCATGCACAGGCCGATAGTTGTCCGATAGTTGTATAACTGTAACTATAACTATAGTTGTAGTAACGGCCAGTCATTTTCGATAGTTCGATACTGAATGCGCAGTCTACCGATAGTTGGGCGATAGTTTAGTTGAATGCAGTGCGCGCGCTCACATAGTCCTTCATGCACATTACCGCCCAGCCGATAGTTGTGCGATAGTTTTATCGTACAACTATCGGCCAGTCATTTTCGATAGTTTGATCGGTCGATAGTTTAAGCGCACTGACGATTGCCACTGCCATATAACTCTATACTGCATCCGAGAACGACCAAACTATCGCCCGATTAAATATCACAAGTGCGCGTTCGCTCTTATATAAATTATGCAATTTAAGTGGATTCGATTCAAGTTTATATAACATAAAAGGTAAATTTATACTTTAATAATATGTTTATTCAAAGTGTAAGTACCTATATAGTAAGTTTTACATTTTATTATTATAACTTTAGTCTTAATCCACATAAGTTGCAAACCTACTATAATCGATTAGTTACTCAGAACCTTAATCGATTAATCGCGAGAATCGATCACAGACTCGTATGGTTACATGCCTAATCACGTCACTTTAGCCGTATATATATATTGGCTACGTTCCGTTTTGTGTCAACAGCGATAATATCACTGATATCGCGCTCACACATCGTTCCGATTTGTTGTGAGCGCGACAACGAAAGCAGTAATTACGTCACGGATGACGTCACTACCGCCGCCATTTTGCGATCACGGTGATATCGTTCTCAAGCGTTAGCACTGTGAGCGGGCTGTCATATTTGACGTTTTGTTGTCAAACGTCATTGTTTGTTGTGGTTTTGTTTGAGTAATCTCTGCGTTTTAGGTTTTATTTAGGTATTTTATTTGTTTATCCCGAAGCAGAAAGCCAGAAAAATGATAGTGCTTATTAAAGTTGAGACGACGGGTAGAGACATTACTCTAAATTTAAGCACGGATCACTATCATCATCGCTGTCCAATAAAACGTTTACTAATTGACGAATATCCATACTAAACCGGTGATTATTTACTTACAAATTCAAATCAAAACAACGCTCGCTCGCGATGCTTGCAAATAGCCGTTCCGAATTGAAATCGCGTCAACAGTGCTGTCAGCGCGATAATCAAATCGGAACAGCTTTTAGCGCTCACAGCGCCAACAGTACTATTGACTCAAAACGGAACACGGCCATTAGTCTATGACTTTAACATGTGTCAAAACGGGCATCTTATTTTGTGACGACTGTAATTCTAATAGTTAAACATTTAATGCAGTAAGTAATCAATATAGCAACTAACAGCAGTAATTTGCACCATAATTCTGATTTGATAACTTATTACCGCAAGAATAGGCAGACACGGGCATCTTCGCAGCACTCCACAAACCTCGTTGAGACTCAAGTTATCTGAAAAGATTAGATTTGGTTAGTATAGATTCTACATATTGTTACTATAATCTGCCATAACATTTTATAAACAAATAATTAATAGTTGAACTGAAAAGTTTGAAAATCACGAAAGAGTAGTGTGTAGTCCGAATCATTCCCGTGGAATACTTACGAAATATTCTGAAGTATTACGAAACATTCGGAATATTTCGATTGTCGAAAAATACGGGAGTAGGTAACTATAAAAAAGCAGCAATCGGTAAAAAAGCCGTAGAAAGCAGTTGACACTTATTTTTAAATACCTACCTAGCAAGAAAAATAGTCAATCATAGTAAAAGTATGGATAGATATCTTACTATCTACTTAGGTACCTCTTAAATAAAATTTCTGTGGAAGTTTTAAGTGTAGAAGTAGGTAGGTACTTAAGTAGGCACCTATACCCTACCTAAGTACGTATTATTTTAGCGAATTTTTAATGTTCTTGAATTGCTTGAAACGTATGAAAACATATTTTTAAACTATGATATTAAGGTAAGCCGATTAGAATCGGCTTGTAGGTATGTACCCTTTCGTTTCGCCACTGCTAGGTAGGTACAAAACTCGGCACGGACACGGAGTATAGCTATATAGCCACAAAGTAACTACCTACGCGGGCGGTCGCCGGAGCTATAGCCGTCATCGGCATAGCCGTCGAACCACAATATAAGTGGTCGTACTCGTACCTAGCAATACAAGTGCCGTACTGAGGCTTAGGTCATCATTTCACTATCACCACAGATTACTAAATAGTTACTAGGTAGGTAAGTAGGTACTAATCTTTGGAACTAAAACAGTTTTCTTACAACAGTCCATTTTGACAGCTAATTTCGAATTGCAAGTGGCTCCTCTGCCACGGCTGTCACAGGAACAGACAGAAGTGTGGGACTATATTTTTATATTGCTTACTATTGACGGCTGACACCCTGAGAAAACTCAGTTATTGTGATTTTAATGAATTAAAAATACGATAAATAAAATAGGTATACTTGAATTAGATTTCGATTTATTGATTTGAATTGTTGGAAAACGGACATTGATTATTGTGATTTGATTACGATTATTGTTATTTGAAATGCCTAGAAAAAAAATTGTAATTTATCGCAAGGCTCGAGGTCAGCTAAGAGGATGAGGTTACTTCGTGCTCTTAAAACCGATAAGGACCGTGAAGCTCGGTTAACAAGCAATCGCGAGCGCAAGACCTACACCAATACACACACATATACTTTGCGGTCACTGGAAGGATGTGTAGATTACACATAAAATAAACAAATACAAAAGTCACTCTACCGTGCGTACGAACGAAGTCGCGGGCAACAGCTAGTATATAATAAAGTCGCTCTCCGCCTCTGTCTGTCTGTTTCTAACCTTTCTTCTTTTAAACCACGCAACGGATTTCGATGCAGCTGTCACTGTTAGGTATTTAGAAAATTTATTCTCGAAGGTTTATAAATAAATACATACAAAACATTCTAATTCCGTATTTATATAGTAGAGAAAAATTACCTACATGTTTTTTGATGAAGCCGTCAAAAAACGATTTTTCGAGCGCTTACATTGCGAACGCTGCTGGTTAAGGGTGGTGGTGGTGGTATTCCATTTATCAAAGATCTTTGTCCAATATGTATTGGATCCAACAAATTGGACGCATATTGGACGACTTTGAAGTCCAATTTCATACATTCGACGTCCAATTTCTTGGACAAAGTCTTTGATAAGTGGAATACCACCCTAAACCGTATGAGATACCTACATCAAAATAATTTACTACGGAATTGTATATCATAAAGAGGCCTACAAAAAAGACCCGAAGTCGCCTTATTTCTATAGGTTGACTCACAGTAATTTTTATATTTATTAAGTTATTTAAAAATATTACTTTATTTGCAAAGCTAATGTCTCCTAATCAGTATTAATCCTTATCCAAATAAGTACCTAGGTATATAAGTTACCTTGGCAATTTAATGTAGGTAGATCAAAATTAACCTTTACTGTATTTCATTTAAATGAACACTTTAGAAGTTATCATATCACAGATTTAAAAGTACCTAGGTAGGTACTGTTACTGTCGGTCGAAGCACCCACAAATTGTTCAAACGAAGCCGGGCTGGGTCGCTAGTACCTAAGTAATTGGTAACAAGTGTCAAATTTAATTTTAGTGTTATGCTGTACCTACTTTTGTTGATAATGTCGCCTTACATAGGTAAGGAATAAAATAAACATTCAAATTTTACTTACGCTAATTACGCTACAATAATAATAACAACCAATTCACCATCAAACCATCGCTGAGCACTTCGTTTTTTTAAAAACAACGCTCACGTTTATTTTTATCGAAATTGAAATATTTTCTTAGACCGCGAATTATTACGAAACATTATGAATCCTTCTCTGCGGGGAAGGGGAGCGGGCGAATAATTCCCCGGGGGGCATCGCCTCCCACTCCCCGCCCCGCTTATCTCGCCCGCCCGCCCTGCGCTGCGCGCCGCGCGCGCCACTAGAATGAATTTGTTCTGCTGTCAGGGGGTCTACCGCCTAAAAAATCTGGATATGGATATGGGCTTTATTTGACATTTGAAGCCCATAATCTGAACTTGGCGGTACCGCCTAATTCCATGGACTTCATATTTCTTCCCATACCCATATGTCAGAAAAAGAGTGAATGACGAAGAAAATTCTCTATACATTTTTGACAGTTGAAGCCCAGAATCGGTATTTTGTAAAAATTAAAAAGTAAAAACTCGAAACCCAGATTCATATCGTTATGTCAAATGAAGCAGGCGAGTATTTTGGTATCGGAAGATTCATGGAAAAGTTTAATTTCTCAATTTGTGTGAAATAACTTGCTACTTTTGAGTGTAATCAACTTCATTTATAGTAAATATATATACCCCTAGCACTTGTAAAACGTTGAACTTTAGCAGAAGAGAGTTTAAAAGCGGAGCGAAAAGATGGAGCGAAAGAGACAAACACAAATTGCTATTTCGCTGTTCCTTTCTCTCGAAGTCATGTAATGGAATTTTACCCGCGAAATTCAAATTTTCGTTTCTTGTTTCGTTATCGGAATTTACATAACTTTAAAGATAAATTGTTGACCTACTTTTGATAAAATTTAGGCATTTAATTAAAGTAATGAAGATACTATGTAAATCAAAAATAGGAAAGTTTTATTTTATGTAGGTACGGTTATATATTTTGTTTTTACTGCTTTGAGGATTTTTATCCGAAACACAAAAATTAAACCAAATCACTAGCCTAGCCTAGCCACCATTCTGGCTGAAGTGTGCTGAAGTGCTAGATAATACTTATTATCCTCCTTGGAGTAATTGTGTTGTGTGATATTATCAATAGCGACTTTTTTGTGGATATTGTCTACGGAAAGTGCATTTGATTGACATATTATTTTACAAGTGATATTGAGCTGTGTTAAAGTTCTCTGTTATTTATTATGTTATAAAGCTAACTCCTTCCTATAAATGCATGTTTTAAGACCTCAGCAAAGCATTTGATCTTGTGTGTTATGAAGTTATGATAAGCTTTGGACCTTTGGACAAAACTTAAAGATGTTTCTCGTTGGCTGAGGTTATAAATGTACCTACTGGCACATTGGTATGGTAATCAGAAAAATGTGGTAAAGTGGGGAAATACATGCTCTGAAGAGTTTATGTGGTGTTAGACAGGATGGGCTGACTTCACTCTTATATATGTATACCTATATGGACAAGCTCATCGCTGGGCTGAGCAGCACACATGGTTGTTATATAGATAATGTCTGTGTGAATAATATCAGTTATGCTGATGACATGGTGCTGTGCTGCTCTGCCTATCGCTGGGTGGCCCAAAAAGCTCCTGCGAGGACTATATATGGAAGCACGGCCTAAGGTACAACGAGAAATAGAGTGAATTCATGATCTTCAGGGGTAACATTAAGAGACTTGAAAATGTGCCCCTGTTACTTTTGAACAGGATTCCTTTGGGCCGTGTAAGTCAGTTTAAATACCTTGGGCATATAGTAACTGAAACTCTGTATGACAATTTATTCTGATATAGATGGATAGGGATGCAGGGCTTTGTTGGTCAGTGGTAACATGGTGAGACACAGGTTTGCTTGGTGTACAGTAGAAGTAAATTTTACTTTATTTAAAGCCTATTGTCAAAATTTTTATACCAGTAGTCTGTGGTCAAACTTTATCCAGCTTTCCTACAATGCCCTGCGTGTGTTATACAGTAACATCTTTAAATCCTTGTTGGCGCTTCCACGTTTCTGCAGTGCATCTGGCTTCTTATTTCAAAGGCATTCTGAGGAGAGTGGAGAGAAGTTAGTCTCTCCATATTTTGCTAGGTGAAACTTTATGTTAACATAAGTAGCATATTTTAATTTACTTTTTCAATTTTAATTTTAATATTGTGATTTTGTACTAAAATAGTCAGTAAGCAAAGAAATGGTCTGAAATAAAGGAATTTTATTTTATTTGAACAGTTTAATCATTGCTTATTTTTAATCATTTCTGTCGAACAAATAAATTTTTATTTTTAACCTAATCGATAGAAGTTTAAGTTATAAATTTCAATAAAAGCTCCCATCTGTTATCATTTGTTAGATACTAACTCTAGTTTGTCTGTTTTTCGTTTCGGGACGATGCAATTATTTTAGAATTACTGAATAAATAATCCATATTATTAACCTATTTATTTAGCAATTTCTATTCAAAGTACCTAATCCACGTTATGTGCTATTTTGTAAAAGTATTTTGTAGTAAGTAGTACAGCTACATAATATGCTATGCTATGTTGTACTTACTAAGTACAATATAGCATAGCTACAATGCACATCTATACCTGTCTTTTGTGTGCAACTCTAGGAGGCAGCGCTTAAAGCTCATATTTTCCAAATAAAATTATGAGTTGATAGACAATTTGTTAATTTTCTTAATTGCTGTTATATTGTAATGTCAAAAACCCACTTATTTATATTTAAGTTAGCAACTGAAAACATAAAATGTGCTAAACTGAAAAATCATAGAAAATAAAATAACATTTGGCCGCTGAAGAAATAAATAACTTATGTATTTACAGGTCTAACTATTTAATCATCCTCATAAATGATAGTAATTTTATTTCTCTTTCATAGCAAATTTATATAAAATAAAGATAATGATAAAAATAAGTACCTACCTATGTTACATAAATAAGTGTTAAAAATATGAATTCAAGAAACTAAACATTGCTTATTTTCAATTCTGGAAGGGTTGTGTTGTGGCACTTCTTAATTGAGAATATTGGCTTTGTTTAGTCTGAATTTGTCACAATATACTAATAATTTATGTAAACACAAAGGTATAAGTAGGTAAGTACAAGAAATTAACAACCAGAAATAAAGAACTGCAAAATGGTATCATCATGAATTTATTAACCAAGTTGTTATTGTCACAAGTTCACAACACATATTTTAAGACATTATTACGGTATACTTTGTACTGTTTATCTTTTAAAGGTTCTGTTGAATGATTTTCTCTGTAATTATCATCTTTTAAACAATGTTCTTGTCTTGGAGTAGCCGTCCATTCCATCATGTCAATATTAAACTTATAAGGAACATTCGGTCTGCTTTTCTTTAAATCTTGATAAATATCTGCAACCTTGCTCTGATAATGAGCCTTACGGGTAGTATCATAAGAGGAAATGAAGAACATTAACCACAAAATACCCAACCAAACAATAACTCCTACAAAATTTTGCCATGACGGGGTCATTTGTCAAATTGTTCACGTAATTAGCGCACACAAATCGAAGAGAAACCATAGTTGACCCTCAAAGATATGCCTTTTTCGTTATATTTTATTAATTTTGTGTTATTTACTTAATTCAAAAAGTAATGGTATTCCACTTATCAAATATTTGATCCAAGAAATTGGACGAGGACAACTTCGAATGGTTTCATTGATAAATTCTTTGATGAAATGCATATTGGACAAAGATATTTCATAAGTGGAATACTGTAGAAAGGCTTGTCATTTGCGTTTGGTTATTAATTGATACGTACATTATTTATTTTAGGAATACTTGTTTTTAATACTATGAAGAACTAAATTAATTGTTTTTATCGACTTTGTTCGTTGTCATTTAAAATATAAATAATAAGAGTAAAAAATGCAGAGAAATAATAATATTTTGTTAAATATTGGTATTTATTTGATATGATGCAACAAGACGCGACTATCATTCACTCGCGAAATCCAGATCCGGAAAAACAGTTAGCCGGTAGCTCCAATTGAAGCCCATATTATGGGTCTGGGCTTGAAATCAGAAATATGGATCTGAACTTCATATTTTTAGCCGGTAGACCCCCAGGTCAGTGGCGGGCGCCGTGCCGCGCGCCGCGCACGAGTTGTTCGTTCGTCCGTCGTCGTCGTCGCCAGCCGGACCCAGCACGATATTTTCTAGCAAGATTGACCTAAGATAAAAAAATGCAAATATTTTCAAACAAATTTATTTTGAAATATTCTGATGGAAAGAAACTTTATGAGAAGTATTACGTAATTATTCCGAATATTTCAGAAGTTTTGCAACTGTAGTTGTGACGCTATGCAAAAGTTATAGATAAATCAATGTTTATAGTTAACTAGCGGCAGGGCCGCTCCGCCCCTGTGTGCGAAGTGTGCGGCGCACACAGGCGCCACGGCAATAGGGGCGCCGCTATCAAAATTATTCATCGAAAAAATTATGCTAAAGCGAGATAGCAATGAGAAAACGACGCGCGCGGGAGCGGGATTTTGCAGATTAGGCAAAAACAACACAAAATCACTTCGTATTAAAAAACTACAACGATTTAAAAAAAAGCCTTCTATACGATCCTCAATATTATTGGTGTCCACTAATTAAACCAATTTCCAAAAGTGTAAGTAACCCCATTTAAGAATTTTCGTATTTGTTAGTGGTCTTTTCGGAAAGAAAAAGTGTCGAGGCAAAATCAATAAATCGTGTTTTTGAAACTAATACGGATCTAGATAAAGGTATGAACAAATATATATCTTATTACCAGATTTGTAACAACTGTAACCGTCCTACAGTTTTAAATCAAAAAGTCCATACTTTTTCCGAGTAGCGCCTTAACGCCGATGATTTGTGTAAAGAAATTATGTCATGTCAATGTTTTTTTTTTAATTTAATAATGATGTGGCGAAAAGTCAAATAAGACCAAAAATATAAGAGTGAAGGTACATTAATTCGCAAAAAGCTGAAATTTGGTGAAATTGTTCAAAACATTATTATAAATTAAATTTAAAAAGTCCTCATCGATCCGGTACCTGGAAAAAAAATGGGTATTTCGCGATTTTTAGAAAAACGATAAGTTTCATCATAAAAAAAGCTCAGACAAAAATTGTAGACCATGTAATTATCTACAAAAAGTATGTGAATACTTTTTCCCTAAGAGCCACCGTTTCTGAAATATAACGATTCAAAAAGTTGGAAACCTTGTAATTAATCACATGCATCTTGCACATTTCCACGGTACCTATGAGGTACTTAGCGCGTTTTTTAAAGTGTTTTCCCCGGTAGGCCTATTCCACGGGTATGTTGTGATTCTAAACGATTGCATTATAGCAGACTAGCTATGCACCTGCGGCTTCGTCCGCGTGGACTACACGACGTTATCCCGCGAGAATGTGATATTTTTCCGGGATAAAAAGTAGCCTATGTTCCTCTCCAACATACAAAGTATGTGTCCCGAATTTCGGCCAAATCCGTTCCGCCGTTTTGGCGTGATTGAGTAAGACACATCCAAACATCTAAACTTTCACATTTACGTTATCCCGCGGGAATGTGATATTGTTCCGGGATAAAAAATACCTATGTTCTTCTCCAGGCTACAAAGTTTCTGTGTCCCAAATCCGTTCAGCCGTTTTGGCGTGATTGAGTACAAACGTCCAAACATCTAAGCTTTGCATATGATGACGATTACACCTTTCCAAATTTTTTTAATCAATATAGGGCAGAAGCCCCGATTTTGGCCACTGTACCGGTTTTGGCCACTTTTTAAACAACTTTTCGCCATTTTTGCTAAAGGCAATTAAAATAAGGTATTTTAAGCGAATGATACTGCAACCGTTAGAATTTTTTGTCATACGATTTTTTTTCAATAAATTCCATTTTCTGTTTTAAAAAAATGTTTTGTATGAAAATTATAAGAAATTTGTTTTGGATGAAATACTTTATAAACCTTTGTTTTCTACAATTAAATTGTTGTTTTGCAATTGATTGGTTTCTAGCGCATTAGAATATATTGATTTAACCTGGGTTTGGTTTTGATTTTCGCTATACTTACAAAAGTTTAACTATCAATAAGTGGCCAAAACCGGTACATTTGCCACCTCTTACACATTTTGTGTTATAAGCAAAAAAGTATTTCACTTTTTTAAATTTGAATTATGTACCTTTTAAGGTAGATAAATTACCTATAATTTAAGATATAATTTGTCCCTTAAATACCTAAGACCATTTAGTACCTAGTACTTAAAAGTATAAAAATCCTTAAAGTGGCCACAAAGGGTACCTCTGCCCTATCTCAGAAACGGTGGCTCTTAGAAAAAAGTATTGAGCCATTTTTTATAGATAACTAGCGGCCGCCCGCGGTTTCACCAGCGTGGTTCCCGTTCCCGTGGGAATATCAGGATAAAAAGTACATATAAACCTTCCTCTTGAATCACTCTATCTATTAAAAAAAAACGCATCAAAATCCGTTGCGTAGTTTCAAAGATTTAAGCATACAAAGGGACATAGGGACAGAGAAAGCGACTTTGTTTTATACTATGTAGTGATTACATGATTTACAATTTTGTCTTTGCTAATTTTACGATAAAACTTACCGTTTTGCTGAAAAAACGCGAATTTGACATTTGACCTCGAATATTTTTTTCTATGTACCGGATCGGTGATGAGGGCTTTTTAAATTTCATTTATAATTATGTTTTGAACAATCTCACAAACTTTCAGCTTCTTGCGAATTAATGTATCTTCGGATGTCTAAATTGACCGGACTATATTTTATATTCTTACACATTTTAGACTCTTGTTGTTTTTTTAACATAGAATACGTAATAGTTAGATGAGTATTATTAGAAAAAAGTCAGTTATTTGTTATTAATATATAAGTATACGATTAGATTAGAACATCATAAATAAAGAATGTAAAAATTTAGGAAAAAAAGGAAAAATTTTAGGAAAAACCTATTTAGGAAAATACTATCTAATTAAGTATATAAAACTAGAAAACATTTATTTCGGTCAAAATTAACAAAAATAAATAAAAATAAGTTAAAACATTAAGATAATTAAGATTCGTGAAAAAAAGAGGCGCTTCATAGGTTTCGCACACAGGCGCTGTGGGGGGTCGGAGCGGCCCTGACTAGCGGCCGCCCGCGGTTTCACCCGCGTCGTTCCCGTTCTCGTGGGAATATCGGGATAAAAAGTACATATAAACCTTCCTCTTGAATCACTCTATCTATTAAAAAAAAACGCATCAAAATCCGTTGCGTAGTTTTAAAGATTTAAGCATACAAAGGGACATAGGGACAGAGAAAGCGACTTTGTTTTATACTATGTAGTGATAACTGTTATTAAGTAGATAAGCTTTGTACATAGACTGATGAGGTAGTATAATATAATTAAGTAAGATCTAAGATAGTAGGTAGCAGTAACAGTTATAACATAGTCATAAGACAATCACAATAAACCATCATTCGTACCGACAACAATCATATATTATCCCACCGGTACATTTGTTATAATTCTGTTCTGTTTGTCAGAATCAGAAATATGAATTTGATGATAAGGCATTTTAAATTGACAAAGTTATTGAATTACTTACACTGTTATTATCTCTTGACTTGGTATTAACAACTTCACTAAATTGAAATTTGTTAAATGTGACAACTGATTATTTAAATTTAATCCCAAGTAATCTACTGTGCTTTATCATTATCACCATATGATATCACTTCTAAATGTATATTGAAATAAGGTATAAGGAAGGTTTTTTAACAAAACTAATCAATAATTAATTACACATACCTACCTACTTACATTCATAATATAAAAAGAATAAACAAAGACAAACATTACCTACCTTTCATTCATAACTTCTACTTCAACATGTCAATGACAAGTACAAAATCATATGTTGTTGGCCCAAAACTGTGCCACTCTCACAGCGTTATCTGTAGCCAACATGAGGTCCTCACGCGTGCAAGTGTCCGGGCATGCAGAGCAATCAATGAGGTGGGCCATGGTCTGTGGAGTGTAACCACACCTGCACGCGAGATCCGTGTTACTGATGAAGCCCCACCTGGACAGGTTGTCTTTACTTCGACCAACTGGAGTACGGAGTCTATTTAAAGATCTCCATAATGATCTGGGAAGTTCAAGGCCAGGAGGGAGCTTTTCCTGGATGAGCACATATGGGTGTGGAAGGGTAGCAGAGTTTTCCCACAGTTTAACTTTGGTTAAAGAGGCCTCCGTGGTGCCAGGCATGACGCACTTGTAAAAACTATTGCGACTCTTTAGCCTTTGATAAATTTCATAACTTTCTGAGAAACCGAATCTTCTTTACTCCGGTTAAGTTGTGAACTGTATTTTCTTATGTTTTGGTTAGTTTTAAGAAATACAAAGTTGCCTCTTGGAATTACCTAAAACAACAAAACTCAAATTTAGGTTAATGTAATAAATAATTATACATAAAACTACGTAAATAGATTTACTTACGTGTACAGAAGGCATCTTCGAATAATGTATCCATATTTCTGTAAAGAAATATCTGAGAAAAAGTGGAAAAACATCTAAAGAATACTAGAAAACCGAAATGAGTAAAAAACACAAACTAAATAAACGTCATCTTGAAATTCTTGAAAAAAAGTGACAGCCTTCATTTTAGCCAATGGGGGCACCCCAACAAAATGGCGGTCTTAATTATAGCCAATGAATGGGTATCGGGGCTACCGGCCACTACAGTCGTCACAAATTAAGATGCCCGTTTTGACACATGGTAATGACCCTAGAATGTAACTTGTTACGAAAACCAAAAAATCAAATATATGCTGATCACTTATCAAAGGTGTATGAAAATAATATGTTACATTTTTTAACGCATCATAAATTAAGGCAAAGTGTATTCCGCATATTATTTTTGCGTTTATTCTAAAGTAAACGCAGATTCGATTAACTACGAAACGTCTCGAGAAACAGTTACATTCTCAGTCTTTATTTTTTTAAATACTAGTGTTGTAACCGTTGCGTGCAGGATTTCTCCAGCTTCATTCAATTTTATCGAAATAATCGTTATAACCACTTTAATAGATTAATTTGTAAAATTGATCTTTTTTGTGTGAAAACTAGATTGGCGCTTAAAGCATTAGTAAAATTATGAATTGGCAACAATGATTTCGATAAAACGGTTTCTAGGCAAACGCAAACTTATCCAAGGAGAACGTTGCGAATGAACCGAATGAAAAAAAAACTTTAAATAAAACCTAGACAACCTCGCACACCTCACCATGTCGAATCGTCACGTTCACCTTTCCAGAGATTTCTTAAAACACGTTTCGTTCGGCTTGTTCGAAGCGTTCGCATCGGACAAGCGTGCGTTCACCATAAGCGGCCTGTACACGTTGGTCCAACCACTGGTCAATACATCGTACACTGACACTTTTGAACGAACAAGACGTTTAAAAAGGTTCTTTCAAAAGTTTTAATATACGACGTATTGGCCAATGCTTGGGCCAACGTGTACAGGCCGCTATAATAAGTAATGTAGCTACTCTATGACCATGTCTATGTTGTGAGCTGTAGTTAAAATACTTGCACTTTTAGAGCCAACGCGACTTGTGATTTTTAGTCGACCGATAGTTTAGTCGGAATCGTAAGACGATCGTGATCAAACTGTCGGCCGATAGTTTGGTTTTGAGAACCTGCGAGCACTTGTGATTTTTAGTTGACCGATAGTTGGTCGATAGTTTAGTTGAATCCGGGCGCGCGCTCATATAGTCCTTCATGCACAGGCCGATAGTTGTCCGATAGTTGTATAACTGTAACTATAACTATAGTTGTAGAAACTATTGGCCAGTCATTTTCGATAGTTCGATACTGAATGCGCAGTCTACCGATAGTTGGGCGATAGTTTAGTTGAATGCAGTGCGCGCGCTCACATAGTCCTTCATGCACATTACCGCCCGGCCGATAGTTGTGCGATAGTTTGATCGTACAACTATCGGCCAGTCATTTTCGATAGTTTGATCGGTCGATAGTTTAAGCGCACTAACGATTGCCATTGCCATATAACTCTATACTGAATCCGAGAACGACCAAACTATCGCCCGATTAAAAATCACAAATGAGCGTTCGCTCTTATATAAATTACTAGCGGCCGCCCGCGGTTTCACCCGCGTGGTTCCCGTTCCCGTGGGAATATCGGGATAGAAAGTACATATAAACCTTCCTCTTGAATCACTCTATCTATTAAAAAAAAACGCATCAAAATCCGTTGCGTAGTTTCAAAGATTTAAGCATACAAAGGGACATAGGGAAAGATAAAGCGACTTTGTTTTATACTATGTAGTGATGCAATTTAAGTGGCGAATCCACAAGTTCATATCAAGTTTAAATAACATAAAAGGTCAATTTATACTTTAATAATATGTTTATTAAAAGTATAAGTACCTATATAGTAAATTTAACATTTTATAATAATAACTTTACTCTTAATCCACATAAGTTGCAAACCTACTATAATCAATTACTTACTCAGAACCTTAATCGATTAATCGCGAGAATCGATCACAGACTCGTATGGTTACATGCCTAATCACGTCACTTTAGCATATGTCAAAACGGGCATCTTAATTTGTGACGACTGTAAGTTTTGACCGATTCTATGGGTGATTCCAACGCCTGCGACTGAGCCAAATTAGCTGTTTGAATTGCTTCATTTTCTTAGGCCTACTCGGTTTCTAGGCGTTATTATTCTTATGCCCCCAGTACACGATGGCCGATCATGGTCGGCGACCATGACCAATACATCGTACATTGACACTTTTGAAAAAACGTTTTTAAACTTGTTCGTTCAAAAGTGTCAATGTACGATGTATTGGTCATGGTCGGCCAACTTGTACTGGGGGCTTAAGGACGGGGTCATTTGTCAAATTGTTCACGTAATGAGCGATTTTCTGAGAGGCCATTTAAAAAAAAAAAGCTTCTAATTGCTTCACTAGATGGCGTTGAATAAGTATGTACATGTCTATGGTATATTTTGGTATGAAACATATTTAAATTAATTACTTTTTAACAACCCAAAGGAAACTAATAATATATTAAATAAGTACTACTGTGAGGAACAGAAACGAAATAGGTAAATTTAAAGATTTAGGTAAATAAACAACATCTGTCGGACGTTCCGTTTTACGTAAAAAAGTCGCGTCAAAGTAAAATTTATAACGTTCCGTTCCTTCTAACTGCATAGGTGGGACAGCGCCATCTAGTGACTGAGCTTTCAGAAAATCGCCCATTAGCGCACACAAATCGAAGAGAAACCATAGTTGACCCTCAAAGATATGCCTTATTCGTTATATTTTATTAATTTTGTGTTATTTACATAATTATTACCCCCCGTGGGCTACCGGCTAAGAAATCTGGATATGGGTCGGGTATGGGCTTCAACTGTCATTTGAATTCCTTATTCTGATAGATTTTTGTTGCTTGCTCGTTATACCCGACGTCACAAAACAAGGAACTGATAGCGGCTATTTTCTTTATAAAATTGACTTAAAGTTCCCAAAAACGCTTAAAAACGTATGAAGTTCATACCCCTAAAGTTACGCGGTAGCCCCCCTGTTCTGGTGCATACCTGTAGTACGGCACCTCGGATGCCACAAGACTATGTTTCAGAGCAAGTTGTTGGTGTATTATCCTGGCCACTTGGTTATGTCTATGCAAATACTCGCCGTTTGCGAGACGAGAACAACCGGAGATTATATTCCTAAGGGATTCACCCGGACGATGGCACGCTCGGCAAATATCCACTGTGCCATCCCTTAGGATATACTTTCGGTAGTTATTCGTCATCACAACCTGATCCATAATTGCACAGACAAAACCTTCGGGTTCACCAAAAAGATCACCGAAACGAAGCCAGGATACTGAGGCTAATAAATCTACGTCGGGCCCATGGAGAGCCCGGTAGAATCTGCCATGTAACTCCTTGCTTTGCCACACAGTGCTGTAAGTACTACAGGTTTGCGCCAGTTTTCTTTTGCTAAAAATAGAGGAGTCAGTCCATTGTCAACAGCAACTACTATGAGACCCCATATCGACTTGGAGAAAATACTCCCTAAGATTGCATATCTCGCGGTTATGCAATATCTTAGCATTTAAGAAGCCACGACCACCGCACTTCCGCGGGATATACAATCTGATGGTCGATGAACGTGGGTGATGCATGCGGTGTGCTGTTAGCAATGTACGAACTTTTCTATCCAGGGCATCCAGTTCAGTTTGAGTCCATTTAAGTATGCCAAAGGAATACATCAGTACCGGCATGACCCATCCATTGTATGCGCGAACCTTGTTTCCGCCAGACAAAAGACTTTTAAGGACTTTTGAAAGGCGCCCCAAGAAACGCTCACGCAACGACTGTTTCATGTCAGCATCGTTTATGCCTAATGCCTGTGACATACCTAAATATTTATAGGTTTCGTTTACAGAGAGAGATCTAAGATGAATAGAATCCGAGAGTTTTATACCCGTAGATTCGATTATCTGACCACGCTTTACATGCATGACTGCACATTTGTCCACACCAAATTCCATTTTAATGGCATTACTGAAAGTTTCAGTAACCTTCAGTAACGCTGTCAAATGAGAACTGCTATGGGCAAAAAGTTTCAGGTCATCCATGTACAGCAGGTGTGATATTACTTGACCATTTCTCCGTAAACGATAGCCTAACCCTGAACTCTCGAGAAGTATTATTATAGTTTCTTATGTTTTCATTAGAATAGTGTGTTACATTCCAATTGCAATGCTTCTTGGAGTATTTGGCGTCAAGTATGTCGAGTCGGTCTTCTCGGTAATTCTTGCTGAGGTAGTCACCACTACAATAAAACACTCGTGATCATGTTACCTAGATAGCGCATATTTTAATCATTCCACACATCGTCCAGGGGGGCTACCGGCTAAGAAATCTGGATATGGGTATGGGCTTCAACTGTCATTTGAATTCCTTATTCTGATAGATTTTTGCTGCTTTGTTCTGTTGAACGTTGCTAGCTAGTTATCGTTATACCCGACGTCACAAAACAAGGAACTGATAGCGGCTATTTTCTTTATAAAATTGACTTAAAGTTCCCAAAAACGTATGAAGTTCATATCCATAAAGTTACCCTGTAGCCCCCCTGGGGGGCTACCGGCTAAGAAATCTGGATATGGGTATGGGCTTCAACTGTCATTTGAATTCCTTATTCTGATAGATTTTTGCTGCTTTGTTCTGTTGAACGTTGCTAGCTAGTTATCGTTATACCCAACGTCACAAAACAAGGAACTGATAGCGGCTATTTTCTTTATAAAATTGACTGAAAGTTCCCAAAAACGTATGAAGTTCATATCCATTAAGTTACGCGGTAGCCCCCCTGGGGGGCTACCGGCTAAGAAATATGGATATGGGTATGGGCTTCAACTGTCACTTGAATTCCTTAGTTTGATAGATTTTTGTTGCTTTGTTCTGTTGAACGTTGCTAGCTAGTTATCGCTATAACCGACGTCACAAAACAAGGAACTGATAGCGGCTATTTTCTTTATAAAATTGACTTAAAGTTCCCAAAAACGTATGAAGTGCATATCCATTAAGTTACGCGGTAGCCCCCTTTATGGGTATGAACTTCATACGTTTTTTGGAACTTTAAGTCAATTTTATTAAAAAAATAGCCACTATAAATTCCTTGTTTTGTGACTTCGGGTATAACGATAACTAGCTAGCAACGTCCAATAGAACAAAGCAGCAAAAATCTATCAAAATAAGGAATTCAAATGACACTTGAAGCCCATACCCATATCCAGATTTCTTAGCCGGTAGCCCCCATGGTCTATTTCCCCGCAGGGCTTCCCCGCAGGGGTTGTATCAAATAACTTAGTAGTTAGTGTTAAAAGTGAAATTAAGTGATCCTAAGACACTTAGCTCATCCAGAGGTTCCTCTCGCGATAGCTGCACATCAGTCTCCACACTTGGCACTGACTTTAATTTTAACACTGTAACGATGTCGATTCGTACCAGTCATTATAGATGGTTAAAAACTCCATGATGGCTGGAAACTTCATCTAGTTCTACATACTGGCCATTAATTTTATCGAATCCTATCATGTTCTTTCAATTCAAATTCAAAATCTTCGTTTCACGTGTCCTGTTCATCATTTTTGATTCAGTGCTACTAAAATCACCAAGCCGTACAGAGCTCTCGGAGCATTACCAGTTTTTTATACCAGTTTGAGTTGTTCGTTATAGTATTAAATAAGTGGAACCCTTGACCCTTGGAAAGGGTTCCTATTCTTCCTATACGTTTCTTTATTACTACATTTACAATAAAAAGTCAAGTCCCTATAAACATCATCTTTTTATTCATCTATTATCTACAAATTAAATACTGGGCGGTGACTTCCGACGTTCCGGCTAGTGTACCACTGGCCGACGAGGACGTCCCGTCACAACACGCTACTATGCACTAGCTGTAAGTGAAATGATAATGAAACTTTGATAGTCAGTATAAAAGTTATGTTCGAGAGTACCGCGAAAAGGCATGACTTACAGTGCCACAACCTTTTCTGTGCAGGTGACAGCGGCGCTACGTACGTTTTTCTTTTTTTTAATAGTAATTTTAGCGGCCCTGACTTCTAAGAACTTTTGCCGCCAGTAGCGCTATGGTTGGACATCAACTTGACAGCAAAATGACATTAAAAAAAATCACGTTAGTTTCACATTTTGGCCACCGGCACAGCAAAGTTTGTGGCACTGTAAGCCAAGGAATTTATATTACAACAGGAAGGTGCACTCCGTATTTCTGTGTATTTAAAAATACACTTTAACTTGAAGAGATAAGGTTTATATTTCAATACAAAATGTCAACGGTCCAGCTGAGACCTCAAGAACGAGGTGAGGGTGTCCCTTTCTTTCAAATTGCCAGCACTCTTAAATAACATGTTTAGTAGATTTATGGTAGGCAACTTTCGTTATAAAAATAAAATTTCGTAAAATTTTCGCTTCGTATTATTTTTAGTCAATAGAAAACATCGTACTTATATTAATTTAGGTATTAGCGTATTATGCATAAAAATGTATCAGGTCGTTCAAGTTTTTTACGGCTTATCCTAGAAAAAAATTGAATGATAGATTTCAGAATTTTAAAGTGGCAACATGACAAGCTGATCATTTTAAGGATCATTCAACGGAAAATGTCATCATCTTCCGTCTTCGTTGTGTCAAGTTGGTTATGCGTAAATATTTTGCCTTGTGGTGGTGTTTTTTGCAATATCGTGAAAAGGTGTTGCGTTAATAATTATGGGCTGTGGAAATGAAACATTTGCTGGTTGCAATATTTCTTTTCACAGGTGAGATAGAATTTATTGAAAATGACACGAGTTCTTACTATGGAACAATTAGGGTGACAACAAATTTCCTTTTTCTTTTCATTTGATTCTATAAAACGTTTATACCTAAAATTATTGTCTGATTCGTATCTTACAATTTTATTCAGTAATGTATAGGTAATCATGTTTTGTTAAACATCTGTGTAACAATAAACTATTATTATGTTTTATTTCTTTTATTTACTGGCACCTATTTCCTGGCATCCCTACTAGTTTAAAGTCGGAAACACACTTCTGTGGTGTGGCGCGACGCCAGAATGTCTGTTTCATGCACTTAGTATGGACACGACAGAGACAGAAAGAGTCGCGCCACACTGCATAAGTGTGTTTCTAACCATATACCTTGGTACTATTATACAGGCTGACGGGGAAACTCGACCTATTTCTTGAAAGGGGTTATACTAGAGGTCATTAGCAACAAATTAAGTCCAGTGAACCAGGGGTCAAAACTAGATGGTTACCGAGCTGTGACGGTTCTTCGATTTCTTAATTTTTTTCTGAATTGTTACCAAAAATCATTGATTGTGAATAAACTACTCTACTCTTAACATTGAATCAATACTTTTCTGAAAGCTGAATAATTAGTGATCATTTAAAAAAAAAACTTACATAATTCAGAAATAAAAGATTTTTAGTAACAATAATTTTTATTGTTTGCATTTTTCTCCAACTTCGCCCTAAATTATTGGAAAAAAACTGTATGGAAGTTGGCGTACAAATAAATAAAATGTCTAACTAGTTTCATAAGCTTTCCAAAAGGGTACAAAAATTATTAGGTTACCTAGCTGTTTTTAAAAAAATCAACAAAAGAGCGCAATAGGGCAATTTTCCTTTTAAATTTTAAATTGAATTCAGCCCAAAAAGTGGCGAAGCGATGGCTGGCTTATGCGTCATGCTCGTGAACGAGTGCTGCCAGTGGAAATGGGTCTGCTCTTCTCTGCTTGCCTTAAATGTGTTTTTTTTGTTTTTATTTCTAATGCGGTGGTGGCGTGTGACCGTGTGAGGCGGGTCATTACGTTCCCTAAAATATGGTTAAGCGAAGCGATGGCTGGCTCATTCGTCATGCTCGTGAATGAGTTCTGCCAGTGGGAATGGCCAAATGGGGCCGGAGAATTAGGTATATAAGTCGAGAATAATTATTACCGACGTCAGCGTCGGTGGCACTGACTGTTTATCAGAGGTCACCAGTCGCAAGCACGCCGGATGTCGCTGCGAGTCGGTGCGACCGTATACGCTGCACGGGCCCTTACGTGATGCCACGAACATCCAAGTTGTTAGTATTGTTAATCTAGTGTGTTGTTTAATACATCCGTATTACGTAAATATTCGAATGCTATCGTATTTTAAAAATAAAATATCCTATATTCAATATTCTGACAATTTATTCATGGATCAAATTTCATCAAAATCGGTTCACTACCAATCGGAAAACCACTTTCGCATTTATAATTTTAACCAATGATAACAAAGTGTAAAAAAAACGTCTTTTCTTTTAAAACTTATGGTCACCCTAACGGCCTAGACACGAACATGCGCGACGGCGGTGGCGACGAGCGAATTGCGCATCAGTTGGTGCGTCTCATTGACTTATTTGATTAGACGTCTGTCGCGAGCGCGCAATGATTCCGCAATTCGCTCGTCGCCGCCCGCCGCCCGTCGCGCATGTTCGTGGCCAGGTCGTAATGGAATAGAGTGAGATAAACTGACCTCGTTCTGACTATCTCATTAGGACCGTTTTTTAGCAGCAGTGCACCTTCCTGTTGTACGTAGTACTTTAGTACTTATAAATTCCTTGACTTAAGCTAATAGAACAATGACAGATGACAATCAAAAAGATGGGATTTGCCTCAGAACAATAACTACCAAGGAATTTATAAGTACTACGTACAACAGGAAGGTGCACTGCTGCTAAAAAACGGTCCTAATGAGATAGTCAGAACGAGGTCAGTTTATCTCACTCTTTCCATTACGACTTGGCCACGAACATGCGCGACGGGCGGCGGGCGGCGACGAGCAAATTGCGGAATCATTGCGCGCTCGCGACAGACGTCTAATCAAATAAGTCAATGAGACGCACCAACTGATGCGCAATTCGCTCGTCGCCACTGCCGTCGCGCATGTTCGTGTCTAGGCCGTTAGGGTGACCATAAGTTTTAAAAGAAAAGACTTATTTTTTTTACAATTTGTTATAATGAGGAATTTTCCAAAAGGTATCGTAAGCTTATTTCAAATAGGTGCAAGAGATGGCGCTAGCGAAACTTTTCTTTTTTTTTTAATAACAATACCTTGGACGTTTGTCAGCCTACGCAAAACAAAATAAAATTTTAAAATGTAAATAAATATGTAAATAATCTTGTTATATAAGGTTTTATTTCAAAATTACTACTTTTAGGATATGACTTAAAGTTCAACCGTAGGTTTTTATCCATACTTCGCTATTTTTGTTGTACCTATAAAACTGTACAATAACTGTCAAGTTGAAAAGTTTGTTCAAGTTTGTTTTTGCATCTAGAGAATGAAAATTCAGTACATAGGTACTAACTTCTTAATTAATTTGAGCTATTAATTTCAACTTTTACATGAAAATGCCACTTTTTCCACATTTTCTTTTCTTTCTGACATTAACAGTTATTTAAATTAAAATATAATCAAAATCAGGTAAAATAAGAAAAAAACGATAACTCAATATATATATACGCAACAAAATTCGTGAAACAATACATTCAACTTTCCCGTAAACTGGGGAACGCAAAAAAACCATACCATATAGTGTGCCAATCTTTTCTGTTCCGGTGATTCTCTTTGGAACTAAAACAGTTTTCATACGACAGTCCATTTTGACAGGTAATTTCGTATTGCAAGTGGCTCCTCTGTCACGACTGTCACCGGAACAGAAAAGCTTGTGGCACTATACATGAAAATTAAGAAAAAAAAGAAAAGTGGTCGCAGCGACATCTATTGAGCATTATAGAACCTACTGGAAAACTTCTCATTGGTTAAAATTATAAATGCGAAAGTGGTTTTCGGTTGTGCTTTCACGCTTCGTGTAGTGAACCGATTTTGATGAAATTTGATCCATGAATAAATTGTCAGAATATTGAATATAGGATATTTTATTTTAAAAATACGATAGCATTCGAATATTTACGTAATACGGATGTATTAAACAACACACTAGATTAACAATACTAACAACTTGGATGTTCGTGGCATCACGTAAGGGCCCGTGCAGCGTATACGGTCGCACCGACTCGCAGCGACATCCGGCGTGCCTGCGACTGGTGACCTCAGATAAACAGTCAGTGCCACCGACACGCCGACGTCGGTAATAATTATTCTCTACTTATATACCTAATTCTCCGGCCCCATTTGGCCATTCCCACTGGCTGCACTCATTCACGAGCATGACGAATGAGCCAGCCATCGCTTCGCTTAACCATATTTGAGGGAACGTAACGACCTCACACGGTCACACGCCACCACCGCATTAGAAATAAAAACAAAAGAAAACACATTTAAGGCAAGCAGAGAAGAGCAGCCCTATTTCCACCGGCAGCACTCGTTCACGAGCATGACGCATAAGCCAGCTATCGCTTCGCCACTTTTTGGGCTGAATTAAATTTTAAATTTAAAAGGAAAATTGCCCTACTGCGCTCTTTTGTTGATTTTTTTAAAAACAGCTAGGTAACCTAATAATTTTTGTATCCTTTGGAAAGCTTATGAAACTAGTTAGTCATTTTACTTATTTGTACGCCAACTTCCATACAGTTTTTTTCCAATAATTTAGGGCGAAGTTGGAGAAAAATGCAAAAAATAAAAATTATTGTTACTAAAAATCTTTTATTTCTGAGATTATGTAAGTTTTTTTAAAATGATCACTAATTATTCAGCTTTCAGAAAAGTATTGATTCAATGTTAAGAGTAGAGTAGTTTATTCACAATCAATGATTTTTGGTAACAATTCAGAAAAAATTTAAGAAATCGAAGAACCGTCACAGCTCGGTAACCATCTAGTTTTGACCCCTGGTTCACTGGACTTAATTTGTTGCTAATGACCTCTAGTATAAACCCTTTCAAGAAATAGGTCGAGTTTCCCCGTCAGCCTGTATAATAGTACCAAGGTATATGGTTAGAAACACACTTATGCAGTGTGGCGCGACTCTTTCTGTCTCTGTCTTGTCCATACTAAGTGCATGAAACAGACATTCTGGCGTCGCGCCACACCACAGAAGTGTGTTTCCGACTTTAAACTAGTAGGGATGCCAGGAAGTAGGTGCCAGTAAATAAAAGAAATAAATCATAATAATAGTTTATTGTTACACAAATGTTTAACAAAACATGATTACCTATACATTACTGAATAAAATTGTAAGATACGAATCAGACAATAATTTTAGGTATAAACGTTTTATAGAATCAAATGAAAAGAAAAAGGAAATTTGTTGTCACCCTAATTGTTCCATAGTAAGAACTAGTGTCATTTTCAATAAATTCTATCTCACCTGTGAAAAGAAATATTGCAACCAGCAAATGTTTCATTTCCACAGCCCATAATTATTAACGCAACACCTTTTCACGATATTGCAAAAAACACCACCACAAGGCAAAATATTTACGCATAACCAACTTGACACAACGAAGACGGAAGATGTCATTCAGCTTGTCATGTTGCCACTTTAAAATTCTGAAATCTATCATTAAATTTTTTTCTAGGATAAGCCGTAAAAAACTTGAACGACCTGATACATTTTTATGCATAATACGCTAATACCTAAATTAATATACGATGTTTTCTATTGACTAAAAATAATACGAAGCGAAAATTTTACGAAATTTTATTTTCATAACGAAAGTTGTGTACCATAAATCTACTAAACCTGTTATTTAAGAGTGCTGGCAATTTGAAAGAAAGGGACACCCTCACCTCGTTCTTGCGGTCTCAGCTGGACCGTTGACATTTTGTATTGAAATATAAACCTTATCTTTTCAAGTTAAAGTGTATTTTTAAATACACAGAAATACGGAGTGCACCTTCCTGTTGTAATATAAATTCCTTGATAACTACAAGCTAGTTATTGTTCTGAGGGATTTGCTTACCATAAATTTCAATGTTGCTATATACAATATTTACATTTCGCGGAAGTGTCGCGACACTCCACCTTTGAGTATTCACAACCACTCCACGAAGCTTTAAGCCCCCAGTACAGGATGGCCGATCATGGTCGGCGACCATGTTGGGCCATCGTGTACAGGGCCGGTTTGCGTGTGATTGCTGACTGTGAGCAATGATCGCCGGCGATCCGTCCCGTGTCGGTTTTTCGTGCACGATTCAAAGGGAGTTTGTCACAGGCCACAAACAGCGTTCACACGTTGGCCGATCATTCAGTTCATCTGAATATTTCTGCGTTGACGGACGTGTAGGATATTTTAGTTTTTTTTTTTTTTTTGCAATCAGGCCATTTTGTGGAGCATATTACATAGTCAAAAATATCCTTGATGTTGTATATCTTTGATATAATATATTTGTTATTCAAATGATAATAAAATACACTTAAATTCACAAGATGTATAGGAGTATTCTGTTTTGTTATCTAAAATTAAGTAAATAAAAATAAAATTAATAAAACGTTATTAATAAATTATTATTATTATCTGGGTTCAATCCCCGCCCAAGAAATATTGATATGATGTAAGTATTTGTTTTTTCTGTGTCTGGGTGTTATGATATATATGTCTATTATTACTTTAATGCATAATTACATTTATCTAGACATATTATACAAGATCCAGACTCTATTAATATAGAATCATTCTCGTAATAAATTAAAAGCGCTGTAAATGTGAATTGCATAAGCCGTCATTGCATACACATCCATCCTCACGGCCAGTCCAACGCAGACTGAAACCGGCGATCGTGTGAACACTGTCACTAAATGATCGCCGGTCATGGTCGCCGACCATGGTCGGCCATCCTGCACTGGGGGCTTTGGAATGTAACACACCTACATTCTAATGAAAACATTAAGAAACTATAATATTATACATAATACTCAAGAATTGGCAGTATGGCTTAATGTTAGGCCTGATTTCCATTGAAAAAGCCTGAGTTTGAGAGCGGGGTGGGGGGGGTGCAATAAATCAATAAATAAAGAAAAAACCTTACCTATAAAGTTATGTATCTGTTAAGATGAATTTGTACATAATATTTAATTATTACCAAAGGAAGTTAGTTGGTTCTAAAATCTATAAAGATCTTTTAATCTAAGCATTTATTTTACTATTTCTTTTGTATTTTATTGGATATTATAAAATTCCTGAGATTTCATGACTTTTGCAAAATACGGCCGCAATCCTGAGATGAGTTCAAAAATCCTGAGATCTCAGGCCAAATCCTGAGATATGGTAACCCTACTTAAGACCCCAGCAAGACAAAACCTTTCTCGAGTTCGTCATGCTTCCCGTCATGACGAACTCGAGAAAGGTTTTGTCTACATCGAAACGTCAAAAATGACATTTCATCGTAGACAAACCTATTGTTCGGCTGTCAATTATAGACTTTCGAGGTGGACAAAACTCTTCTCGGGTTTGTCATGCTACGCGTGCAGGCAAAGAATATATACACTTACAAAGGCAAAATATATCCACTCTGCCATCCCTTAGGATATACTTTCGGTAATTATTTGTCATCACAACCTTATCCATAACTGCACAGACAAAACCTTCGGTTTCACCAAAATGATAGGTACTTGTTTACCGAGATATACCTACGTTTTCCTGAACATATTCTAATAAAGTATTTTCGACTCGAAATTAGTCATTCGTAAATTGTCGCTAGCTTAGTAAATTTTTCGCAAACAAAATATAACGCTGCTCGGTTTCTTATTTGACTATTTTATTCAATGTCGTTCATATTTTATTTTGTCGGAAATTTTATTATTTCCCATTTGTAAAGATATTTAATAAAAATATCTATAAGTTGATTGAAAATTTAACGTGTTTTTCATTACCTTAATATTCTTACACAAATTATATAACATCCTACACGTACCTAACCTTCTTTGGCATAAGTCTATATTCCATTTCGGTATCAACCCTAGCGTCGGCTAAACGTCACCGGCGCTCGAACTCTCACGGACACGGAGTGTCACCGCTGTGCCCATAGAGTACTATAATACATTGGGTCCTATCCCTGGCTGTGCCCCAGGGCCCCTATCGCCCTATTTTGCAATAAGAGCGATTTCATTACAACTCCATTTCAATCAGTTTACGATCGTGTCATAAAAAGGTATCGCCCTAACGTTCACAAACGGATGGAAGACGGATTGCGATCGTTTGGATCGGTGAATGAATGATCTCATCAAAAACATAAAGTATGTGAAGTGAGAGCCAACTTCAATATTAGGAAATATGCCTTGGTTGTTGACTTCAACGACAAAAGATATGAGATCTAAATGGGTGCCAAGTTTAACGGTCAGTCCTGAAAATTTAGTACATAAAAAGTTTTATAACAACTTAAAATATAATTTCTTCTTATAACTTAGGATAATATATTGAAGCCTAAGGTCTGACTTGGCTAGTTCTTGTATACGAATTATTATTAGGTACTTACTGAAACAGTCATGGAAGAGCCCTATGTTCATCTCTAGTTTCTAGTTTACCAGCAAGCCAAATTTTCGGAAGAATACAATAAGAACTTCGGCTTTAGAGCTTGCGAAGGCTATAATATATACAGGGCGTCCCAAAACTATGTCACATGGAGGGAAAGTACCTTAAATACTGAAGATATAAAAATTTACTGAAAGGAGACTTCATTTTTATTTTAAAAAGAAAACAAACTGCGTTCAAAGAATTTTAAATATTCGCCTGTCTGAACTGGGAATCGAACCCGCTGAATGTAAAAAATAAATATTTCTTTAATTTTATTATACCGATCGAAAGGCTCGATTATACCTAAACATTTCTTCTAAGTAACATAGCATCCTAAATAATAGAAAGATTACGAAATTTAACATTTAATGATGAATAACAAGTTTGTGCAGCGTTACGGATAGCCTTTCTGTGACTGTCGTGCTCAAAACTCTAACATTTAAATGTATTACTAATGAGTGAAGATTGGAGCAATTATACCTAATTTCCCTATCATTAGTCTTTGATAATGTGATAAGTAACATAACCTCGTTTGGTTTAAAAAAGTTTAAATAATTTGGTGCGGGTTCGATTCTCGGTTTGGACGTGCTATTATTTAAAAAATATTTTAATTCAGTTCGTATTGTTATTGAAATTAAAATAAAGTCCTATTTCAATAAAATTTTCTATCTACAGTATTTGGTGCGCTATATGCCACCATGTGGCATAGTCATTGGACGCCCTGGGGCATCCCACGACTATGCCGAATAGTGGAATAGACCGCACCAAATTATTCAAACATTTTTAAACCAATCGAGCTGGTGTTATTTAACACATTATGACTTTATCAAATACTTATGATAGGGAAATTACGTATAATTAATTACTCCTATCTTCACTCATTAGTAATACATTGGAATGTTAAAGTTTTGAGCACGTCATCGACAGTCACAGAAAAGGATATCCATAACGCTGCACAAACTTGTTATTCAACATTAAATGTTAAATTTCGCCGTCTTCCTATAATTTAAGATGCTATGTTACTTAGAAGAAATGCTTAGGTATAATCGAGCCTTTTAGTTGGTACAATAAAATTCGAGAAATATTTTTTTTTACATTCAGCGGGTTCGATTCCCAGTTCAGACAGGCGATTATTTAAAATTCTTTGAATGCAGTTTGTTTTCTTTTTAAAATAAAAATGAAATCTCCTTTCAGTAAAATTTTATATCTTCAGTATTTAAGGTACTTTCCCTCCATGTGACATAGTTTTGGGACGCCCTGTATATAATTTGTATATGAAAACTAGCCACGTCAGACCTTAGGCTTCAATATATTATCCTAAGTTATAAGAAGAAATTATATTTTAAGTTGTTATAAAACATTTTATGTACTAAATTTTCAGGACTGACCGTTAAACTTGGCACCCATTTAGATCTCACATCTTTTGTCGTTGAAGTCAACAACCAAGGCATATTTCATAATATTGAAGTTGGGTCTCACTTCACATATTTTATGTTTTTGATGAGATATCATTACTTTTTGTAGAGAAATTATTAGTAGGTACTTATTCATAATAAAATTAATACCAAATGTTTTAGTATATTTTATTTGGTCAGTTATATTACTTTGCCCTTGTGTATCAGCTACTGACAATGAAACTAATTTTATGCTCGTGTTTGGTGTGGACGTAGAAATATCATTTTTAACACATTTTCCTATTTCCAACAGTTTCTTTTTCCTAGTCGTAATAGTGTATGGTGTTTTGCTTGACGAAGTTGCAGTAGGTATTTAATGTTACTGAGCAGATATTGCATTTCCATTTGCGTTTTGATTCTGGTTTCATTAAGCGATAAAGCTTTCCGGACAAACTCGTATCTTTTGCCGCACAATGCACTAATATAACTAGAATCTTTGGCAGTAGCAAAGAATACTATATAATGGGTGATTTTCTGAAAGCTCAGTCACTAGATGGCGCTGTCTCACTTATGCAGTACTAGCTTTCCGCCCGCGGCTTCGCCCGCGTGAACTACACGACGTTATCCCGCGGGAATGTGACATTTTCCCGGGATAAAAAGTAGCCTATGTTCCTCTCCAAGCTACAAAGTATCTGTGTCCCAAATTTCAGCCAAATCCGTTCAGTCGTTTTGGCGTGATTGAGTAACAAACATCCAAACATCCAAACATCCAAACATCTAAACTTTCACATTTATAATATTAGTAGGATGAAGGAACGGAACGTTATAAATTTTACTTTGACGCGACTTTTTTACGTAAAACGGAACGTCAGACAGATGTTATTTATTTACCTAAATCTTTAAATTTACCTATTTCGTTTCTGTTCCTCAAAGTAGTACTTATTTAATATATTATTAGTTTCCTTCGGGTTGTTAAAAAGTAATTAATTTAAATATGTTTCATACCAAAATATACCATAGACATGTACCTACTTATTCAACGCCATCTAGTGAAGCAATTGGAAGCTTTTTTTTTTAAATGGCCTCAGAAAATCGCTCATTATTACTACGTAGCCACTGACCTCTATTATTTATACACTGGACAGGCTGTCTCCATACAAATTACAGCTAATTTTGTGTGGCAATTTAAAGCGCCGCCACTACGAGTGTCCCGAGAACTAATTTTGACACAATCATTTCCGCAGTCGACAATATTTTATGTCAGCCAATCCTGTGTGTAAATAATAGAGGTCAGTGTACATAGCAGTAGTTTGTCTTTTACATTTATCATTTATCGCCATCTCTTGACAATTTATGGATGTAGCCCTTTTTTTTTGACATCTAATCTTGCTTATTGATTCTTTATTTGCTAACTAGCTTAAGTTGACCCGGCAAACGTTGTTTTGTCATATAAATTATAGTGGACTAAAGTAGAATAAATAATAAGAAGACTATGACTAATGTGTGTGTTTATACACCAAAAGTTGCCTACACCAGATAGATAGCGCTAGTTAGGTATACACTACCAATAAAAGGGCCAAGATTGGTCTCTACTTCCTACATAGACATATACATTTTTATTTACTGTAAATTAACCAATTTGTTTGTCATGATTTTTGTTTATATTTCATGTCTATTTTAGTTTTTACATAGAGCAGGCGGTGCCCTCCTATAAGTAATGGGACACTTAGATAAGAACCATCTGTTTATTATATGTTATTAGTAATAGTGTACTCATTGTTGTGAGAGCCTATAAAATAAAATATATAAATTACTCTGTACAGTGCCACAAACTTTGCTGTGCCGGTGGCCAAAATGTGAAACTAACGTGATTTTTTTTTATGTCATTTTGCTGTCAACTTGATGTCCAACCATAGCGCTGCTGGCGGCTGAAGTTCTTAGAAGTCAGGGCCGGTTAAATTACTACAAAAAAAAAGAAAAACGTACGTAGCGCCGCTGTCACCGGCACAGAAAAGGTTGTGGCACTGTAAAGTAGACTGCGCGTCAGATAACTCTGCACACACTTATGCAAATGGGCGATTTTCTGAAAGCTCAGCCACTAGATGGCGCTGTCCCACCTATGCAGTTAGAAGGAACGGAACGTTATAAATTTTACTTTGACGCGACTTTTTTACGTAAAACGGAACGTCAGACAGATGTTATTTATTTACCTAAATCTTTAAATTTACCTATTCGTTTCCGTTCGTCACAGTAGTACTTATTTAATATATTATAAGTTTCCTTTGGGTTTTTAAAAAGTAATTAATTTAAATATGTTTCATACCAAAATATACCATAGACATGTACATACTTATTCAACGCCATCTAGTGAAGCAATTGGAAGCTTTTTTTTTTAAATGGCCTCTCAGAAAATCGCTCATTACAAAGGCATATAAACCACATATAAACACAGACACACACATAGGCATAGTATACATATTATTTATTTATAAGGGAACTTAGTGTATGGCCACGTTCGCACGGACGTAATATTATCGCGCGTTGAAGCGATTTTTTGACGCCTTGAAACAGAACTTATGGACTTTCCCTAATCCGTTCACACGCGAGCGATTTTTTTACGCGGCGTTATTTTATCGCACATTGCCCGATTGACGGCGCGACGCGATGGACGCGATGGAAATACAACATACGGGCAGCCCTATTGGCGTTCATACAAGCGTTTTTTTAACGCTACCTACTGTCAGTGGGTAACTATTTTTACGTCATTAGGTTTATTTTCATTTAGGTGATACCTACCTAAATAACCCAAGGACTCATTTGGGAATCTTGTCGCTGTATTTTATTAGGGCCAACAAATAAGCAGTAGTTCATCAAATGAGCTGATTGACATTCTCATATTAATCGAAGAATTTTTGAGGAAATCGTTGAAGCTTGCTGTACCGAGTGTAAAATTTACCAGTAAGATAACTCTCTCTGAATGAAGAGGATGAAACCAGTACTGCCTTCTATTTGCTTATCGTTTCTTAATATACCACACGGCGAATAACAAGATGTCGTCCGAATTCATGATAGGTACGCCTGCAGTCCGCACCGTGTGAGCACTAAAAGCCACGCGATTTTTTTACGTCTATGCGAACACCTCTGGTTCCTAGGCGTTGACGTTGCGATATCGCCCCGCTAACGCAACGCCTTTCTGCACGCCCGTGCGAACGTGGCCTAAAGCACTACTGGTGCTACCATGAAGCTCGACTTAATACTGAGGTAATCAGAGTATTAAGTCAAACTTCATGGGTGCTACCATTAACATCAAGACCGGGCATAAAAGGGCTCGAATACCCAGCGCCGTTAAAGAACTTTCCAAAAAAAAACTGGTGCTACAGCATAGTTAAAGCCCCCAGTACAAGTTGGCCGACCATGGTAGGCGACCATGACCAATACATCGTACATTGACACTTTTGAACGAACAAGTTTAAAAAGGTTCTTTCAAAAGTGTCAATGTACGATGTATTGGTCATGGTCGGCCATCCTGTACTGGGGGCTTTACATTTTAGTCGAGCAGCTCGGCCCAGTCAAGTGATTGGGCCCAGCAGTGTTGCCAGATGTACGATTTAAATCGTATTTGTACGATTATGTACAACATTGTTCGATTGCAAATTTTCAGAAAATTTTGGATTTTGTATGAAGTACGATTATTATACATATATTATATACTTAAACATATTTTTTTATGTTTAATGTACGATTCTCGATTTTTCGCACCTGCCATCCCTGGCCCAGGAAACATCTCGGCCGAGCAACTATGCTCCGCGCGAGACCACTCGCTCCAGTTATCGTTATACCCGACGTCACAAAACGAGGAACTGATAGCGGCAATTTTCTTTATAAAATTGACTTAAAGTTCCCAAAAACGTATGAAGTTCATACCCATAAAGTTACACGGTAGCCCCCCTGGGGGTCTACCGGCTAAAAATATGAAGTTCAGATCCATATTTCTGATTTCAAGCCCAGACCCATAATATGGGCTTCAATTGGAGCTACCGGCTAACTGTTTTTCCGGATCTGGATTTCGCGAGTGAATGATAGTCGCGTCTTGTTGCATCATTTCAAATAAATACCAATATTTAACAAAATATTATTATTTCTCTGCATTTTTTACTCTTATTATTTATATTTTAAATGACAACGGACAAAGTCGATAAAAACAATTAATTTAGTTCTTCATAGTATTAAAAACAAGTATTCCTAAAATAAATAATGTACGTATCAATTAATAACCAAACGCAAATGACAAGCCTTTCTACAGTATTCCACCTATGAAAGATCTTAGTCCAATAGTGGTCCAATATGCATTTGATCAAAGAATTTACCAATGAAACCATTCGAAGTTGTCCTCGTCCAATTTCTTGGATAAATATTTGATAAGTGGAATACCACCCTTAACTTTACTTTTTGAATTATGTAAATAACACAAAATTAATAAAAATAACGAAAAAGGCATATCTTTGAGGGTCAACTATGGTTTCTCTTCGATTTGTGTGCGCTAATTACGTGAACAATTTGACAAATTACCCCGTCATGGCAAAATTTTGTGGAAGTTATTGTTTGGGTCATTTTGTGGTTAATGTTCTTCATTTCCTCTTATGATACTACCCGTAAGGCTCATTATCAGAGCAAGGTTGCAGATATTTATCAAGATTTAAAGAAAAGCAGACCGAATGTTCCTTATAAGTTTAATATTGACATGATGGAATGGACGGCTACTCCAAGACAAGAACATTGTTTATAAGATGATAATTACAGAGAAAATCATTCAACAGAACCTTTAAAAGATAAACAGTACAAAGTATACCGTAATAATGTCTTAAAATAATAATATGTGTTGTGAACTTGTGACAATAACAACTTGGTTAATAAATGCATGATGATACCATTTTGCTAGTTCTTTATTTCTGGTTATTAATTTCTTGTACTTACCTACTTATACCTTTGTGTTTACATAAATTATTAGTATATTGTGACAAATTCAGACTAAACAAAGCCAATATTCTCAATTAAGAAGTGCCACAACACAACCCTTCCAGAATTGAAAATAAGCAATGTTTAGTTTCTTGAATTCATATTTTTAACACTTATTTATGTAACACTAGCGGCCGCCCGCGGTTTCACCCGCGTGGTTCCCGTTCCCGTGGGAATATTGGGATAAAAAGTACATATAAACCTTCCTCTTGAATCACTCTATCTATTAAAAAAAAACGCATCAAAATCCGTTGCGTAGTTTCAAAGATTTAAGCATACAAAGGGACATAGGGACAGAGAAAGCGACTTTGTTTTATACTATGTAGTGATAGGTAGGTACTTATTTTTATCATTATCTTTATTTTATATAAATTTGCTATGAAAGAGAAATAAAATTACTATCATTCATGAGAATGATTAAATAGTTAGACCTGTAAATACATAAGTTATTTATTTCTTCAGCGGCCAAACGTTATTTTTTTTCTATGATTTTTCAGTTTAGCACATCTTATGTTTTCAGTTGATAACTTAAATATAAATAAGTGGGTTTTTGACATTACAATTTAACAAGAAAATTAACAAAATGTCTATCAACTCATAATTTTATTTGAAAAATATGAGCTTTAAGCGCTGTCTCATAAGAGTTGCACACAATAGACAGGTATAGATGTGCATTGTAGCTATGCTATATTGTACTTAGTAAGTACAACATAGCATAGCATATTATGTAGTTGTACTACTTACTACAAAATACTTTTACAAAATAGCACATAACGTGGATTAGGTACTTTGAATAGAAATTGCTAAATAAATAGGTTAATAATATGGTTTATTTATTCAGTAATTCTGAAATAATTGCATCGTCCCGAAACGAAAAACAGACAAACTAGAGTTAGTCTGTTAAGTATAGAGTATCTAACAAATGATAACAGATGGGAGCTTTTATTGAAATTTATAACTTAAACTTCTATCGATTAGGTTAAAAATAAAAAGATATTTGTTCGACAGAAATGATTAAAAATAAGCAATGATTAAACTGTTCAAATAAAATAAAATTCCTTTATTTCTTTGCTTACTGACTATTTTAGTACAAAATCACAATATTAAAATTAAAATAGGCTACTTATGTTAACATAAAGTTTCACCTAGCAAAATATGGAGAGACTAACTTCTCTCCACTCTCCTCAGAATGCCTTTGAAATAAGAAGCCAGATGCACTGCAGAAACGTGGAAGCGCCAACAAGGATTTAAAGATGTTACTGTATAACACACGCAGGGCATTGTAGGAAAGCTGGATAAAGTTTGACCACAGACTACTGGTATAAAAATTTTGACAATAGGCTTTAAATAAAGTAAAATTTACTTCTACTGTACACCAAGCAAACCTGTGTCTCACCATGTTACCACTGACCAACAAAGCCCTGCATCCCTATCCATCTATATCAGAATAAATTGTCATACAGAGTTTCAGTTACTATGTGCCCAAGGTATTTAAACTGACTTACACGGCCCAAGGGTACCCTGTTCAAAAGTAACATGGGCACATTTTCAAGTCTCTTAATGTTACCCCTGAAGATCATGAATTCACTCTATTTCTCGTTGTACCTTAGGCCGTGCTTCCATATATAGTCCTCGCAGGAGCTTTTTGGGGCTACCCAGCGATAGGCTGAGCAGCACAGCACCATGTCATCAGCATCACTGATATTATTCACACAGACATTATCTATATAACAACCATGTGTGCTGCTCAGCCCAGCGATGAGCTTGTCCATATATACATATATAAGAGCGAAGTCAGCCCCTCCTGTCTAACACCACATAAACTCTTCAGAGCATTTATTTCCCCACTTTACCACATTTTTCTGATTACCATACCAATGTGCCAGTACATTTATAACCTCAGCCAACGAGAAACATCTTTAACTTTAAGTTTTGTCCAAAGGTCCAAAGCTTATCATAACTTCATAACACACAAGATCAAATGCTTTGCTGAGGTCTTAAAACATGCATTTATAGGAAGGAGTTAGCTTTATAACATAATAAATAACAGAGAACTTTAACACAGCTCAATATCACTTGTAAAATAATATGTCAATCAATAGCACTTTCCGTAGACAATATCCACAAAAAAGTGGCTATTGATAATATCACAGAACACAATTACTCCAAGGAGGATAATAAGTATTATCTAGCACTTCAGCACACTTCAGCCAGAATGGTGGCTAGGCTAGCTAGGCTAGGTATTTGGTTTAATTTTTGTGTTTCGGATAAAAATCCTCAAAGCAGTAAAAACAAAATATATAACCGTACCTACATAAAATAAAACTTTCCTATTTTTGATTTACATAGTATCTTCATTACTTTAATTAAATGCCTAAATTTTATCAAAAGTAGGTCAACAATTTATCTTTAAAGTTATGTAAATTCCGATAACGAAACAAGAAACGAAAATTTGAATTTCGCGGGTAAAATTCCATTACATGACTTCGAGAGAAAGGAACAGCGAAATAGCAATTTGCGTTTGTCTCTTTCGCTCCATCTTTTCGCTCCGCTTTTAAACTCTCTTCTGCTAAAGTTCAACGTTTTACAAGTGCTAGGGGTATATATATTTACTATAAATGAAGTTGATTACACTCAAAAGTAGCAAGTTATTTCACACAAATTGAGAAATTAAACTTTTCCATGAATCTTCCGATACCAAAATACTCGCCTGCTTCATTTGACATAACGATATGAATCTGGGTTTCGAGTTTTTACTTTTTAATTTTTACAAAATACCGATTCTGGGCTTCAACTGTCAAAAATGTATAGAGAATTTTCTTCGTCATTCACTCTTTTTCTGACATATGGGTATGGGAAGAAATATGAAGTCCATGGAATTAGGCGGTACCGCCAAGTTCAGATTATGGGCTTCAAATGTCAAATAAAGCCCATAGCCATATCCAGATTTTTTAGGCGGTAGACCCCCTGTTCCTTGTTTTGTGACGTCGTGTATAACGATAAATAGCTAGCAACGTTCAACAGAACAAAGCAGCAAAATTCTATCAAAATAAGGAATTCAAGTGACAGTTGAAGCCCATACCCACATCCAGATTTCTTAGCCGGTAGCCCGGTAGCCCCCCAGTTTACTCGCCCTATCGTTTACATTGGTCGAGCCGTCGAGCCTGCTTTTTATCCCTTTCTACTCGACTCGGCCATCTACTCGACCAATGTAAACTATGCTCTGATGACAAGATTGACAATGACAAGTGACAAAAAATATTTATTGTTGGTCTTGTTGGTTGGTTGAGTTCGTGTTTTTTTAGGGATTACAATACAATTTACAATTATAAAACATGTTAAAGGTAATAAAAATGTTCTCTGATTATTGAATACTGAAAATGTGATAAAGAACGTTAGGTAACTTTGAAATCTTTTTTTTAGGATAAAGGACAAGTCACCTACGACGACAAATGGCCTACTATGCGTCCTATAGTGTTGAAGCTCCTAAAACAAGAACCGGTGACTCAGATAGAGTGGCAAGATCTGTTTGGTGCTGTCCATTCAGTCTGTTTGTGGGATGAACGTGGACCATATAAGTTGAGGGAGGCGCTCCAGACAGATATCACAATGTACATAAAGCAGGCTCAAGCTCGTGTGTTAGCTCAGAGAGAAGACCAGGCCCTCCTCAAGGCTTACATAGCAGAGTGGGGAAAGTTCTTTACCCAATGTAATTATCTACCAACTCCATTCAGGCAGTTAGAAAATTCTATAAATAACATCAGTAAGGTTACTAGTTCCAGTACCTCAAATTCACAGAAGAAAAATAATAATAACAACATTGAGGATAGTCTTGTTCGAAAACTCATGTTAGATTTATGGAACCAGACAATTTTTAAGGATATCAAGCAAAGGCTTCAAGATTCTGCTATGAAATTGGTGCAGGCTGAACGTAATGGTGAATCTTTTGATTCTCAACTTGTTATTGGCGTCAGGGAATCATATGGTATGTTATGACTGATTTATGTCATTTACTTCATGTTTATTATATTTTATCTCTCTTGTATGTTAACTATTTCAATCGGTTTCTTTTCAGTCAACTTGTGCTCAAACCCTGTAGACAAGCTACAAATATACAGAGAACATTTTCAAGCAGCATATATGCAAGCAACAGAGGAGTTTTACAAATTGAAGGCTAATGAACACTTGCTAACTAATGGTGTTCAATCATATATGAAATATGCCGATCAGAGATTGAAGGAGGAAGAAGCTCGAGCACATAGATATCTGGAGCCAGGAAGTGGGAGTGTCGCTGCTCTCACACAGTGTTGTGAAAAAGTGCTCATTGGAGAACATTTACCCACTCTATTGGCAGAGAGTGCACCCCTTATCAAAGCTGGAGAAACAGAAAAGCTTCAACTAATGTTTCGTCTGTTAGACAGAGTGGCTGAAGGTGTAACACCCATACTTCGGGATCTGGAAGCCCACATAGTGTCAGCAGGTTTAGCAGATATGGTACAATCTGCTGATATTATAACCACAGATTCAGAGAAATATGTTGAAAGGTTATTAGAATTGTTTAAAACCTTTAGCACACTGGTTAAAGACGCATTTATGGATGATCCTAGATTCTTGACAGCTAGAGATAAGGCTTACAAGTGTGTTGTTAATGATACAACCGTTTTTAAACTAGAATTACCTTCTTCAGCTTTAATCCGTGGTAGCAAAGGCACTGCCCCTGAGAGCAAGTGTCCTGAACTTCTCGCTAACTACTGTGATATGTTGTTGCGTAAAACACCCCTAAGCAAACGATTAACCAGTGAGCAAATAGAATCTCGACTTAGAGATGTTTTGTTAGTTTTGAAGTATATAGAAAATAAGGATGTTTTCATGAGATATCACAAAGCTCATTTGACAAGAAGATTGATATTAGATTCTAGTGCAGATTCAGAAAAAGAAGAAGATATGGTTGAATGGCTACGTGAAGTTGGTATGCCTGCTGATTATGTAAATAAGTTAGCCAGAATGTTTCAAGATATTAAAGTCAGTGAAGATCTTAATACACAGTTTAGAGGAGAAACCACACGCCATGATGCAATTAATATAAAAATTCTTAATGCAGGAGCATGGGCCCGTGGGTCTGAAAGGGTTACTGTGAGTCTGCCTTTAGAATTAGAAGATTATATCCCTGAAGTGGAAGAATTTTATAAGAAAAAGCACTCTGGGCGTAAATTACAATGGTATCACCATATGAGCAATGGTACCATAACATTTGCAAATTCTGTGGGTAGGTTTGACTTAGATGTTACAACTTTCCAAATGGCCGTTTTGTTTGCATGGAATCAACGACCACTGGAAAAAATAAGCTATGAAAATTTACGACTTGCTACAGAATTACCAGATCCTGAATTAAGAAGGACTTTGTGGTCTTTAGTTGCATTCCCAAAACTGAAACGGCAGTTATTATGTTATGATCCAGCTGTACAAAATCCAAAGGATTTTGCCGAGAACACAACATTTTGGGTCAATCAAGAATTTGCTCTTATTAAAACTGGTAAACCACAAAGGAGGGGTAAAATTAACTTAATTGGAAGACTTCAATTAAGTACAGAAAGATCTCAATTGGAAGATAATCATTCAATTGTTCAGCTGAGAATATTAAGAACTCAGGAAGCCATCATCAAGATTTTGAAGATGAGGAAACGGATAACAAACACTGCTCTTCAGGTGAGAACCAATATTAATTTTCTTATTTGAAATTTTGAATCCACAAACGTAGGTCAACGATGGCGCGGCCGCGGGCGGTACCTTATCTTTCAAAGTAGCTATTTTTGCAACCAATAAAAGGCAATGCCTAAAATTGCCGTAATTTTTTTTTTTTGTCTCGCGGCCATCAACAAAATGTTTGAACATCAATTCTTGATAGTATAACAAATAATATTTGCCAAGACAGTATAGCTGTAAACTCAGTCAGAACCAAGCTAGAACCATTTGTCTGTATACAACATTTTTAAAAACCGCAAATGTAACTTTGTAATTCTTACAAACATTATGAAAAACAAAGTTAAGTTCTAGCTAGTCTCACTTGGTTCGGACTGAATTTACAGGTATACTTTCTTTGCAAATATTGTCTGTAGTGCTGCCAACAAATTATATTTCAATGTTTGGTTGATGGCCGCAAAAAAAAAAAGATGCCAGCTGCCATACAAAAATGGTCATTGTCCTTTGGTGGAAAAGGTTCTGAATTTAAATGTGGATGGGTATGTGTGGGGAGAGGAAAGCTGATTAAATAAAATGTATTACATAAAGGATGATATGTGCAAGAAAGGAGTGACTGCAGATTTGACGGCGAATAATGATTAATGGAAGAAAGATATGCTGCATCGACTCCAAGTAAATGGGAAAAGGGCAAGCGACTGATGACTTAATATTAAGTTATTTTCACTTTTTTACAATTGTAAATGAAATATTTAGAAAAAAAAACGAACTGTCTCACCTAAATACTTCAATTTCAATTTTTCAATAATAAAAATTGCATTGTGAATGCAAAAAAAGTAAAGATTTAAATAACTTGCAATAGCAATAATTTCATCTTTAGCGATTGTCAAATATCTGGAAAGGTATTTCTTTCGTGTATATTGTCAAGTATCTGGAAAGGTATTTCTTTCGTGTATGAGGGTAGTAATATCTTCACATTGATGAGATTAACGCTGACTATACAGCGCGCAAAAAGAGGAAGACAAATAAAGAGCCGAAACGATTTGCCGAAAGGCTGGAGGAGGTCAGGGCTTGACAGACAAACGTGGAAATGCCTGGAGGAGGCCTATGTCCAAGGACAACCTGACTAGGTACAGAATGGCGATGCCACAACATTTAAGAAAACAACTATTTTAAGTTTAAGCATTTATTTATTTGTAAAAATTTTGTAAGTCAGGGAAATAAAGGCTTTTATTATTATTATTATTCCCTTTATTACATTTTAAATACTTACAAAATTATATTTCTAAACATTAAATTTTTACAATGTATAACACTAAAAAATATAACATTTAAAAATACAAAAATGCAGTTCCCAACGGCAGCAAGATCAAGGTCCCGGCTACCGATGGTTAATGATTATTATTATTATTATATACAGCGCATTAGAAGTATTGGATAAATTCGACGGTTCTCATAACGACTCCGTAGCGCAGTGGTTAGAACAATCGCCCAGATAGCGAAAGGTTGTGGGTTCGTGTCCTGGAGCTGGTTGTGAGACGGGTTGTTTATTCTAAATACTTCATTTTAAAATTTTCATTGACTTAATATAGTAGAGAGCTCACCATGGTAGTTTATTTGTTACTAGCTTAATTGGTTCCTATAAGTTGGGGTAAAATAACATTTTAATAAAACTCATTTGTAACGTTACAGAGTGAACTTGTTGAAATATTGAAAAACATGTTCCTGCCTTCGAAGAAGATGATAAAAGAACAATTGGAATGGCTAATTGAACACAAGTACATGCGTCGAGATGATGAAGATATCAACACTTTTATATATATGGCCTAATATTCTTATCTCAAGTGTAAATGAAATCAAATAAATTATTTACTCATTAATTCTTTTTTTTATTACTTAATTATGTGTTTCAAATAAAAATATAATGCGTTATTTATTAGAATTACTTTTATTAAATATATATGAGTAAAATATAATGTTTGTATTAAAGTAAATACACATTTTAACATAATTATTAATTCTTCGCAGGTTCAATAGTTTCACCTCCTTGAATCTGACCCCATCCAATTAATCTGTAAAGATTCGTAATATTTCATTAACAACTTAATCAATACTGTCAAGATAAAATACATATTATTTATGTATCCAGCTTTATCGACACAAACGCGCGTCGAATGATGCATTTTAAAGCACAGTGCGCATATGCCCACTGGCGGTATTACACGGTCCACTTCTGCCTTTCCAATGATGATTAAGCAACTGAATTGAACAATGTTAACGTAAAATTGAATTATTCAATGGCAATATTCAATCGCGTTGAAAGAATGAGAGATTTTCTGCCAGCAAATAAAAAAAAAGTTTATTTATTAGCTCGATAGATGGCGCTGACCTGACATGTATCTCATCTGATCTGACCTATTTTTACACTTTGTATTTCAAAGTTGTTCAAGAAGGTGCAAGGCCAAAAAAAAGTTGACGTTGACGGAAGAAAAGAAATGTCAAATAATTATATTCCTCTTGTTTTGCGTTGCAATACCATACCGACCATACCGCGAGTTGTAGATAAGCCTTTTCAGTCCTGTAAATGTTTTTTTTTTCCTTCTGCAAGTGTTTTTTTTAACATTGACCGTCTTAACGTAGACTCCTTGCCAGCAAATTAAAAAAAGCAAACCCATGTCTGATGAACGCCATCTGTTAAGTTTTTTGTAACTAACTTTTTGATTTTTTAATCATCTGTCGGAAAATCCCTCATTGAGCTTCCTCAATATTTTCTCTTTAGCGTTCAACGTTCAATGCAATTGAACGAAACTTGAACGTTTAAACATAAGGATTGAATGATTCACTAGATGTTCATTCTCAATGTGCTTCCTGATCGGCAGAAATTTTCAAGCAATGCCAATAGATAGTTCACTTCTAAGATACCTAGGAACTGTAAACAGCAGTATCTTTCACTTCTGCGCCTGTCAACCAAAGTGAATCAATTTGGTTGAACCGTGTAATATCGGCAGCCGATTGTTCACCGATACACTTCTACAGTCGACAGTTCGCCAACTTTTACAATAAGACTTTATGCCGATATTACACGGTTGATTACTCAAATTGATTCACTTTGGTTGAAAGGCGCAGAAGTGAAAGACACTGCTGTTTACACGTATCTTAAAAGTGAACTATCAAAATTATAAAGAGAACCAATCAATTCGCATTGCTTGAAAATTTTCACCAATCAGGAAGCACATTGAGAATGAACATCTAGTGAATCATTCTATTCTTATATTTAAACGTTCAACTTTCGTTCTATTGCATTGAACGTTGAACGCAAAAGTGAAAATATTGAGCAAAGTCAATTCCTTCAACGTGATTGAATGTGGTAGAACATTGCCATAATGATTCAGTTTTACGTTTACATGTTCAATTTCGTTGCTTCATCCAAATTGAAAGGCAGAAGTGAACCGTGTAATACCGCCATTATCACCATACATTGTTCAATTTGGATGCTTCATCCAAATTGAAAGGCAAAGGGGAAAACTGTGCCGACATTGGACGTTGCCGGTCTTCTGTAGTTTACTGTGCGGCTTAACAGATTGTGGACGCGTTTTTAAATGGAGGAATTCGAAGTAATGTATCTTTTAGGCTGGCCCCAGATCTACCGTTTCTATTCTGTTCTTATAACAACAGAAAAGAAAAGAATTGAAACCGGGAGGCCAGAATGCAATACAAATCGTATCACTCGTCACAGACCTACTGACCCAAAACGGCAAGAACGCCCGATCAGCAAGCAACCGGCCGACATCGCCGCGCGCGCCGGCGCCGGTGAGAACGTTCTCACCGGTAAGTAAGAGGCCTACTACGCGTTCACTTCATCATTGCCGCTACCTTGCGGCCGGTGCGGCCCGCTTCGTCATACCGCACCCCCTGCGTCGCCCGTACGTATTACTGCACGGGCGACGCAGGGGGTGCGGTATGACCACAGATCACCTGTATGTAGCAAGCTACATAGATGCCGCATGACAACTATTTTGTTCTAATGAGTCACACCAACACATCAAAATATGACTATAAAAATTACTGCATTTAATGCGCGTACTCGTGCAAGTAATAAAAGTTTTTGTTTCATCGAAATCTGTCCAGGATTTCCAAAGTTACAGCGTTGTAAAGTTTACCAGCTTTTGTAAATTTGCTTTCCTTGCGCGCTATTGCGATGACGTCATGTCGCAATGACATCTCCGATTGCGGCTGCTGCGGGTGATTTCCGTCCAACTGTACCTACATAGAGTCCGTCCGTGCGCAATCTTCGCGCAACTGGTGCGTTTTTGGCGCTAGTTACAGTACATTTTCTTTGTTCTAAGGTTATGGTAAATGATTAGTATTCGATTTCGACCGCGCGCAGCCGCACTCTAAAACTGTCACCTACTGTCCATTTGAGGGCAACGTGTTATTGTTGATCGAAGTTTGACGGTTGCTATTTAGATTGACAGAATACCGCCCGCCATTACGAAAGTTGATTTAATTTATTAATCACGAAAATACAACTTATGTATTTGAAGGTGTTTTTTCACATGGGCTCAATACAAAATTGTCATCATCATCATCATCATCATTGATCGACTATAAGAAAAATAAATAAATTTATTGCGAAACCGTGAGAGCGCAACTCTTAGCCAAAGGAGAAATACGGAAGCGCCAACTCTCAATCGCGATGTGACGTCACACGTTAATTCCATTGGCTCACCCGAATTTTTCACGGAGGCCGTACTTTAACGTTCAATATCTCAGTCATTTTTGAAGATAGGAAAAAAATAAAAACATATTCTTTTTTCTCGAGTAACATATTTTTTAGATATGCTGATAACAAAAATCATTGGTGTGACTCATTCAATGTCACAATTTTTGGCGGTGTGAAGAGGGGGGCGAGAGACGTAACACCGGACACGTGATTGGCTCAAAAAAGTTTTAGGTTTCTTGGATTGGCCAATTTAATGACAATGATAATGACAATAACTTTTTCATCGGTCCTCTAGTGATGTGACTAGCAATATTGTATTTGCAGTATTGTCGATAAGCCAATTCACGCACGGTAGGTATCTCTGACTGATGATGATAAGCTGAAACATCTAGAAATCCTAACATTTAAAAAAAACGGTTGTCTATTAAAGTCGGTTTACGGACGATAATTTTACGTGATAACAATATGCCGCTGTCTCTCTTCGCGTCACAAGCCAAACGCTTGCGAGGTAGAAGGATACCTTACATGGTTATATGGTTGCCTTAAATTGCTGAAGGGTTTATATAATTACTTATATTAATAGAGCTTCGGCATTAAAATTGCTAAAAATTAACAGTGTCATCATCATGTCAGCCGAACCACGCCTACTGCTGGGCATAGGCATCCCTCCCACAAGGATCTAAATCATCATCATCCAGCGGGCATAGACATAAATTGTATTAAATAGACAAAAAAGCATAGATAATATTTAAATAGAAAAACAGCATTCAGTGCACATCAAACTTACTACGCTACCCGTTGCATTTATTTGAATTAGAAGAATAATAATATCGTTAACGAAAAATTACCATTCAAAACATTGTGTGATTGTGAGACGGGTCGATTTTTTTTAAATACTACATTTTCCATTTTTCAATCATTCAAAACATTTTTTAATGTAAGTAGATTACCTATTCGTAAAAAGAATGCATTTTTTAAACTTTCCGTTATTCATTAAATTAATATTACAAAAGGTTTTCTAAATACTACTTACACCCATCGATATTGTTCTGCAACAATATCGATAAAAATATTAGAAACCATGCTTCGCAGCCCTAGTATTTTTCAGGTTTTCAGACAAACATATGAAATAAGGTAGGAGAGAAAGAGACCTTGCCAATATGACATCACCGCGCTCTGAAATTTGTCATTATACCTCCAGTTTAACTTGACCTCTGTGAAAAAAAAATTTAAGTAGTAGTAGTTCTTGCGACGGATATGTGAATAGGTCAAAGGCTTGGTCAGCACGGAAACTACGTTGACAAGCATTGTCACTTATCAGTGCTAAACCATAGAATTTTAGCAGGGGTCGGATGCCTTGTATGCGGTATCTATTGGCGGTTATCTGTGGGTATGACGAAGCGGGCCGCACCGGCCGCAAGGTAGCGGCAATGATGAAGTGAACGCGTAGTACTTACTATATCGTCACACACAGCCCGGTTGCATTGCAACACGGCGCCGGCGATTTTGGCTCAGTGCGCGTTCAACTGAGACGAGTAGAGTGCACAGGCCGCACAGACTACGAACGTGTACTATACGACGTTATCTTGAGGGAATGTGATATTTTTCCAGGATAGTAGCCTAGGTCACTCTCCAGCTCTCAATCTACCCCCGTACCAAAAATCACATTGATCTGTTACTCCGTTTTGACGTTAAAAACGGAAAAACAAATAATACCTACTGATTTTCCCGTGGGAATATGATACTATCCTTCCCAGGGTCTCAAATTATATCAATTTCTGCCCGCAAAAATACAAAATGCCCGCGCGCGGCAGGCTTTTTGTAGATTCTTTGTAAGGATAACGTAGATTTTGATCTCTCCTTTCCGATGACACCACTCTCAGAGCGCGGAGATAACTTGTTTGTGAGATATGAGATGGCAAAATGTCGTATTTTATGTAATTTTTGCGTCATAATTGTTCAAATGACAATAATAATTAATAATAAGTAATAGCGTTCAAATTAGTATCAACATTAACTGAACGCGGCCGCCCAGTGATCGCGCGTGCGAACGCTGCATTACGAGCCGCCGGACGCACGTGTTTGAACTCGTCGCTACACGGGCTATTGCTCTATCTGGGCCCTGTTTAACCATTTTTACAAGTCTACAATTATGTAAGAAAGCTACAAATTTGTAGACTTGTAATACAAGTGCTGTTTAACCAACATTACAAATATGTAAAACTTCTACAACTAAAAATCTTACATATTTGTAAAGTCTAATGCTGTTTAACCAAAGTCTACAATTGTAGAAAACGCCTGTAGATTACAATTTACATATTTGTATTTACATATTTTTAGTTGTAAAATACAAATTACAAGTAGTAAATTTTTAAAGAACAATAGAATTTTTAATCATCATCATAAGTAATAACTGATGGGGTAAAGACCTTCCTTATGGATGGATATGGAGAATGGGCCATGACCCACCACGCGGGCCCAAAGCGGATTGATGGGTATTAACGACGGCAAACGCAGCCGGGACTAACGGCTTAAAGTGCCTCCGAAGTACGGAGGAGCTTGAGATAATAAAATTTTGGTCACCCATCCCGTGACCAACCATAGCGAAAGTTGCTTAACTTCAACGATTGTAGGCCGAATGCGTTTACCACTGCGCCACTTGCTACTCTGTTTTTTTCTAATAAAAATATTTATTAAAAATTTTGTTTGAAGAGTACTAGGTAAGTACCTACTGCTGTTTTAACTAAAAAGAAAGTCATGGAAAACTTTAATAATAATACAATTCTTTCACTACTAGTGGCTAGAAGCATTTTTATGTGAATAACAATTTAATTTCTTTACTTATTCGGCTGGTGCAAACAATTGTAAAGTTCTGACACAGGGTGAGTCCGCCTGTAGAAATCGTGCTACAATTTACATATTTGTAGACTTGTAATTACAATTCTTCGTTTAACGAAACGGTTTTCCTTACAAATTTGTAAATTGTCACCTGTAACTTGTAAATGTTGGTTAAACAGAAATATGTAGAATTGTATCTACAATTTACAAATTTGTAAATTTTCCACCATGGTAAACTTGTAACTTGTAAATGTTGGTTAAACAGAAACTTGTAGACTTGTAGCCTGTAAATACAATTTACAATTTGTAAATTGTATTTTTGGTTAAACAGGCCACTGATCGCCACCGCGGCCGCAAATTGAACGCGTTGGCACACCTACGACACTCCATACTACGACCCCCGCATAATAACCTTCTACTACTACGTAACTGACATAACGTGTGTACACGCGTCAAATGTGTGCGTCAACAATGCAGGGATGACATCCGCCATAGCACACTCCGGAGCTAGTGGTACAAAATATATCGACTAGATGGCGCGTGCCGCGTGCGTCACGAAATAACTTTGCAAGAGCGTCCCAATTTATTATTTACGTATGTTTATAATAGGTCTTTACCTATGAAATTGCCGTTTTGTATGGAGATTTCTGTAATTATTATTTTTTCCATACTAACGTTTTTGTTATTGTTTAACGACTAATATTATGTAAATTTACAAAATTTTACACACGTATTTATGGACATTTTAACTACTAAATGACACATTCGTTAAGAGAAAAAATTTTTTTTTCACTAACTTACAACTAATAAAGTACGAAATTCTGGAAACAAAAATAGTCGCAACTTTCGGAATAAGTTTTTTCTATGTAAATAATCAAATATCGTGGTTATTAAATTATCAAAAGTTGCTCGATACGGTCTTAATGTAACGCAATATTAAAGAAATTATATATTTCTAATATTATAAAAGTTGTTAAGTTATTTGTACAAAAGAAAAAAACGGCAATTTCATATGTAAAGACCTATTATTATGTCGGGTAAGTTCGGAAGCAATCATTTTACAAGCTTTTTTCAGTACAAAAGCGATTGTCAAAAGGCCGTGTGAATGGCACAATGTACTTTGTATTGAAATCTTCAGAAACGCACCTGTCGTACGGTACTAACTAATTTGATAAAAAATTAAATCAATCCAACAAATAAAATTGTCTTTAATCATTATCATGCTATCACTACATAGTATAAAACAAAGTCACTCTCCGCTTCTGTCTGTCTGTTTGTAAGCTTTCTTTAAACCACGCAACGCATATTTTTAATTGAAAATACCCAATCCTGTACTCAACCTTCAAAAAAGAGCAGTGTCATAAAACAAGGTACTCAGCAAAAAAACAATTTAACTATAATAGTCTTATTTATTTTTAGACGAATTTCTGTGACCTAACCTAATAGTTGTATAAAGTTTATCAAATTTCCTTATCATAAAACAAAGTCTTAAGGGTAATAATATGTCTCATTAATCAGTCGCGCGCGCGCATCCCCCCCGTGCGGGCGTGTAATAATTTGTACCTGCGTTATCTTGTACATATCGAAATGACGAAAGTTGTGAAGTGCAATAGTTGTAATGTTATAATCGACGAAATGTTAGCGTATATACAGAATAAGATATCGGTTATTGATGAGGATACATTGCTACGTATATGCACCTCATCATTTACGAGTGAACAAATTGAAAAATCAAAGGAGTTGTTATTCGAAGCAGTTTGTGTTGATAGCGGGAAAATTAGGCGTAAAAATAAGGGCAAGGAGCAGCGAAACCTAGTGGACATAGTGAACGTTTTCAAGTCGACGGAGCCAGATAAGTTTCCAATTTTCGTTGCGAGAGATTTGGAGCGGCTACCTCCTATTTTGTTCGACCACTTAGACTGTACTAAGCTTTTGAAAGATCTTCTCTTGGTACAAAATGAGCTTAAGGAAATAAAATCAACATACGTTACGCACCAACAGCTGAGCGAATTTAAAACAGTGATTTTAACAGCGCAAAATGACTCATTATTACCGTTATCTGTCTGCAAAGTGAATAAAAAGCGAGGCGGTTGGATTTGGTTGGCGGCGGACAGTGGGCCTATAGGGCTATCTCATTTTCCCGACATATCAAATGATGATTTTAATAATGGCATTGAAGAAATCATTCCGCCCGAGCTGACAAAAATATCGGCGGTAGATGTAAACTGCGACAGCGACAAGGAGCTAACGGACGCGCAAGACTCGGTCGCTCGTGCGGCGGCTGTGTCATTACCTGCGCCGCCGCCGGCGCCGGCCGCCTTAATTACACCGCAACAGGCTCGTAGCGAACAAACCATGAGAACACAGGCGCACTATGGGACTGAACCTGCTATGACGAAGGCGTTGGCAGTACCGGAGGTGCAAACTGATGACAACCAGGGTTGGCAAACTGTGTCTAGAAGCCGGAAAGCTCCGAAGTATCGATATTTAGGAAACAAAGGAAACTGTAAGGACTATCAAGGGAAGTTTAAGGCCGCCGAGCAAAGGCTACCTATTTTTATAACTAAGGTACACAAAGATACATCTGAAAAAGACATTACGGATTATGTTTATGAAAAAACAAAAGAACTTATAACGCTTGAAAAAATATCCTTTAGAGAAGAAAAAGAGCATAATGCGTATAAGTTTTTTGTTCCTGAACAGAAATTGGCATTATTTCTCGATAGCGAGCTCTGGCCGCAGGGAATTATATTTAGGCGCTTCGTGAATTTTAAAACGAACGGTGCAAATGGGGACACCGTGCACGGCCGTTATCGGAATTTTAATGAATGATAAGTCATTATTTAATTTAGTAAGCTTTAACTGCAAGAGTGTAAAGCGTTCAGCGGACAACATCAGAGAATTATGTCGTACGTCTGATATTGTTGCCCTGCAAGAAACGTGGTTGATGCCAGGCGATATTCAATTTCTGAATACGATTAATGAGGATGAGTTCGGCTACACCGGTACCTCCGCGGTGGATACGACCGCTGGGATGCTTCGTGGACGTCCGTACGGCGGAGTAGCACTATTGTGGCGAAAAAGCATTTTGAATAACGTCTTGGTGGTGCAGTGCGATAACCCGCGAGTGTGTGCAATTAAAGTGACCGTGGAGCACAGGGCCTTTTTAGTGTTTAGCGTTTACATGCCCACAGATAATAGTGCGAACCTGTCGGAGTTTACGGATTGTCTCGGTCTGGTAAGCGCTATTATTGATACTAATAATATCGAAACTGCTTATATCCTAGGCGACTTTAACGCGCATCCCGGAGAACTTTTCTATAATGAATTGGATTGTTTCTGTTCCGAGTCGAATTGGATGTGTGCCGATATCGTTTCGTTGGGTGTTAATTCGGAAACATTTACCTTTGTGAGTGAAGCAAACGGTGCGAGACGATGGCTCGATCACTGCGTTGTGACTAGCTCGGCGATGCAAACGGTTGACAATGTATATGTACAATATGATGTACTATGGTCGGATCACTTTCCTCTTGTAATGCAATGCAATTTAGGTAGCATAAAACCAAAAGTTTACGAATCAAATATTAGTGTGTTTTGTAATAAAATTCGGTGGAATGAAAGAAAGCCTGAACAAATAGAAACCTATACTAAATTATGTAATGATACCTTGAGACTTATTGACTTTCCTATAGAATTGTGTGCTTGTAGTGACTAAGTATGTAATAATCTTGACCACAGATGTATTATTGATAAAATGTATGACAATATTATTGATGTTTTATGTAAGGCAGCCAGTGCTAGCCATTCTCAAAACCAGATGTCTAGTAGAAAGCCCATAACCGGTTGGAATAGATATGTAAGAAACTCGCACAGGGAGGCGAAACTGAAATTTGAACTGTGGGTGCTACTTGGAAGGCCAAGGATAGGCCATGTTTGGAATGAGATGCACACAAGCCGTAAAATTTTTAAGTCCCGTTTGCGTTGGTGCCAAAATAACAGTGAGCAAATAAAAATGGATGCTTTAGCAGCTCAACATTCCAAGCATGACTTCCGTGGCTTTTGGAAAGCAACAAACAGGCTTAATAGTAAACCGGGCACACCTGTAAGTTTCAATGGAGTGTGTGAACCTTCGGACATAGCAGAGATGTTTAGACAGCATTTCACAGTGAAATCACCATTAGGACCATCAACGCTTGGGTGCGGTGCTGGTGCTGGTTGTAGTGGCCAAAAGATAAATGCTCGTTTTGTGGCAAAAGATGTCAATATTGTAATTAAATCAATGTCACGGGGCAAGTCTCCTGGCCACGACAACCTGAGCATCGAACACCTTAAAAATGCAGGTTGTCACCTACCAAGAGTATTGGCAATGCTTTTCTCATTGTGCGTAGGGCATTCTTACTTACCGGCTCAAATGATAAGAACTGTTGTGATACCGATTGTTAAAAACAAAGCCGGTGATACTAGTGACATTAGTAACTATAGACCAATATCGTTGGCTAGTATTGTCGCGAAAGTATTTGATAGTCTGCTTAATAAACAGCTTGAACAACATCTTCAATTTCACGATAACCAATTTGGATTCAAACCTGGCCTGTCCACTGAGACAGCGGTGCTGTGCCTTAAGCAGACTGTCAGGTACTATATACGTAAAATACAAATAACGGTCCGGACGTGCGAGCGAACGGACGGATTAGTTGATCGGATTGCTTTTTTATTTCGGAAAAAAGTACGTTACAATAATTAACTAAGTAACAATGGATACTAAGTGTAAAGCCTGTGATAATGTGATTTTTGACATTTCATTTATGGAATGTACAAAAGAGACTTGTAAAAAATTATATCATCTGAAGTGCTTGGGGATATCAAGTGATATATATGAATCCTTGGAATACAAAATTACCTGGATTTGCCCCGAATGTGTGAGCACCATTCCAAAACAGGATAATTCGAATACGCCGATAAGAAGCACAATCTTGATGAACAAAACATTCACTCCGGGTAATTTCGTCACTAAAGAACGCGGTGGTCGTCTGAACCAGAATGATATGTCTTTGATGGAGGGCGAAAATACGAGTATCTTAGAGGAAATACGGGAGCTTCGCTTAGAATCAAAAAATAGGCACGAAGAGCAAATAAGGGAGTATTCAATACTAAAAAATAGATTTGTTAACACCGAAACAGAACTGCAACAAATGATAAAAATTATGAAGGTAGTTACAGGTCATATTGATACGCTAGAAACGAAAGTTAAGGAATTAACCGAAAAAAATAGCCAACTAGAAGGGCTTCTCCGGAAAAAACATACGGTCGATACGTTATCAATATTGGAAGGAACAGATAAACCATCATTCGCAAACGTCACTAAACGCAATGTTAATGAATCAACTCAAGTTTAGAACAAAGTATGTGTGGCCACGAAACCGACTTCTGTACCGACAATTACTGAGAAGACGGAAATATCGACGGGTAATAATAGATTATCTAAGGCGGATGATGTAGTTAATGGGAAGAAGAATGAAGATTCAAACTGGACAGTAGTTGGTAATAAGAGGAGCAGATATCCTAACAGGGATGTAAGGAAAGGAGGGAGCACGGGTTCCCTAGAAATTCAAGGTACGGAGAAGAAGAAATATTTACACGTATGGCGATTAAATACTGAGACCACCACAGAAAACTTAGAAAAATATGTAAAGAAGATATGTGGAAATGAAGTTACAGTAAAAGTAGATAAAATTAAACACAAAACTGAACGGGACTATGCGTCATTCATTATCGGTGTTCCCGAAAGCCATTATGATAAGTTATGTCAGCCAGAAAATTGGGCCGTGAATATAGAATTTTGCGAATGGATTTGGTTTCGGAAAGCAAGTAGTAAACCAACAAATACACAATAACTCAGTGGAAATCTACTACCAAAATGTAAGAGGTCTACGTACAAAATTAGAAATGTTTAAATTAAATATGTCATCTTCAAATTCCGATTAAGTTTGTTGAAATAAATAAATATAAATATATAAATAAATATATACCGACAGGAATACGCCCATTTTTGCATGCTTCCTTGACTTGTCAAAGGCGTTTGATCTGGTTCGCTATGATTTACTATGGCAAAAGCTTCGCAAAATGTCTGTACCAGATGAACTAATACGCATACTCAAACATTGGTACCAAAACCAGATCAACGTCGTGCGATGGTCGGGAACTTTCTCACTGCCTTACGTATTGGAGTGCGGGGTGAGGCAGGGGGGTCTGACCTCCCCCAAACTCTTTAATTTGTATGTGAATGCGTTAGTTGAGGAGCTCAGTAGCACGCATATCGGCTGTCATATTGGTGGGGTATGCATGAATAATATTAGCTATGCAGACGATATGGTGCTGCTTAGTGCCTCTGTGTGTGGCTTGTATAAACTACTAGACATCTGTGAAAAGTATGCTGCTGAACATGGTTTGTTGTACAATGTCAATAAAAGCGAAGTCATGGTTTTTCAGGCCAGACGAAGGTGTGTCGATGTAATACCCCCTATCAAACTTAAAGGGTGCGTTCTAAATAGAGTACATCAGTTTAAGTACTTGGGACACCTTGTAACGTCGGACCTCAAAGACAACGCTGACATTGAAAGAGAGCGAAGGGCATTATCTGTTCGGGCCAATATGTTAGCGCGCCGATTTAGTCGATGCTCGAAGAACGTCAAAGTCACCTTATTTCGCGCATTTTGTACTTCACTTTATACTTGTAGCCTGTGGTTGGATTATACACAGAAAACATATAATGCCCTTCGCATTCAGTACAACAATGCATTTAGGGTGTTGTTGGGGCTGCCCCGGTTTTGCAGCGCATCGGGGATGTTTGCCGCAGAGCGCGTGGATTGCTTTTACACAGTGATGCGGAAGCGGTGCACATCCCTGGTACGTAGGGTGCGGGCCAGTGCCAATAGTATCCTTAAAGAATTGGCCGAACGTTTTGACCGTCAGTATGTGAATCACTGTAACATGATTCACCTACTGACTAAAGTCAAAATAAATTATTAATAATGTAATTTCAGTTTATTGTTTATGTGTGTAATGACATTTTTAATTTTAATTTTCTAATTCAAATTCTATATATAATGTGTACCTAATTATTTAATTTTTATTATTATTTGATTGTATATAATGTGATTTTGTAATGTAATGTGCTGTAATGATCCACGTTGGTCGAATAAATAAATTTTATTATTATTATTATTTCCTTTATTACATTTTAAATACTTACAAAATTATATTTCTAAACATTAAATTTTTACAATGTATAACACTAACAAAATATAACATTTAAAAATACAAAAATGCAGTTCCCCAACGGCAGCAAGATCAAGGTCCCGGCTACTGATGGTTAAGGATCCAGAGACAGGAACCTTCTCACTATACGGGCCGTGTCCAGAAGTACTGCCTTCTGCATCTGACTCCCGATCCATCCACCTAACGCAAGCCTCTTAAGGTGTTTATCGAGGCTCTTGGCTATCAGACCATGGTCAGATATGACTATCGGAACAACAATTGCTGAGTCAATGTCCCACATGTCAACAATCTCGTGAGCTAAATCAAGATATTTGTTTTCTTTATCTCTTTCAGCTTTCACAAGGTTGTCGTCATGGGGAACAGTGACATCAACAATTATCGCGCGGCGTTCGTGTCGATCTATCAATACTTATTATTATTATTATTATTAATACCGTCACTGGTTTCTATTTCAATTCCGGTGCTGTCATTGTATTACAGTTGCATCCGATTAAAATGGATTTAAAAATAATTTGCATACATTTTAATTTTTTAATAAAATAGTTTCTGCGATCGTTTTCCAAATCATTGTTATTATTTCATATGTTTGCCTTACGTAAAACTAAAAAAACAAACAACTCAAACACTAAATAAATTGAGTTTAATCGATATTTTATCAATTGTTGAAAAAAAGCTCATTCTAAATGTCACTGTCACTCACTCCTATAGATCTATCTACCTGCTGCTGTATAGTGTCGTTCTGACATAATGGGAGAGTTTCCTGCAGTAATTTTTCGATGCACTAGATGGCGCTGTAACCCTAACACAACCTACTTTTTTCAGCATATTATGGTAAAGGATTCGTTCATTCAGCCTAAAAAAGACTTGAGTGTCGGTCGGTTGTAGGTACTGTCAAATTAATCTGTCTGTGGTAAAGTTTTTCTTCTGTGAGGTCTGCGGATTGCTTTGCTTCCATCCATGCGTTGGTGTTGGTGGTGTTTTGTGAGCGTATTCGTTTTTCGTGATAATTTGATTGAAACCTGGCTTGGACTGGTACTGAATACTGGACCCCGATTGGATAGCTTACATTTTGGCCTGGCACTGAATACTTGACACCCATATTGCTTATCGTTTTGGACTTGCCTAATCACCGCACTGGTGAACGAACTTCAATCATATCGAAAGAAAGACTATGGATCGTGTCGTCTTGATCAGCCCCTGTACCGGCTAAAAATATGGATATGGAAATGGGCTTTATTTGACATTTGAAGCCCATATTTTGTCCTTGTATGGGCATAATGTGGGCTTCAAATGTCAAATGAAGCCCATGTCCATACCCAGATTTTTTTGCCGGTATAGGGGCTGGGGGACTACCGCGTAACTTTATGGATATGAATTTCATACGTTTTTTGGGTTCAAGTCAATTTTATAAAAAATATAGCCTCAATCAGTTCCTTGTTTTGTGATATCGGGTATAACGATAGCTAGCTAGCAACGTTCAACAGAACAAAACAGCAAAAATCAATCAAAATAAGGAATGCAAATGACAGTTGAAGGCCATACCCATGCCCATATTTTTTAGCCGGTAGCCCCCCTGATTAATGACCCAGACACATCGTATAAGACACGCGTCCCGGATCAAAGAAGCTTTTTTGATATCACGAGTGTGATATAGCGCCATCGATTACTGAAGAAGATCTAATGAGGTATTCAGTATTGACTGAAAGAGAAAATGTTGACACTTCTGCCCATATGTATCGAGAGGGGTACTTAATTTCTAGCCGTTTAACCTATGATAATACTGAAGGTGTTTATTTTGTGGCTGGTATAATGTGCCTCAGAAATGCGAAAAAACATGAATTATAATGTCATTCGAAAAGTTGTCAATCACATAATATTAGAAGCACAATGTGAGTGTGCGGCAGGGATGGGCCCCCATCCATGTTCAGTGCAAACATATTTTGGTTGTAATAAATGGACTAATCGATTTCACCAAGCAGAAAAAAATAACAACAAAACCCATCTGCACAGACACACTCCAAAGCTTTCATAAGCCAACACAATGCATAGAGTAAGATAAATTTAAACACAATGACTTTTCGTATATTACTCATAGACTATTTTCTTTACTATTTTCTATTAGGTAAATACTTTTTCGTTTACTTTTTCAGAAAAAGTTAGGTCGCTATAGTGGGGTAGCGCCATCTAGTACAAATTTTTGAACTGAACGATGAAACGTCAAAAAAAACTCCCTCATTATTTTACTCTTTATGTTCTGACATTTGCTGTGCGACTTATTTGCTTTGTGTTTTGCGCATTGTGAATACTGTTTTTCAAGTGTTTCTCTAAAATAATTTTTTATATTGACACAAAACAAAAATGATAAATAGTTTCTTCGTAGTGTTAACTCCAAACTTATATAGTTTTATTGCTTAAAAAATGTGCATGTTAAGCCAAACCGCCTATACATCGTGGACAATGTCCTTTGTCAGCCAACACACCACGTAAAAGGAAATTGTAAATCGGTAAGCAACCGGGCTGGTAAAATATATATTTAATGCAAACATTATATACTCTTGGTCATATCTGTTTCCCTGAGACTTTCGTTTTAAATACTTTTTGAGCATCAATATTTTTTTTAGCAGAGGTGACATATCAGCCTACTTGGGGTTTCCTATTACCGACGATTCCAATAATCTTCGTTTCTTAGCCTCTGATTTAAAGTCAAGCCGCAACTTCCTTTTCCGGGGTGAATTTTCACTTAAAATCTGTGTTTTCTGCACTGAGTGTGACACCCGTGAAGTACTTGTACTTGGAATTTCTGTTGATGTTTGAGATTTGCAAGTACTCTAAGAGGCTATTATCAGTTTGAGTAAATTTTGATGTAAATACGAGTACCAGATGAGTCTTCTGGCTGCAGTAATAATAGGGTAGGGGCAAAAAAACAAAATCACTTCGTATTAAAAAACTACAGCGATTTAAAAAAATGCTTCTATACGATCCTAAATATTATTGGTGTTCACTAATTTAACCAATTTCCAATAGCGTAAGTAACCCTATTTAAGAATAATCTACAATTTTCGTATTTTTAGAGGTCTTTTCGAAAAGAAAGTGTCGAGACAAAATCATAAAATCGTGTTTTTGAAACTATACGAATCTAGATAAAGGTATGAAGAAATATATATCTTACTAGCTGACCCAGCGCGACTTCGTTCCCGTGGCCCTACCCCCTACTCCACCCTACCCTACCCGTACTCTACCCCTACCCTACCCTACCCCTACGCTACCCCTACCCTACCCCTACCCTACCCCTACCCTACCCCTACCCCTACCCTACCCTACCCCTACCTTACCCCTATATCCTTCCTTGGACTTCCACGAACATTTCAAGACCAAAATTAGCCAAATCGGTCCAGCCGTTCACGCGTGATGTCGTGACCAAGGGAAATAGGGATTCATTTTTATATATATAGATTACCAGATTTGTAACAACTGTAACCGTCCTATAGTTTTAAATCAAAAAGTCCATACTTTTTCCGAGTAGCGCCTTAAGTCCATTCGACCAATTTCTTTAATCCAATACTTGCACCTAATGAAAGTTAAATCAAATCAATAAAAGATCCTCTCATTTCATAGAATTTAATCGTATCATAACATTTATTATTTGGTCATACAATTCGTATTGGAATATTTGTTTTCTGTTAATATTAAATTTGATATCAATCATCTACGATTCAACTGCATATACGAACGCCACTGCAAGGTTATATCGCACGATCCTCAAATCGAAGTTTGCTTACGAAATATAATGACATCGTTGACTTGGTTACATTCTTGTTGACTGAGTGACTGACAAGACAACCGACAAACGTGTGACGTTTACTCCTTGGTTTACTTTCTCAATGCGGGGGAAATGAATTGGCGGGGGGAGGTGAGTGTCGCTTCTTTACGTTAGTAATATTATAGTATTCTTTGGCGTTGGTATGTTCAGACCTTTACCTATAAAGTTGTTGCTGACTGTCAGTTGCATAAAAATTTGAAAATCTGATAATATGACTTATGTGCAAACTACACCATCTCATATTTATTCTACGCTCTGTCTGACTATTATAAGACGGGTCACATAAGTTTGTAGCACTAAGTATAAATTATATTATACCTATTATACTTATATTATACCCCGTAAAAAAAAATGTGTGATGATGGCATAAATCAACAAAAATATGTTTTATGGCCTTTTTTATCTAGAAAATATAATTTAATGTTTTGATGGTGTTATCAAATCTGTAGAAATAACAGTTTATTTACTGAAACAAACAGTAACATAAAATATTTCTTACCGCCAATGGTTTTCCACTCTTCTGCTGAGAGCGACCTTTTCACCGATCTCTGTGCAGACTGGGTTTGTGAGAGCGATCTTGGCCAAATCAGCCTTAGTAGCGATTACTCTGCCGCCGGTACTTAGGGAGCCGATGTTAACTAAAAGAACCTGTAGGACAAATATTTGTTTACATTAGTTAGAACAATATGATATGAATCAATTTTATTGCATCTAAAAATTTTAAACCATTCATTTCAGTTTTCATAATCATAAATTCTTAATTTTTTTTATTATTGACATGATCTTAAATTTTTATCTTGGTACTTTCATGAAAGATGGTCTTTCTAGTCTATCTGAAGTCTTGTAATTCTTGTAGATCACAATTTAAAATAAGTAAAATATTAGAAGCGTGTTAAAAAAAATTTGAATGATTTTCAAGGTACATAAGGAAAATGAACGTATATAATCTTATTCCTAGTAGTTAACCTTATCGGTATTCTTGATATTGGGTAAAAGCAAATGAAAGATGTACCTCATTTTTAGTAAGTTTCTGTACTTTCGCCGCTTTCTTGTCTCCTTCTGTGCGCACTCCGAGCAGACGCTTCAGCAGATAGTATGACACTTCCAGCTTCACGAATATTCCTGGTAATGCGCCTACTGCGCCTAGAACCTATGGAAATTAAATTGTTTTAATTGAAAATGACTTGTTTTTTTTAACTGCTTATTTAAAGTAGGTACTACGTAAGTGCATCAAGTTCAAAACATGACAATCTTATTGATGCGTTAAGGGCGTGCGTGCACGCCCTTAACGCGTAGTGCTACTTTTCAATTTGATATGTTTTCAATTGTGGATTTGACATTATTAAAAATAAAGTATTTTAAACTTTTACGATGAAACAGGTTCGGTTAACGATGAACGATCAGCTATAGAATTGCGTAAAGTCAATCGTATTCATTTGACAGTTCATATTGTATCATAATAAATCAGGGGCGTGCATACCATATAGGCAATTAGGCTGTGCCTACCTCATTAAAAACCTAAATAACATGCTACTAATTTTCCACTAATTTAATTATATACTTGAAGTTAATTTAGTTTAATATGGTTCAGATATTCTATAATAAAACGTCTATTCAACACCTCACCCAATAAGTTTTTCCTCGCTAAATACTAAATACTTAGGTACCTAACTCTAAGGTAGGCAGACTCCGAATCGCCTATTCGATGCAAGCAGCCTTTCATACAACATAAATTTGCGCTGATTTTAAGAGTGATTGTTAACCGCCCGCACCCGTGATTGAGTTATAGAATTATTAATAATTACGGATGTAATTTGCAACAACGAAAGTTCCTGCCATTTTGTTTTTAGTTCGTTTTTGTCTTCTTGGCATCACACGCGCGCGAGACCTTATTAGATAATTACTGTTGAGTGAGTGTTTGTACTGTGATAAAAAGAAATTGCTGTGTGTGTTTGTGCTTAATATAGGTAATCAATAATTAAAATATAATGGAGAAATTAGAGTGTTCCGATTGTCCGGATTCGATTTGCTTACAGAAATTACGTACGTATCCTTTCGCACAGTTTTCGTTCATAGATAAAACAAAAATTGTTTCATTCAATAGACCTATGCCAAATATTAGTTTAACTCAACAGAAAGGTACCCGGTATTCGTGATCGTGAGTGATGTGAAGTGACATAAAACAAATACAACGGCTTTTCTAAAAGCCACTACGGCTATCGCTCAAATGACATGTGTGATTCTTTACGAGTCATGTTATATTCATGCATTTTTGAGATATCTGTGGTGGTTAAAAATTCGCTCCACCGCACACGACCGCCAGGTGCCAAAGGATAAGAGCAGAGCAAGTTCACTAGGAAGTAAGTTCAAATAACATACAGAACATTAGTTACAGTCTGAAGAAAGCGGGAAAATATATGGTAAGCGAATTTATATCCAACATAGCCTTCCGCTCGCGACTATGTCCGCGTCACGTCGCCGTCGCTCGGCCTAAATATTACGAATTTTAAAATGATAAGTGCAACTACCACTAGTTACATCTACAGTGCCTACTGCGCTGGAAAACTGATGCACGCCCCTGTAATAAATGTCATTTCATATAAATTGCAGCCGATTGAATACGATAATTAATACGATTACCTTACGCAATTGCCCCCTGATATTATTTAACACAGACCACAAGAAAGACGACATTGCCGCGGCAGCGACAGCGGCGAGCCATTTGCGCATTAATTGCGCGCTCGTGACAGACGCGGCTGCGGTCTTATTAAGACTGTGCAGTATGCACACTAGCGCCGCCATTGAAAAAAAAATCATAGTGTTATAAAGTCGAAATTGTAAATTATCTTTCTGTAGTGCACTCCGAAGAAGCTTTGTGGTACTTTTATATTTGTTAGCCTGTCGTTTAGTTTAATTCAGTTTTTTTTGCGAAAAGTGGCAACTTTTAGCAATAAAACTCCATTCAATTAAACTACAAGCTAGAAAATATAGATAAGCAATATAAAGTACCACAAAGCTTCTTCGGAGGGCACTACAGAGAGATAATTCGCATATTTTTTTAAAATTTATTTAGGATAACCAACAAAACTAACGGTATTCACAATTACAAAAAATACATGATAAGTATTTGACATTCCAAAGCGTTGTCTTAATTAAAGGTTACCACGACATGCACCAAATATTAGAAAGCAAACAGTAAAAACTATTACTAGGTACAATTATTACTAAAACTAGTTAATAAAAACTACAAAAAATCAAAATAAGAAAAACACTAGACTTTCGATTTAAATGCCTTATTGAGAGTCTTTTTGAACCTGCCAAGTGAAAAAGAAAGATCTATGCTAACAGAGGCTGTTGAGTGCAATCGTGACAAGTGACTATATTGTTTTTGCAATAGATTGATCGCACAAAAATGTCCTAAGTTTGTTTTAAAGGTCTTTGCTCTAAATGCCAAATATCTTGATGGACGAATGGACTTACTAGGTACATGATAGTTTATCTGTTTCAATAGGTTTGAACAGTTGAGATGGCCATTAACTACCTTGTAAAAGAATAAATGATCAAGAATCTGTCTCCGGCTCTCAAGGCTGAGAAGTTTAAAATGTCTAAGGCGTGAGTTATACGAAGCAAGTTTTTTTGCTAAACCGCACTGATACGAAAGATGCCACATAAATTGTTTTTGAACTGATTCTAGGCGATGCTTGTGAATTTCGTAAAAGGGATTCGAAGCGACGCTACAGTACTCCAGCGCCTTCGAGCAACGCGGGCCTTCCGTCTCGGAAGGGAGTAGGCATACGAAGCATTTCCCCTCTGTCAAAGTACTAGCCCAAGTGGGCATTGGCGTTCATAAAAACTAGTTGCACTCAGATTTTTTACTAGACCGAGTCCAGTCACGCAAGTGAACGCCGCAGTATTAAAATGCCGAATTGCTCAGTTTTTTGCTGTAGAAAAAAGGTCTGGAACATCAAGATAACAAAAAGATGGTGTAACATTTCACATGCAAGTAAATTCTGATCATATTATTGCTATTTAATTACATTTAAATACCAAATTCGCATATTTTATTCTTAAATTGTTGTCGGATTTGTTCAGCAACATCAAGTCCGCTCGCCCATATAACTCTGTCCAGCAAACATGACACCTGCAGTTTATACTCGTCTCTTTCACTCGAATCCGCATGCCCGGAGAGTGAGAAAGACGGTTATAACCTGCAGCTGTCATGTTAGCTCGACTGGTTTATACAAATTTCAGATCGGTCGCGCGATAAATCCGACTTCTCGCCGACGATGGGCAACACAGTGATGTTACCGTTACATGTCATAATGTTTGTCGATAAATTTGAGTGGCAGTTGGCGACGCGACGAGACGTTATTTATGCATATGTACAAATGATTGTTATCATGGTTTTTATATGAACTATACGAACGTACGTTATTATTATTGGGTAATTCCTAGCATGTAATTAGAATAAACAAAAACCGATCAAGAGCAAGTCAGACTCGCGCACTGAGGGTTCCGTAACATCAAGTATAAAGACACTGCGGTGTAGAATATACGTTATAAAAATAATAGGCCCGTCCGATCGATTACGACCACGGTGGCCTATTTTTTTTTTTGGATAAAATATGATGAAAGCCTTATGATTTCATTGTTTATTTATCGCACTTTTTGTGTTTACAGCTTCCCTAAAAGTCCTGAATTAAGGAATTCATGGAAAAGTTTTTGCAATAATAAGCAAACCTGGGATCTCAAGCGGAGCAGTGTAATTTGCTCGACCCATTTCCTGTCATCCGATTTTCAAGCCCTTCCAAAGAAAAGGAGAGTAATAACGGAGAATTCAATATGTACCAAATTTAATAACAGACTGCATTTGTGCCGCAAGTCTTCTAAGTATTCTCGGTGTTTTAATAAAGTCACAAAATTGCATCTCACTGTTATACTTATTTTCCAGAGCCATTCATAACCCATTGAACCATCTTACAATACTGCTGGATCTACAAGTTCAGCTATGCCTAACATGTTGACATATTTGATTTCTTGTTTAGTTGAAAATGGTTTACTGTTACATTAAATAATATTAAGAGCAAATGTAACTACTTAAATTAAGTATTCTATTGTGATGGAATTCAATTTCAATTTGACGACTCTGTATAAAATATAACAGTGAGAAAAAGATTGCCCTTAAAGGTTTTCTTGCCGGTTCTTCTTGCAAGGTCTCCCGCCGTAGGATTTGCGAACCGATGGCGTAGCTTCTTTAACGTTCACAAGTGTTGTAATCTCAACCTAAATAGCAATTTTGAATTTTAATATTTTAAATCTCGTGTCACGGTGTATGTGGTCGCACTCTTACAAAACAGCTCATCAGTAGCGATTGCGGTATAAAATCATCAGCTCTTAGCAATAACGGTATAAAATTTAGTCTTATTACTATTCTCGTACCTACCAAGAAAAAAAACATTACTACAAAATCGGTCGAACCGTTTTTGAGAAGCGCAACCACAAACACCGTGACACGAGATTTTTATTTATTAGAATATCAAAAGCTGTTAGTAAGATCCTACATAAATACCTAATAATAATTATAAGAAATCTAAACTAATATTATAAAGCTGAAGAGTTTGTTTGTTTAAACGTGCTAATCTCAGAAACTACTGAACCGAATTGAAAAATTCTTTTATTGTTGGATAGTCCATTTAGAGAGGAAGGCTATAGACTATATTTTATCCCGACATTCCCACGGGAACGGGTACCACACGGGTAAAACCGCGAGGATCCACTAGTTAAGCAATAATGAGTCACACCAATGATTTTTGTTATCAGCATATCTAAAAAATATGTTACTCGAGAAAAAAGAATATGTTTTTATTTTTTTCCTATCTTCAAAAATGACTGAGATATTGAACGTTAAAGTACGGCCTCCGTGAAAAATTCGGGTGAGCCAATAGAATTAACGTGTGACGTCACGTCGCGATTGAGAGTTGGCGCTTCCGTATTTCTCCTTTGGCTAAGAGTTGCGCTCTCACGGTTTCGCAATAAATTTATTTATTTTTCTTATAGTCGATCAATGATCAATTATGTATTGAGCCCATGTGAAAAAACACCTTCAAATACATAAGTTGTATTTTCGTGATTAATAAATTAAATCAACTTTCGTAATGGCGGGCGGTATTCTGTCAATATAAATAGCAACCGTCAAATTTCGATCAACAATAACACGAAGCCGTCAAATGGACAGTAGGTGACAGTTTTACGAGTGCGGCTGCGCGCGGTCAAAATCGAATACTAATCATTTACCTTAACCTTAGAACAAAGAAAATGTACTGTAACTAGCGCCAAAAAACGCACCAGTTGCGCGAAGATAGCGCACGGACGGACTCTATGTAGGTACAGTTGGACGGAAATCACCCGCAGCAGCCGCAATCGGAGATGTCATTGCGACATGACGTCATCGCAGTAGCGCGCAAGGAAAGCAAATTTACAAAAGCCGGTGAAACTTTACAACGCTGTAACTTTGGAAATCCTGGACAGATTTCGATGAAACAAAAACTGTTATTACTTGCATGAGTACGCGCATTAAATGCAGTATTTTTTATAGTCATATTTTGATGTGTTGGTGTGACTCATTGTTTAACCGATAAATAAAAATAATATTAGTAATATGTTTCAGTTTGTTACCTTTATTAGTCCTTCTTCCGAAATTGAAATTTATCGATATTGCTGCATCGACAGTTGAGTGCAGCCCTATTTACGTTGAAATCTATGCAATGTGTGAGTGAGTTGTGACTCATCCGTACACGAATTGTCGCTATATTGTTTCATTTTCTATGTGTTAGTGTCGTCTTTACAGTATTGTTTTTGTATGTAAGTATACGGAATTGCACTTGTGTGCACATTCCCCCCCCCCCCCCCCCCAAAAAAACGACAGAACTATTTGAATAGAGTAAACTCGCTAAGGCTACTTCCTTCCGGGACG